>CM054123.1:126185812-126785812 GCA_028751855.1 Ambrosia trifida | reverse complement strand
AAGTGCACGTTCCTCCTCGCCAGGGCAGATAAAGTCGGCAGCCTTCCCAAATACGCTCGCCAAGCTAATATTTCCACTTTTCTTGGGACCCACGAATTCCGTTTGCAAACATAATCTGGAGCCGAATAATGCAGACCTGCGAGCCCCTCTTTGATTCCAGCTACTGAGAAAAAACCCAACCTGTAACAACGGGCAAAAATAAGGTAATTCCGTACAAATTAATTAATATATGATTAACGTAATTAAATGCAATTATGTGTGATTTAATTATCAAGGCCTTAGGAGATAGCAATTTCCGAATAATGCATAGGAATGCATACGTTTAATGGTAAAACATGATTGGATCATGTGCGAATAAACTATCCGGTATGGACGTTGGCAATTACCCGGTAATAATTAAATAAACGAAAAGGATCCCGGACACCCAGGATATAAAATAAAGGGTATTTTCACAAAATATAATGAGTTTTGGAACTCCAAAACCATAAGTGGAAACGTCTCATACAAATCTCCCGGTAACGAATAAAGTGCGCGTACCGCACCCGATACGCGTATAACTCATAATTTCACCCGGCAAAAGCCTAAATAACCAATCAACGCTTAAATTAGAATGTATTTAAGGGTTACTAAAGGTATTTTTAATGTCCGAATGACGCGCGATTAAATCCCGAAAAATACCCGAACGACACCCGAACGACGAGGAATTAAACTTAACAAGTATTGGGTAAATATTTGGAGTCGTGGACCCCACCTAAGCCACCAAGGGGCCGGCCTAAATGGCCTTGTAAACACCATGCAAGTTGATTTGATAATAACCTACAAACCTAGGTACAAAGCATGCATGAACAAAAGCCAAAAGTTGTAAGTTTACACAAGTACAAAAGCATGCTCTACCTTGTCTCCCCCTTGTAAGAATTTCGGCCCTTGGCCACTAGAATCCAAGACATTTGTAAGCTAGATAAACACTAGAATACTCATGTGTACATACTTCCAAAAGATCCCAAATCTTACCTAGGCTTATAAGTATGATTACTAGAGATTTTGGAAAGATTACCACCCTTCCTTTGCTTCTCAAAACCCACGGCCACACACACCCCTCACCCATCCATTCAAGATCATTTTAGTACTTCTTGGATCTCTTAAATCATTAGCAAGATCACATGCAATCCATGGAAGATTTGATGGTAGTATATAAACATGTGTTAGTCCTTTGAAGATAACAAAGCAAAAACCTTCCTTCTTTTCTTCTCTTGGAGCCGTGGACTTCACCCCTCCCATATACACATTTCTTTCAAGTTTTTACATCTCCAAATCACTCAAGACAATCCATCATCCAAACCCCTATTGTGTGTTTCAAGCTTGGAGCTTAACCATTAAGGAAGAACACACTAAACCTCTCTCAAAATCCAAGGTTTTGTCTTCCCTAGCCTTGTGCTAGTAGTAAGCTTCTTAACCTTGTTTTGATTATTAATATTCATGTATGTGTTCTTAGAAGCAAGTTGTACATGAAGGGTTTAAAATGTGGTTTGAAGCATAATCTTTAATAGGTTTTACATGAGTAAAATAAATGATTAAATATATGTAAATGGATCATGGATTTGATGATGATAAAGTAGTGTTCTTGGAAATGCATAAAATCTACACATACACTAAGTAGGATGATGATTTGATTAAGATTTATAGAATAAACTTGAATGTGTTAAAAGGTAACTTTAATCATCTTAAAATGATCATCTAAGACATAATAAATGATGGAACATGTTAGAAGGTCATGAATAAAGAAGTTGAAAAATTAAAGTTTACTTACTTAGAAGAATGATATTTTGATGTAATGGACAAATACATAAAACACACATACAAGTAGCCTTATATATGGAATATAAGACTAATAAAAGTGTTTTGATACAAAAATAACTTACCAATAAAAAGATGAATCTTCAAAGTCCACTATTTTGAGTGAAAAATGCTAACTTTGGAAGTTAGAGTGGAAAAATGCAACATTTGAAAGTTAAGGGACTAATATTGTAACTTTGAAAGTTAGAGGACTAAAACGAACATTTTAGAAACTATTAGTCCAAAAATGCAATAATGGAAAGTTTGGCGTCAAAAGTATAAGTAATAATTTTCCAAGGTTGATTTGGTAAATACTAGTAGATATACTTGAGTATTTTTGTATAAAAAGTATATTTTTATAAAAGTGAAAGTTATAAGAATATGGATTGTATTAACATAAGGATTTTTATAAAATAGAGATTTTATAAAAATATTAAACAAACTTGAGAAACTTATACAAAAATGAATACTTTTATATAAATGGGAATATAAAAGTATTGGAAGCATTTTTGTAGTTAAGTTAACAAGTTGGGTTAAAAATACATAAGTATTTTAGACCTTCCAAGTAACATGTGTTAGGAGGAAGAAATATGAATAATATTTCTATAAAACACATGTTGGGAAAAACTTGGAGAAATTGACTATTCGAACTAAGACGCGTTAACGAACCGTACACGGACAAAACATGAGAAAAATGCCATTGCGGCAAGATGAGAAAATATATATTTTTAGGAAGTAAAATATATATATACATCATGGGTGAAAACTAATAAACACTTTCCTAAGTGTTGAAGGAATTATTCGTGGGAGAAAAACATAACGTAAACAAGTAAGACGTTAAACAAACATATATACTTAACAAGAAAAATTACACATTTATATATATATATATACACGCTCGTCTCGGCAAAATTCTAGTATATCTACTTAATGGGAAAGTAGATATGTGGGAAGGAAAACGAGACGAGTAGACAAAGATATATATATGTGTATGCCGTGCCGACAAGATCCTAGTATAGTTATTTGAATGGGAAAATAAATATACGGTATGGTGAGTTGAACCGGGTGTTGAGAATATACAATCGAACGACAAGATCTTAGCATATTTCTTTAAATGGGAAAACAAATGTGCGGCAAAGTGAGTCGGGTCGAGTGTTGAAATATATATTATATCGAGCGATACGATCTTAAGTATAATTATTTAAATGGGAAAATAATTATACGTTAAGTGAAGTCGAGTCGATGATAATAAGGTACAAGTTAAGGAAATATTAACAAGAGTAATATATAACTTGTAACACAAAGGGTAATCTAACGCCAACGAAACCTAGGATACGCGCTTAATTAAACGGGATTTGGAATAACTTGTGGTCGGGAGTTGGGTGTACAACTTGCCAAGGCACATGCACTATAGGGATAGTGACTTATACGTCTAGGACGTTTGTAGGTGCGAGACCCTTTTTGCTATCTGCTTAGTGAGCCGGACAGTGATTCAGGTGAGTTTCACGGCCCCATTTTAAACTATTTTTACGTTTTCGGGGGAAAGATATGTTAGGGAAAATGTTTGACGGATTTATTACTTGAGGTGTGACCGCCACTCGGGGTTGAGTCCTCGCCTCTATAATCATTTATTCAGGGAAATGAAACCGGTGGAATATTGGATAGTACTATTGGTGCCTGACAAGGCCCACCCCTAATCGATAGCGTCGATTATGCATTAGTGTATGCCTGGGGTGCATATATTCTGAACTTAAGTCGTAGGATACCGAGTAACGACTTGAAGCGGGGCATATTTATTACACGTCTTGGTTTGATTATAGTCTCAAGTAGAATTATAGGAATTTGCAACTCCTATATATTGTCATAACATGGTATTTCCCAAGTATTCAAGTTTTGGAAACTAAAAACCTGTGAACTCACCAATATATTTATATTGACAAAATTTTAAACATATCTTTCAGGTAATTAGATGAAGGCAATCTGGGCAAGCTGGGTCATGAAATCCTCCGATGCGGCGTTAAATATTTTGCGGGGTTTCACCTTTATTTCCCAAGGCTATGGGATATATTTGAGAAACCTCTACATTTGTGTTATAAACAATTTACTTTTTATGTAATGTTGTGAACAAGTTTTGACGCCTAAATAAATGACCCATTTCTTAAATTACTTGTGATTTGCGTTAACCTTGACTTTATGCTCTTGAACCGTCGCGCCACGTGTTTCCGCCATTGTCGTGGTGTGACACAACCCATTATAAACCCAAGCCCATTCGTCTCTCCTAGTTGACAGCGAAATAGAAGACAGTAAGCTCTGAAGTTGCTGAAGTTCCCGGTTTTCCACGCCATTAAACTGATTTTTGTTCCATTTCCAGTTCCAAGACCCAGCCCTCGGACCCACCCTTTCAGCGACCCAACAGTTTTTGTGTTTCTCAATTGCGAATAGATTAGGAAATCTAAGATGCAACGATGTGTTCCCAACCCACGTATCCACCCAAAAAGAAATGTCCCAACCCCATCCTAATCTCCCAATAATGCAGCCAGGTACGTTAATCCCAACCCTCCCAACCTCACCCACAGAGTTGCCGATATGCTTCCAAGGACCCGAGACTGACAGTTTGACAGGTACAAAATTCCATCCCCTTGAGCTGCTATGTATAGACTGTAACACCCCAACCGATGGCGAAAACATCGGGATGTCACGTAATGATGATTGTTCAGTAGCTCATGGTGAATAATAAATTCCATTAAATGATTTAAATGAATTACATACAATTGTTCTAGAATTTGTACATCAAATTGAATAAAACTATACACATATCTTCAAGCATCAATTCAAATCTTCAAGCAAATAGAACCTGAAACATGTTAAGTTGAAAATGTTTTGGGTCAACAAAAGTTGGTGAGAATTACATAGGTTTTTGATAATAGAATAAAAATGTTGTGCAATTCATGTGTCATGTCAATCTAGTCCATATGTGAGAACATACTAGAAATAAATCGAGTGCATAACCAACCCTGATGACTGTTATAATATGATACATACCATACGCTCATGGTCCACTTGAATATGTTATACGATAACAAACACCCACGCTACCTTTGTAGGAGGCACGTATCCGGGTGGGATTGTCAGTCCAATAGATCTATCACTGTATACCGTCGGCTTGTACGGAGTTAATGATTCTGCTAGAATGGTGTTTACTCTAATCATGCTCAAGACATAATGCAACATAGAAAACACATAGACACATTGATGATTGAATTGCATAAATGATGTTGTAACATGTTTCACCCCAAAATCGGTGATAAATAGAAAAGGGGCTATGTAAAACTCACCTTGATAAAATGTTATATCTGTTGAAAAATTGGATAATGGTGTTGTCCAAACGTATCAAGTATCACCCTATAATAATGTAATAAATATGTCTAAGTCTACCAAGTCTACAAATGTATAAGTTCTAGGGCTTCGAATTGGGGATAATTGCTCGTTTGAAAAATATTCGCCAATTGAGAGAAATTTAGTAAATAAATAACCAAAACTCTTTTTATGAAATTTAAATTTAAGATGGTCACAAGAATGTTGTTTAAAGTATAAAAATAATTTTTATAAAATTATTTTCTTTGAAATAGATTATTAAATCTATTTATTACAAATTGCCAAACTTTAACTTTAATAATTAAAAATACTAAAATTAAAGAATTATTAGTTTAAAAATTATATTTCTGTTCCAAATAATCAGAAATAATTTGTATAAAATTTTGGTGCAAAAATATTAAAAATTGGGTTTATTATGAATTAATTATGTTTAAAACTAACAAAAATTGATTAAAAATATTAAATAAATGATTTTCAGAAATAAAAATCATTTCTGAAAAGCTTAATGTTATAAAAACTCAGGATAATTTTTGTGGAAATTAATAAGATTGTTTTGATATTTTAATGGAATTTTATAAATATAATAGAATAAAACTGATTTATTTATTAAATATATTAAATAAATAAATTTTTGAAAACTAAAAATTTTAAGTTAAACTTTTACATCAGATTAGCTAAAAATAATTTTTTTTAGAATTTATAAAAGTGTTTTAGTATTTTAAAATGAATTTATGAATTATAAGTAATATATATATAGATTTTGAAAAACAATATAAAAAGAAAAAGAGAATGCTATTGCCACGGGTCGAACCCGCGTGGCTCGTGTGATGGGTTCAAGACACAACCATCTGCTCTATACCAGTGTTTGTGTTTGGTGTGGTTTATAAAAAAATAAATACTAAACAGTTATGACGAGTTCTTCCCCAAAAATTCACTTCGAGCCCTAACAATTTCAATCAAACAATTTAACAAGCAATAACCCGATTCATCATAGGGTTATTGCTTGTTGATAGCCGATGAACAAAACCCATAAAGAAAATCCAACTTACAATGACGTTATGAACACGATTGGCCGGTCAAAGAAAAAGTCAACTGCGATCGAAAAATCCAAGATCAGAGGTTATTTAATGGAAATTGGAGGTAGGGATGAGATGTTCGGCGATTGAAGGAAGTCCAGAAGGGTTCAATTTATAGTGAGATGGCTTGGTGATTGATTTGGAAATTGTTTGACCACGTTTTAATGTTTGACGCGTTAGAATCACGAAATTGGTAAGAATCGTTGATTGATTAGCCGCGTGCAGACTCAATGATGGCCGATAATCACGATTCCGAGTCAAACCCTGGTTATTTACGCGTTAATCTAGCTAATTAGTCGATCAAAAGTGGAAGTTTCTGTGGTCAACTGTTTTTTTTTTTTGAGCTGCTGCTCGTTCGAACAGCCAAAGAAGAAGCAAAAATAGGAAACTGAAATTCCTTTATATTCCATAAAGGTCATGCTTTATCACCAATCTGTTCAGCTGGCGTAGTGGTAGTGTTGTGGTGTGATCTGGTAGCCGACCCGGGTTCGAACCTGGGCGGCTACAAGATTTTTGTTTTTATTTTCTAAAAGCCAAGGAGGGGAGTTGGGCCAACTTGTGGGCTCAGTTTCATGACTGGGTTGTGTTGGGCTGGAAATTGGGCTGCTCTGTCCTGGGCTGACTTGTGGGTTTCAAAAGGGATGGGTTAATATGGTTTGGGTTTGATAATAGGTTTCAAGGTTGTACCAAGCAATGGTTTGTGTTTAAAATATATATATATATATATGTATATAATCTGAATTTTTTTTTAACTTTTATATATGTATTATAGATATATATAAATATATAAGTTGTGTGGTAGTAAAATAAGGGCTTAGGCACATCATGAAAAATATAATATAGGTATTAGAGTTTGAAAAATTTTGCGATGTTACATAGACCAGATTGCCTTCCACCAGAGACTCTCCTTCTTAGTTTTGAATCGCCACCACCATTTAGTTAAAAGCGCAAGATTAGAATCTTTAAGCAACCCTATACCCAACCCCCTATACTCAACCGGAGCGATTACACTATCCCATGCTACCCAGTTCATCTTTGCTTTATCATCCGAACCCCCCCCCCCCAAAAAAAAAAAAAAATACCCTTCTCATCCGATCTAGAGTGTCAATTACCTTTTCCGGCGCCCTATATAGTGAGAAATAGTAAGTCGGCAATGAATTAAGGACCGACTTGATAAGGGTAACACGACCCCCGAATGACAGATTCTTCGCCTTCCAAGCCGTTAATCTCTTACGAAACGTTTCAATTACCGGTTCCCAATGCTTAACCAAGTACATGTTTGCACCCACTTGCAAGCCAAGATATTTAAAAGGGAATTTCCCAGGCCTACCCCTTAGGAAATCAGCCATGTCTCCCAGCTCTTGATCGTTCACTCCAAGTCCATACAAGTGACATTTATCCATATTAACCTTCAACCCCGACACCAGATGAAAGCACCTGAGTATTCTTCTAAGATTCAGCAAATTAGACCGAGACCATTGACCAAGAAAGATGACATCGTCGGCGTACATTAGGTGAGACAACATAAGCCCAGCCGACCCACAAGGTAGTCCGTGAAACAGGCCCACTTGACTCGCTTTCCTTAAAAAACCTGAAAACGCCTCCATGACCAGTACAAATAGGAATGGTGAGATCGGATCCCCTTGTCGCAATCCTCTATGACATTCAAACTCAGCAGATGGCGAACCATTTATTAAAGCCGACGCACGCGCCGCAGTCACAATTGCTGAAATCCATGCTCTCCATTTATGAGGAAAATTCATCTGAGTCAATACCTCATTTAAGAAACTCCATGAAACCGAGTCGTATGCTTTGTTGAGATCCACTTTAAATAAGAAACCTTCCCTTTTTGTTCTTTTCATCCACCCGTACATCTCGTTAATGAGGAGCGGTCCATCCATTATACTGCGGCCTGTTAGGAATGCTGACTGTTCCTGACCTACAAGGCTTCCAATTACCGGTTTTAGCCTTCCAACGAGCACTTTTGACACCACTTTGTTGATTAACCCGACTAAACTAATTGGCCTATAATTCTCGAAACCCACAGGATCCTTGATCTTAGGAATTAGTGCAATAAATGATGGAGTGCATGCCGAATTCAGGGACCCCGACCTGTGGAATTCTTCAAACAACTTAACAAAGTCCCCTTCCAATACATCCCAAAACCTTTTAATAAATTTAAAATTGAAACCATCCGGACCCGGCGCCTTGTCCCCACCGCATTCCCAAATCGCTTTTTTTATTTCAACCGTCGAAAACGGCTTAATAAGATTCTCAGCTTCGTCATAGGATATGGAGCATAGATTCGGACACACGAATTCAGGTCTGTCAGACATCGGCTCCATGAACTTTTTCGAGAAAAATTTATACGCTTGATCTTTAATAGTAATCGGGTCATTCACCCACTCCCCATCCAAGAATATGCCATTTATCCGACTGCTCGCGAGGTTTGAATTTATAATACCATGGAAGTAGTTAGTGTTTTCGTCCCCCTCCACAACCCATTTAACCCTTGCTTTCTGTCTAAGATCCGCTTGTTTCCTTCTGTCCTCCTCCCACATATATTGTCGACATTCTTCACGACCTTTTTTCTCTTCCATGCTTAATGGACGTGATTCTGCCAATAGTTCGATTCTCTCCACTTCGCGTTTCATTTCCTCGTATACCTCCTTTAATTTCCTCGACTCCATCGCAACCCAATCTTTTATCCGATTCTTTAAAAATTTTAATTTCATTGCTAGCTTTAAATCTGCCGACCCATTAAATCTGAACGACTCACTTTTATTCCTGACAAAATCCCCAAATCCGGGCATCTCAAGCCAGGAATTGAAAAACCGAAAAGGTATATGACCGAAGTCATGCGGTGTAGTTGATAGTACGATCGGGCAATGGTCCGAGGAATTTCTTGATAAAGCAGTAACCGCAGCCCCCGGCCACTTATCCCAGAAATCCCGACAAACCAGATATCTATCTAGCTTACTGAGCTTCTCCCCATTGTCTGACATATATGTAAACCTATATCCTCCCATATTGTACTCATACGGGCCCGAACTCCTAATGAAATCATTAAACCAATACGCATTTGCCGCCACAAACTCAGAATTCAATCTCTCAGTAGGTTCCCTCACATCATTAAAATCGCCGCAAAAAACCCACATACCCGCTAAACTATTTTTTAACCTGCTTAAATCCACCCATAACTCCTTCCTACACCCCGCATCATTCGAGGCGTAGACATTAACCATATTCAATGTAACCCCCTGTGAAACCAAAATACCCGACACTACCAGGAATTGTCGGTTCTTGACAGTTCGTGTTTGTTGAAATACACACGGATCCCACAGACACAATAATCCACCGGATCTGCCCTCAGCCCACACATATTCCATTTGAAAAATCGACCTTCCCCACAAAGTACTATAATTAAAAAAAGACGTACCATCAATTTTTGTTTCCTGAATAGCCAAAAACTGAATCCCCATACTTGTCTTCAATCCCTTTATCCAAGATGTCTTCCTCAGATTCCTCACACCCCTGATGTTAATTGATAATATATTCATTGAGGATTCTCAAAAACACCATCACCAAGAACCATATCTTCAACCATACCTTCAAATCCACCCGCTTTAATTCCGATTAATGAACCAGCTCGAATAGTGGCTTCAACCTCCTCGTCCACCCTTAAATCCCTATTGCTTCCCGTCTGCATTGGATTCTGTCCGATCCCATTCCTATCCTCTTCACCAGTGTCACATACCAAAGTCTCGCTTTCGCTATCTTCGATTTGTTCGTTACACGGAGGGCAGTTCACCATATCTTGCTTATCACAGAGACACACACCGTCTTCAGACATCTCCTTTGAAACAGATCTATTCAGGTCTGGGAATTGAACAGGGGACGGCCTTGAACAAATCTCCTTATTGGTCCCATCCTCCATTTCTGGGCTTCTCATATCACGGTTCCTCTTCTTGGATTTACTAATTGAAAAAAGCCCACCCGTCTCCTTTGGGCCCAAATCCCCCACATTATTTGAATTAACCGGACCACCTTTACTAAAATTGCTTTGGCTTGTCCCAGTTGGGACCCACTGAATTAATGAATTCACCTCATTCCCACGTGCAGGATTGCTTTCCCCATGCATGCAGAATGTTGTTTCCAAGTTGACGTTACAAGTTCCTGTCCTTTCGTCTTCCTTATCGGACTCCAAATCATCAGGCACCGGATCATCTTCCGGCGACACCTCCGCCCTAAACTCACCTGCTTCAGGACCGATCTCCCCTTCCTCAAGACTCGCCCCACCGTTTATTGACTCATCACCATCCCCCTCCGAACCTACCACGTCAGCCTTAATACCATCCAGGATCGTCTGAATTTTCTCGGACCAATCCTCAACCACCCAAACTGGAAACTGATTCCCGTCCCAAATCAACTCTATTTCTTCATCAATTTTTGCCACACCTTTAGCTACTACACAACAATCACCATATGCATTATCCGGAGACTCCCAAGAAAACGTTGACTTCTGAACAATCCGGCCAAACTGTTCCCCTACCTTATCAAACACCCTTTCATCTCTCAGGTGCAGCGGAACCCCCATAATCCTTAACCATGCCAGTCTTTCCAACTCCACAACCTGACCCATCCATAATGTTGCCGAAACTAACACTTTATTCCAACATGGATTCTCATTGCCAATGAACGAGAGGGCCGATCTCTTGTCCCTGAACACAATTAATACCTTTAAACCACCAATATAACTTACCACCCAAACTGGAATCCGGGCATCTCGAGCCAGGAATTGAAAAACCGAAAAGGTATATGACCGAAGTCATGCGGTGTAGTTGATATTACGATCGGGCAATGGTCCGAGGAATTTCTTGATAAAGCAGTAACCGCAGCCCCCGGCCACTTATCCCAGAAATCCCTACAAACCAGATATCTATCTAGCTTACTGAGCTTCTCCCCATTGTCTGACATATATGTAAACCTATATCCTCCCATATTGTACTCATACAGGCCCGAACTATTACTAATTGTGTTTACCTGGTTAAAGACAAAAATAAAATATTTAATCGAATTCCATCGATCACTGGAATGTAATTTAAGCTAGGACTTGAGGGTTGTTATAGATCTAATTCTTCTTATAGATCTAATTCAATTCATTTTCTCAATATATGGAAAATCAATTCATATAGATTACAAAGAAATTAATATTATTTGACATAAATACTCCGACATGTTTAACATCCATCGTATTTTTCGAGAACAGTCTTTTTATTTATTTATTTATTTTTTTCAAATTACCAATCCTAACTATAATTGAAACAAGAGATCCTCCATGATCCTTCCTTCTATTGTGTATCATTATATAATAATATGTCATCCCTATTTTTGGGATGATTACAAAGGAGATAAGGAAAGTATTTCAAATTATAAATCAATAACAAATCATACTATAATTACTATATCTATTACACCCGCGTAGTCGAAGCCGGAGGTGAACGAAGGTCGAAGACTAAGACTGGAGCGAAAATGATACGGATTCGTATTAGTGGAAGCTAGAACCCTAGCTTGATAACCTCCTTCGGCCGACCGAAAGGAGAAGCCTCGAACAAAATAACCTGCTCGAAAATTAATACGAGAATACTCTTTATTTGATAAAAACTTCATAACATTCCAACCTTAGATTACAATACTTAAATAGACAACCAAAGAGATAAACATAGAAAAGATACTACAATTAAGGAAAAGATAAAGTTTCAAAATTCAAACAATACTTAAAATAAAAGATGGTTGGAATGGGTCTTGATAATATCTTGAAGGTCCAAAGCTAGCCAAGAATAATAACCGGCCCAACACTTGTGTTACGAAGGCCGGGTGGTTCTTCAAGCACGTCCGTATCCGTATCATCCTCCCCCTCTAAAAAAAGGACTCGTCCGCGAGTCATCATCACTATCTGCAACATAGGGAGAGAGGTCAGCAACATTAAAAGTGGCAGATACCTTGTAATGACCAGGGAGATCAATTTTGTAGGCGTTGTCATTGATACGCTTAAGGACACGAAAGGAACCATCCGCCTTGGGGTGTAGCTTTCCAAAACGTCCTTGCGGGAACCTTTCACGACGTAAATGAACCCAAACGAGATCACCTTCATTAAATATGACCTTCTGATGTTGGTTTGCTCGAGCTTGATATTGTAAGTTGTGTTGTATAATCTTCTCGCGAACTTGTTCATGTAAAAACTTGATTTGTTTAGCCAGCTCATCACCCTCAGTGCTAAAATACTCCAGATCGGGAGAGGGAGCCAAGTCAAGTGGGGTAAAAGGGTTTCGCCCATAAACAACGAAGAAAAGACTGCGACCCGTAGAACCATGATTGGACCGATTATACGCGAACTCGGCCTGTGGTAATGCAAGATCCCACTGTTTTGGATGATCCCCACAAGACTTCGAAGGAGATTACCTAAGATTCTGTTAGTCACTTTCGTTTGACCATCCATTTGCGGGTGGTGCGAACTACTCAACTGCTTTTTTGCGCCCAAAACGCTTCCACAGTGTGCGCCAAAAATGGCTCACAAATTTGACATCCCGATCGGAGGTGATTGTTTTTGGAACCCCATGCAACCGAACGATCTCCGCAAAATAAAGGCGCGCAACCTGGCACGCATCATATGTCTTAACACAAGGAACAAAATGCGCCATCTTTGAGAATCGATCCACCACAACCATGATGGAATCCTTCTTTCGCTGAGTTAGCGGCAAACCTAGCATGAAATCCAAACTAATTAACATCCTCCCAGGGACGAGCCGGTGCAGGTAAAGGAGTGTAAAGGCCCTGGTTCGTGTGCCGGGTTTTTGCAATGTGACAAATGCGACAACGAACCAATATCTTGGAGACTTCTTTTGACAACTTCGGCCAATAAAAACGATCCTGAACAAGTGCAATAGTTTTGTCCCTACCAAAATGTCCCGCTAATGCACCTTGATGACACTCCAACACGATCGCTTCGCGAAAAGACGAAAAAGGGACGCACAACCTTATGCCCTAATATAACAAGCCCTTTTTGCGAAAGAAATTCTTGTACGGGCCCTCGTTAGTCTTCTGCCACACGTTACGAAAATCCGGGTCGTCTTGATAAAGATTTGAGAATGAATCAAACCCCACAACATCAAAAGACATAGTCGTAGTTAGAGCAGGGCGACGACTCAACGCATCGGCCACAGAATCTGCCGATCCGGCCTTGTGACGAATAACAAAAGAAAAGTCTTGTAATGTCTCAACCCACTTAGCATGTATTGGGTTCAATTTGGCCTATCCTTGTATGAACTTTAGAGCCTGATGATCCGAATAAAGGATGAACTCATTGGGGAGTAAGTAATGCCGCCAGTATTCAAGACTACGAACGATGGCATAGAACTCTTTATCGTACGTACTGTAGCGGCGCCTTGTGTCACTCAATTTTTCACTAAAAAACGCAATTGGACGATGTTGTTGGCTGAGTACACCGCCGATGCCTAAGCCCAACGCATCACATTCCACCAGAAAAACGTGTAAAAAAATTGGGAAGGGCCAAAACTGAGGCCTGTGTAACGGCTAATTTTAATGCGGCAAATGATGATTGTGCCACAGGAGACCACACAAATTTACTACTTTTAAGACATTCCGTGATGGGTGCGACAATAGAACTAAAATTCTTGTTGAACCTGTGGTAAAAAGACGCTAGGCCATGAAAACTACGAACATCATGGAGGGAGGTTGGGGTCGGCCAAGTTGTGATGGCCGAGATTTTAGAGTCGTCCATCCGGATCCCAGAGCCCGAAATCCAGTAGCCCAAGAAAAGTACCTCGTTAGTTAAAAAATGACATTTCTTTCCATTGGCATAAAGCCGCTGATCACGAAGCATCATGAATATATCGCGCAACTGGGATAAATGGTGCGCAACATCCGGACTATAAACCAAGATATCATTGAAATAAACGACAACGCACTTACCGATAAATGGTTCAAAGATGTGATTCATTAGTCGCATGAACGTGCTCGGTGCATTTGATAATCCAAACGGCATGACCATCCACTCGTACAAGCCATCTTTTTTTTGAAAGCCGTTTTCCACTCGTCCCTGGGCCGCATGCGGATCTGGTGGTACCCACTACGTAGGTTGATTTTAGAAAAAACATGTGCGCCATGCAAATGATCAAGTAAATCGTCAAACCGCGGGATTGGAAAGCGATACTTGATGGTGATTTTGTTAACGGCTCTGCTATCAACACACATGCGAAAAGTCCCATTTGGTTTGGGCACCAAAAGGGCAGGTACCGCGCAAGGACTCATACTCTCCCGAATAAGACCCTTTTCAAGAAGTTCAGTGACCTGGCGTTGTAACTCGGCGAATTCCTTTGGGTTCATACGATAAGCTGGCTTGTTTGGGATGCTTGCACCCGGTAAGAAGTCAATGCAATGTTGTATGTCACGAACCAGGGGAAGACCCGCGGGGATTTCCTCAGGAAACACGTCGCTAAATTTGGATAATAATGGGAGTTCTTCGGATGGAACTTGCGGCACATCTGGGTTTTCTTCAGCAATCAATAACCCAAAGATAAGTTGGGGTTGCAAGGACCGCGTTAAAATAGAAAATTCCGATTTGGTGAGCAACATGGATTCGGACCCATCCTGTCTTGGATCACAAGGGACAAGTGTAATGTTAACGCCATCCTTTTTGAACGTGTAAGTGTTTCAGAACCCGTCATGTTTGGCGCGGCGATCGTATTGCCAAGGCCGGCCCAAAAGAATATGACACGCGCCCATAGGAAGAACTTTACACCAAATTTCATCCGCATATTTGTTACTAATAGAGAACTGGACAAGGCAATGGTGAGTGACTTTGATTAAGTTACCCTTCTTTAGCCATGTAGGTTGATACGGTTCCGGGTGGTCTTGTATTGGTAAATTGAGCTTATCAACCATGGATTTAGAAACAATGTTCTCGCAACTGCCCCCATAAATAATCACGGTCAAACTTTTCCTTTTGAAGTGCACTTTGTGCGAAAAATATTGTTACGCAGCCATGCCGTGTCGTCACTTGACTCAAGAACATTGATGTTTAAACTACGACGAATAACAAGTGTTTCGCCATGATCGGGATAAAAGACTTCTGATGTTTCCTCAGAATCACACTCGGGTTCGGTGTCATAGTTTGGGTGGTGTCTTCAACGAGGGCGACCACTTGCTTGTTAGGACAATCTCGCTTGACATGACCGATCCCGTGACATTTGTAGCAACGGGTTGTGATGTTTCCAGTTGTTGTGGGCTGTGGCGGAGGTAAAGTGGAATCCGGTTTCGGGTTGTCGACCCGTGTTTGAGATGATGAAGCTGCTGGTTTATAGGAAGAGAAACGAGTGGTGGGTTTTGGCTTGGCCGCTAATTGCCGCTCGACTCGATGAGCTAACCTGCACACATCAGAAAAAGACCAATATTGTTGTAACATAACAACATCCGCTATATCCGGACGTAAGGCCCCCAAGAAACAAGCGATAGTTTGTTCTTCGTCTTCTTCAATACCGCAGCGCATGCGCAATTGTTCAAACTTCACAATAAACTCCTCCACAGAAAGTGCAGCCTGTTTAAAGTTATGATACTCTAGAAACGAATCTTGTTTATGGTTCACGGGATTAAACTTGGATCGCATCAAGCGTTTCATCTTATCCCACGATTCAACTTTGTGTTTACCCTCCCTATAACGTTTATTTTGGACATGTTCCCACCATAAGGACGTATATTTATGTAAACGAATAGCAACGAGTTTTACCTTTAGGGTATCGGGGACTTGGCGGAGATCAAAAATACGTTCTACGGTGTGGAGCCAATCAATAAACTCGTATGGCTGCATCCGCCCCTCAAACTCAGGAATCTCGGTTCGAATGCTGAGGGCTCGGACATGGTCAACAGGAGGTGGAGGTGGTGTGGCTTGTCGGCGGTATGGTTAAGCAAAAATGTTGTGAAAACGTTCCTCTTCGTCTTCATCCCAGAGAACCGACACAGTGGCCGACTCATCATAGGGTTGGTAACGATCAAAACCCGGTTGTTGGTGGAATTCGAGTTCACGAATCCGTTGCTGCAAACGCTCAATCTCGATGTCGCAAGGATAACGTTGGTCCGAACCACTGCCTCTGGCGGCGAATATGTGGGGCGGCTGACGATCTTTCCTAACATTAGACATCCTAACGAACCTGAAGCTGCTGATACCCCTTGATACGGATTCGTATTAGTGGAAGCTAGAACCCTAGCTTGATAACCTCCTTCGGCCGACCGAAAGGAGAAGCCTCGAACAAAATAACCTGCTCGAAAATTAATAAGAGAATACTCTTTATTTGATAAAAACTTCAAAACATTCCAACCCTAGATTACAATACTTAAATAGACAACCAAAGAGATAAACATAGAAAAGATACCACAATTAAGGAAAAGATAAAGTTTCAAAATTCAAACAATACTTAAAATAAAAGATGATTGGAATGGGTCTTGATAATATCTTGAAGGTCCAAAGCTAGCCACGAATAATAACTGGCCCAACACTTGTGTTACGAAGGCCGGGTGGTTCTTCAAGCATGTCCGTATCCGTATCAGAAAATCTTCAAATAAAACCCGTGGGAGCCCTTTCGTAAAGATGTCAGCTATTTGAAACCGTGATGGCATATGCAGAATGCGAACCTCACCTCGTTGGACCTTTTTGCGAATAAAGTGTATGTCAAGCTCTATGTGTTTGGTTCACTGATGTTGAACCGGGTTGCCAGAAAGATAAATAGCACTAACATTGGCGCAGTAGACAAGAGTGGCGCTGGATAAAGGGACCTGGAGCTCGAGTAGGAGATTACGTAGCCAACAAACTTCTGCAACTACGTTAGCAACCCCGCGGTATTCGGCTTCTGCACCGGAACGAGAAACAGTGGGCTGACGTTTAGAGGACCAAGAGATGAGGGTGTCACCATAGTAAATACAAAAACCGCTAGTGGAACGACATGTGTCGGGGCAACCTGCCCAGTCTGCATCAGTGTAAGCCACGAGCCGGGAATCCTGTGAGGGACCAAGAGTGAGACCGAAAGTACTAGTCCCCTGTATCTACCTGATAATGCGCTTGAGGGCATTCCAGTGGCCATCCTTTGGAGCATGCATGTGGGTACAAATTTGCTGAACAGCGTAACTGATGTTTGGGCGGGTGAACGTTAAGTACTGGAGGGCTCCTGCCAGACTACGATACAGCGTGGGGTCATGAAAATCATCGCCTTCTTGAGATCCGAGTTTGCGGCTCGTGTCAACAGGAGTGTGAACCGGTTTACAAGATGTCATGCCAGCTCTATCAATAATTTCTTGGGCGTATGCATGCTGTGAGAGAAAGTGAGTGTTTTGCTGGCGTTGTACCGAGATCCCAAGGAAGAAGCTAAGGGGGCATAGATCTTTCATAGCAAATTCAGTAGACAGGTGAGAAAGTAGGTTGGTGCGTAAGGCGGTGGACGATGTAACCAGAACAATATCATTGACATATAACAGCAGGTAAGCCACGTCAGACCCATGATGAAGTGTAAATAATGAAGCATCACACTTACTTTGAACAAATCACAGTGTGAGAACAAAGTCGGTAAACCTTTGGTACCATGCTCTTGGATCTTGTTTCAACTTATATAAGGATCTCTTTAGGCGACAGACATGATCCGGAAAGTTCTTGTTGCGAAAACCCATCGGCGGATACATGTATACCGTTTCATTAAGATGGCCATGAAGAAAGGCATTTGTCACATTCAATTGGTGTATTTGTCAACCCTTAGAGAGAGCAATGGAAAGTACGGTACGTATAGTAGCCGGTTTAACAACCGGGCTAAAAGTCTCGCCACAATCAATCCCCACCTGTTGAAGGCGACCATCACAAACCAGTCGCGCCTTATATCTTTCCAAATACCCATCAGATTTGAACTTATGTTTGAATAGCCACATGCTCCGTATAACATTCATATTAGGTAACCTCGGTGTTCATTCCCAAGTTTCATTTTTAATAAGAGCATGGTATTCGTCAGTCATGGCTTTGTGCCATTCCGGTAAGGACAAGGCCTCGGTCGGGTTTTTAGGGAGGGGCACGATGGTGGTGGTGTTAAGGTTAAGTCGGGCTTTAGGTTTAGTGATTCCGTCCATCGCACGAGTACGCATGGTGCGTCCGGGTGGTGGGACCTGGGCCTGGGTAACTTGAGTGACGGGAATTTGTAAGGGGCCGTGAGTGGTATGTGGGCTGGCTGGTGGATGCGAGTGGGCGGGGGAGGGATGTTGGGCCGAGGTGGGATCATGGTGAGAGGAGGGGGTTGGAGCTGGATTGGGCGATGGCTGGGTGTTTGTGGGCAGAGGTGTATTATGGGCTGGATTTGTGAAGTGGGCCGGGGGGTGTTGGGTTGGAGATGAGACATGGGCCGGAGGGGTATTTGGTGTAGAGATTTTGAAATAATTTTTGTGGGATTTTATAAAATCGTTTAGATATTTTTATAGAATTTTTAGTTTATTTATGAATAAACTTGTATTATATATTATATATATTAAATAAATGATTTTTGTGAAAATAAAAATTGTATAATAAAGTTTGTTAGTTATATGTCATAAAATAAATTTGTTATAATTTATAAGTCATTTTTGATATTTTAAAACCATTTTTAAAAGATAATATAAAAAATACAAAAAGGAAAAGGTTTAAAAAAAATTGTTGTTGATGGTGGGATTCGAACCTGGCTTCTGGCCGGTTCATTGTCTTAATCAAGTACCCTAGACCATCTGGTCTGAGCTACGTTTTGTTACAAATTTCAGCACTTAAATCCTTTAACATTTCAGAACGATTATCCCCAATTTTTTTTTCCTATAAACCCTAGATACCATGCCCATCAATTGACCTATAAAACGATTTCAATAACAAGGTTAATGTTAGGGCTATTAATCTACATTAGAAACCGAACAAAACCATGTAATTTAATTGAACTTAAAAATTCAAATCAATACGAAACAGATGGAACAAGACTCGCGCACCAAACACTTCAAATCGGCCTTTCTTGGAGGTTTTAAGGTGAATGTGACATAGGGGTTCCTCTAATCGGCCCCTAGTCAGTATTTGTGCGAGTTTAATTGCTTCAAAAAGACCGGATTTAAAGGATTTAGTTTTTGGTCTAAGGAAAGTTTTGAATGATTACCAATCAATCTAATTTGAACCTAAAATCACATTGTAACGCGTTAATTGACAGTAGTAAAACGTGTAACCTGATTTCATTTAACATGGAAAGTTTAAACTTGGAAAAAGACGCGTGAATCATAAGCTAATTCGAATGGATTAGAGGTTTGTTGACTTGGTTTAGTCAACTGACATGTTTTAGGAAAATGTTATATTGAATTGTATTGGGTAGTATTCACAAAAAGGCTTGTAGCCCAATTGGTTTGGTTGTGTTTGTGTTAATCAGTTGGGCTCGGGTTCGAATCCCGGCACCAACACTATATATATTTTTTTGAAGCATTACTATACCTAACTATATTTATGTATATATATATATAATGATTATACTAGTAAAAAAATTGTTACGAATAATTTTTAAAACACATTAAAACGTCAAGATTCAACGAATCTTTTTTTTATATAATTATTTCTATAAGGTGTTTAAAACGTACATTGTTTAAAACAAACACATTTTTTTATTAATTAATAATTTAGGGAAAATTTGCGATGTTGCATTTTCCTTGTTGTCCGTTGTTTGTTCTTATTCCCGTGTTTGTTTCTGTTGTCTAATATGGGTGATGCTGTTGATAATCCAAGGGGAGGAGGAGGTCCTAACCTTGGTGGTGATGCATTAGTTGTTGGTACATTGGCTAGCAAGTTAGACATTACTGATCCTTTATTTCTTCATCCTAGTGACACTTCTAGTTTATCCATAATAAGTAGAAAACTAAAAGGTACTGAAAATTATGATGTATCGGATAACTCTATGAAACTTGCTTTACAAGCTAAAAATAAAATGGGATTTATTGATGGAACATGTGTTAAGTCTGTTAAAGATGATGTGCTTGCTAATCAATGAGATAGATGTAATTCTGTTGTTTTTGTCTTGGTTGATTAACTCTGATGTGAAGAATTGTACTTAGGACAAGTTTTTTCTAAGTATGCTAGAGATGTTTGGCTTGATCTTAGGGAGACTTATGATAGAGTTGATGGTTGTGTTATGTTTAATTTGCATCAGAAAATAAATAGTTTAACACAAAATGGTAGTTCTGTTGCTGAGAATTATCATAAGTTAAACACTATGTGGAAACAATTTGATCTATTGTCCAACTGCTTATGTGTACTTGTCAAGCCTCAAAAGATTTTAATGAATTTAATAGTTTAATAAAACTTATGCAATTTTTGATGAAGCTTGATGATGTATACCAGCCTGTTAGGACCACTTTGTTGACCAGTGACCCACTACCCTTAGTCAAAACTGCCTTTTGTTGTTGTCTCTAGATAGGAATCTCATAGAGGTGCAAGTAGTGGGTCAAAGGGGTCAATTGTTTCTTTTGTTGCTAAGTCTAATCAAGTTGTTGATAATAGGAGAAGGTTCAATAGAGGACCTAATCCTAATTTGGTGCACATATTGTAACATGATTGGACACACTTTGGATAGATGTTTTGAAATTGTTGGTTACCCACCTGGTTTTAAAAAAGGAGGTACAAATCAGTTTAACAAAAATAGTGGTAATAACAATGGAAATAATAAAAAGCCAAGTGTGTCTAACAACAATGTGTGTGCTAATGTTTCTTCTGGTTCACCTTTTACTCATGAGCAGATCTCTAGGTTGATGAATTTGATAAGTGACAAATCTGGCGTAGATCCTCAGAGTTCAAATGTAGGAGGTGAGTCAGTGGTTGTTAATGGTTTCTCTAGTATGTCTGTTCTTACTAAACTTGTTGCATTGTTTAAAAACTTTTCTAGCTGTTCTAATCTTGTTAAGTATGCTTTGTTTTATGGGTGGATAATGGATTATGGGACAAATCAACATATGGTAGGAAATGATAAACATATGATTAATTGTGTTGATGTGTCTAAGTATAATATGGAAGTTAAACACCCTTATGGTACTAATGCTAAGGTCATTAAGATAAGTGATATAAAGTTAGCTGATGGTGTTGTCTTGACTGATGTGTTCTTAATTCATGATTATTGTGTTAATTTGGTGTCTATACACAAACTTGCCAAGGATAATAAGTTAGATGTCTTGTTTAATGAGCATGAATGTTATGTCCAGGATTCCAAGTCAAAGAGAGTCCTCATGACTAGTAGACAGCAGGATGGTTTGTATTTTGTTGGTAATGATGTGAGTTTTAGCAATGTTTGTTTTAGTAGTGTTAGTGAACACAGTCTTTGGCATAGTAGATTTGGTCATCCATCTAGTCAAGTTCTTGCAGTTTTAAAATATAGTTTGAATATTGGTGTCTTCGATTCACAACCTTGTGAAACTTGTCATAAAGCAAAACAAGTTAGGGTATTCCCTCTTAGTGATCACAAGTCTAAAATGGTAGGGAAACTTGTACATCATGATGTATGGGGTCCTTACAAGATCACTAGTAGGAAAGGTTTTAAGTATTTTTTAACTGTTGTTGATGATTATTCTAGGTCTGTATGGGTTTACTTGTTAAAAAACAAGGGTGAAGTCTTTGAGAATTTGGTTAACTTTTGTGAAATGGTTAAAACTCAGTTTTTAAAATATGTCAAGGTATTTAGGAGTGATAATGGAAATGAGTTTGTTAGTAGACAGATGACTGATTTTTTTAATAAAAAAAAGGCATCTTGCATCAAACATCTTGTGCTTACACTCCACAACAAAATGGTGTTGTGGAGAGGAAGCACATGCATCTTTTAAACACTGCTAGAGCCTTGCTATTCCAAAGTGGTGTTTCTCTTAGGTATTGGTTTGATTGTGTGCTTACTGCTGCTTATCTTATTAACAGGATTCCCTCGTCTGTGTTAGCTGGTAAGAGTCCTTATGAGTTAGTTCATGGGTCCTTCCCACTTTAAGTCACTTAAGGAATTTTGGTTATCTATGTTTTAAAACTGTTTTAGATGGTACTGATAAGTTGTGTAGCAGGGCTCATAAAAGTGTTTTAATAAGATATTATTTTTTGAAAAGTGGTTATAAGCTTTTGTGTTTAGAAACTAAAAGGATTGAGTTTTCAAGGGATGTTAAGTTCTATGAAAACATATATCCTTTTAAAACTGAATACAAAGAGTCTGTTTTTGAAAATTTAAACCACTTAAATTTTTTTGATTGTTTTGAAACTGAGATTTCACACATCACATCTAAAAACAATAAAAACCTATAACAATAACAACATTCTGTTTTGAATTCCCTTCAAATCAGAATCTCAAACAACAAACAAAAATAACAAAGATCCTACCTACGTTTTGTAACGTGGGGGGACCCCACGACCTGCATTTGGCTAATTGAAACCGTTCAAACCTTTTTACCCCTGGAAGACTCATCACTAGTGTTGGTCATATATTTGTTGTAGCAACAAGGATGATCACGGTAAAGGGGATGCAGATGAACTACAGATCCATATCGTGCGACCTAACACATGATATTTGCATTGCTCCGTATCTTGGGGTACACAGTTGGTTAGATAATAAACTTTCGTAAATTTAAATTGTATCCTTAATATTAAGATATATGTGACACATTATATGGTTGGGTTGGGTTGGGTTGGAATGGGCTGGTTGGCACATTTGAAGATCATTTTCGTTCGTTATGTGACAAACTTTTATATCTTATTAGGTTAGAGATCCATGTGTTACATGGTTAATATAAACGTAAAATGAATTTTTTTTAACAAAATTATAGTATGCAGGTTGTTTTATGCATTAAATCTTAAGTAATCAAATTCATATGGATGTTGGTTGCATCTCGTTCCAATAATCTTATGAAATTGCGTTGTTTATCCATTTGCCATACTATGACCGAAACCTCAACGGGCTAATTATCGAGACAGTCTTACATAAAAAGACAAAATAGACATAGTTATAAACCTAGGTCTAGCTATATAGTAACCAAAAATCTAGCTTTATAATTCTGAAAGATATCATGATAATATTATAAACCGGGGAACAAGTAAGCATGCTAAAGTGACATTTTGTGCTTTTTCATTGAATTTGGAACCGTCTCATCCTCTAGGAACATTTCACACCCATCTTTCCTTTTTTTTTTTTATTATTATTACTAGATTATATCCTGGGAATATCTCGGGGTTGAGAAATCTAATATGACATGTTAATTTTACATATGAAATAGAATGCTTCGCTTTACAGTTACATGCAAGAAAGCTTCAAGTAGCACCTAACCTAAAACAATTAAAAATGTATCTCCAATGTTAACGCCTAACCTTAAACAATGTATAACTCTAATATTAATAATAATATCTGACCTAAAACAATGTATAACCCCAATGCTAACACATGTTGAAAATAGAATTCATATTTACTTATTTGAACATAATTAGTGACTTGCCTATACATGATTAATGATTTACCTAAACACTTTGTGCTTTTTTTCTGTATAAACAAAACCCCACAAAAAAATAGTCGTTTTTTCTCCGTTTTTTATATAGCACTATGATACTCGCTGGAAAGATAATAAAACGCTCGTTAATTTGGTGTAATTTTTTTCTTTAAAAAATCTCGTATATAAAAAATATTAACGTTAAAAAATTATGGGAGGAAACATAATTGAAAAAAATCCAATTTTATTTTTAATTTTTTTTATAAAATATCTCAATACCACATGGGATGACACATGACACACTCAAAGAGGAGGATGCCTCTTTGAGTGTCATGCCATTAAAATGGCTTTGATTTATTATATGTATAGATAGATAGATACATTATTATTATTATTATTATTATTATTATTATTATTATTATTATTATTATTATTATTATTATTATTAAGTTTTTCTTCTTTTTCATTATAAAGGTTTTCTTGTTAAACACAAATTATATGATAACACTTAAAAACCCAAACTGAGTTTTTGCCAAATGGATATTCTTATGTGATTCATGATTTGGAAAGTTTAAAATACAACCGCCTCTTGTCCAATAAATCCTACGAAGATTTGGGGCCTTTAATATGTGAAAATAATGGTTGAGATTAAACGATTTAAGAAATCACACATGAAATTGACATGGAAAGAAGTTGAAAAGGGTAAAATCTCTTCACAATTTTTTTAATATTACACTAGCTGATTACCCCAGGAGTATCTCGGGGTTGATAAATGTAATATGACTTAATAAAAATGATAAAGGTAGAAAACATTGTATCATTTCAATTAGCAAAATTGATGGATGCTTCAACGCTTTCGGCTACTTAATACAAACTTTCATACGAAAATACCAGTTTGGGAAACTTAGCCGCGCTACCATAATCGTCACGGCCACAACTCAACACATTTTGCAAAGGCACCTTACCACCCATGGAGTGCCCCAAAACAACATCAGGTCAGCTCCAATCTCCAGCTTATTAGCAAGATATCAATAATTTATATAAACTTTACATAAGCTTAAATTCAAAATACAAACATAAAACAGTTAGTAATTATTATTATTAACAAATATTAATAATATTTACCATAGTGAGAAGTAAGGAAACCACCGTTGCAACAAGACTAAACCTTCGACTCACCACCTCTACCTTCCAATTTCACATTGATAGCCTGTCAAACAAATTTTAATAATATTAAACTCAAAGTTAATGAATCAGAAACAAACAAAAAATAAAAAAAAAGTATCAGATTAAACAAATTAGTCCTCTATAACTACTAAGCATCATATGAAGGTTTTAATCCCACTAATATAATGGTTTTTATATCACCGAATAAAAAATAAGATTAGATGCACATTGAAGATTGGCTGATCTTCTTCAAATCATGAACCCATTATATTATTTGTATTCAATTTTAAGAGGAGTTTGGTTTGTTTGAATTCAGTAAATTCTATCACTTATAATATCCTCAATCTCTCATACCTTCTCATCAAACCTAAACCTTAACCCCCATTCATCATACTCCACAACATCCTCAACCTCCTTTAAATAATTCATATCACTACCTATCATTTGAACCTGTGCATTTAGTCTACTATAAGGCTTTGTAAACCCTAAATCTCTATTACCAACACTATTATTAATAATATCTGTATCGGCATCGGAATAATAATAATCAGGAGCGATGATATTAGTGACGGTGGTACCGAGATCTTCAATGGCTTGGCCGACGGATTCAAGCGAGTCATGAGCGATTAGCAATAATTGTACCTGTTCATCATCTTCCCAATAAAAACAATAGTAACATTATCAAAATTAAGAGACTTACATCAAATACAAACATGTTCTCCTTGTAATTTGTTTCACTTTGTGTCTATGATTTTAAACCCGTATGTATAAAAAGAAAACAGTTTTTGTCTTCTACCACTTTAGAGATCATAAAATACTTCAAATATGCATAACCTATATATAACAAAAGACACCTTCGTTTTAAACTATTATTGTCATCTATAAAAAGTAGAACAACCATTAATAAAAGTAAACATAGAGTAATTGCAGAATACCTTTATGTCCTCGAGGTGGATGAAGAAGGTTTTTGTAATGGTAGGAGAATAAGATATGAATAAATGTTTATTTAGATTTTAGTAGATATATCTTAATTTAAATTCGAAGATATATTTCTTTTTTTTTTTTTTTTAAATTTAAAATAAATATCTTCCAAAAGGATTTCAAGTGACATTTTAATTTTAAATTTTAATAAAAAAAAAAAAAACTCTTTCACCTCATTATGCCACGTGGCATATTCAAAGAAGGATTGAGGTCACCATTGAATGCCACGTAAGCAAATATCAATTCTTTTATATATAGATTATAGATAGATTATAGATTATAGATTATTTAGAAAGATACACCATAAAAACAAAACGTTTTTTCTTTTTAATTTGTGTACTATAGGGGTGGGTCAACATGGAACCTAAAAAAGTAGAGAACGAAAAACAATACATTTAACATGTTAAATATCTTATAAAGAATCAATTTAATATATAAAAAGATAATTTTTTCAAAAAAGTCTTTAGAGCTTTTGCATATAGAAGCCCTTTTAATATAAAAATTCAAAAAGTAAAATTAAAATGAGTTAAAAAAACAATTTTTTTGTATTGGAATGATTTCTACATATTTTTATATGCAAAATATCCGGGAAAAAATTCGAAAACAATAATTTTTTACATGTTAGATTGAATTTTTATGATATATTTAAATGTTAAATGCATGGTTTCCGGTTTCCCATTAAACCTCACACTAAGTACCCTATCACTATACTTTTTTTTTTTTAAAAAAATTGTTTTTATTGTCCATAACACATGCATAATTATCATGGGTTAGGATCAAATACACAGTGAAAGAAAAATAGGAAGTCGTAGGAAGGGTATCAAACGGACTCCGATTGAACTCATTCAAGCGGCATTGGAATCGTCTTATCGAACCCTACGACGTTAGTTTTTAGGTCTTCGTTTTTTGGGGTACTAGCTTGTAGTTTTTACAAATATGCGTTATATCATTATGTCTTTTATGTACCATTGTGTCTTTTTCTTATTTTCATCATTGTGTCATTTTTTCAATTCATTGTGTCTTTTTTCTTCATCATTGTGTTATATTTTTTTGGCATTGTGTTATATTTTGTGACTCATTGTGTCATATTTCATGATCTATTATGTTTTTTGTATCATTCTCACCCTTCTCACTTTTTGTAGCCTTTGTAGAATAACTCAACCCTAATTATCATTGTATATCATGTGTAATTATCATAGTGTGTAATAACGTAACTTGCGAAATTGTAAGTATAACTTAGGGTGATTTTTGAATTGATTGTGTATTTTTTTTATTAAGTTGTGCGTGTGCAATTATCGAAGGGTGCTTTGCGTAATTTTATTCGTGTCGCACAAATGAACAATTATGAGTGTGATTTTGCGTAACTATTTGTGCTATTTGCGTAATTATTTAAGGTCGGTTTGGATAAATCCATATAACCTTCTCAAGTCTCTGTTCTTCCACATAACTTGTATGCTTCATTGATCATCACCTTTTGAGCTTCGTTTGCATTTTCCAATGACTCCGTCGTCGCATCTTTGTCTCTTCCTCCTCGTTCACTGTCACATTGGTGGTTGAGTCTGTGTTGCGGCTGCTGATGGATTGACTGTTGATGGCTGTGGTTTCGCCAACGGCGGAGACCGTTTGTTCTTCAAAAATTGATTGCTTGTCGGTTTGAAAGCGGTGGGTTTGGGTTTGCATAATTACTTTTTGTAAGTTAATCTTACTACGTACGTTAACCTACCCCATTATTTGTGTTAGTTGGTTCTTAATTGTAACCACATGCCAAGGCCCAAGGGCGAAGCTCTTTAAGGGCTAGGGCATAGCCGGTACAACCATTTTGAAGGTCCTAAGCCAAAAAAAAAAAAAAAATATGAGGCCCTTATCTACATGATATTGTTGTAAACCATCCTTGTTTTTTCAGGTTTGGGAGCGACAATAAACTAAACAATGTTCACCCAAGTTAGCACATGATGACTAAAATCGCCACTAACCACTCACCGCCGATTTTATTCTTCGTCTTTTTCTGTCTACCAAGCAACACAAAGTAATGACGTATTTCATTCACACATGACAACCAAACAAGATATGGAGTGGTAATGATCCATCCATTCCATTATTTCGTCCATTTCATTACCTGGTTCATTTCATTCCACGTCTATTCCATTACTTTGTTCATTCTATTTCCTCATTTATTCCATTACCACATAAAAAATAGATATCTAATCGTGGAAGAGTGGGCTGGAAAAATAAAAATTTATAGCCCATATTATAGATATATATTGAAAAAAAAAACATTTCTTAAATTTGGAGACCTCAAGTGAAGTTGAGGCCCTAGGCAAAGAGCCTAGGATCTTTATACATAAAGACCGGCTCTGGCTAGGGGTCCCCCTCCCGTTTTTTCCCCAGTAATATACATTTATGCGTTTTTTCATAGAAAAAGATTTATACACTCACAAGAACAAAACAATACAAAAGAAACTTGCATGTATAATACAAGAGGCTACACCTATGAGTTAACTAGCATTAACACAAACAAAGTACTCGAGGCAAAAAAAGATATAAACAAGAGTATAATTTTCGGTTTATTTATTTATTTTTTTGGATTAATGATATAAACAAAGTACTCATGCATGGGGTCGCTAAGTTACTTTTTGGGTTACGAACTTGTCAACCCCACTTGATGGTGGATGCGGTATCCCTTTTCGATGATGGCCTCCGGGAGGCTATTGAAGATATAGTTGTGTGTGGTGGCCCCTTTTTCGGAGACCTCCAGTGACGCTTGGCATCCTTGCCGATGCGTTTAGGTGGTTTGGGCCTCCTTTCAGCTCGAGATGTTGGGGTTTATGCCTTTGTGGCGTCTAGAGCTCAGTCTTGGAAACTTCAGGATCATATCCTTCGAAATAGTGGGGTCATCGGGCTAGACCCCGACTATCAACAGGCGCTTGAACGCTTAAATGTCTATCTCCCGGACTTTGATATTGGTGTTTTTTCTAGTAAGGACACCGGTTGATGATCCCTATGTATCCGGAAGATGAGACATGCCCCATCTGCCGTAAAGCTTGCATGGATAAATATGGGGAGCACGCAATCCATTGCAAAGAGCTCTCTGGGTTCAAATACCGGCATGACTGGGTGAGAGACGTTTTGTGGGACATCCTGAGAAGAGCTGGGATTTCCGCAAAAACGGAGGCCCCTGTAAATTTTCTCACAGACCCTGCGGAAGGGAGATCTACCCTGCGACCAGCAGATCTGCTTGTTTTTGGTTGGGAGAGGGGGAAACATGCTTGTGTGGACCTCACAGGGGTATCTCCTTTGGTTGAGTTAAGCGAAACAGGGTTTGTAGCTGGGCTAGCATCGAGAAAAGCGGAATCGAAGAAAGTAGATAAGCATGCTAAAGCTTGTGCAGAGAACCAACATGTCTTTATCCCTTTGGCCTTTGATACCTTTGGCTCCCTAGCACCAGAAGCTATTCGTTTCTTGACTAGGGTCCAACGGGTCGTCCACAACAACAGTTCATCTCCAGGGGGCAAAGATTTATCTTTGGTAGACTAGGTTTCGCTATCCAAAAAGGGGTGGCGGCGCAACTTGTTGCCCGTCTACCTTCTATTGTAATGTAACTTTCTTATTTTGTTTTATTGAAAAATTAATCTTCTATGATATAAAGTAAAAGAACACTACTTTCAAAATCTGGGCTCAAGGTTTCTACAAAGTACAAAACTACAAAGTAACTAATAAAATAAATGGGCTAAAGGCTGATACAAACTAATAAATGGGCTCAACATTTAATCCATAACCCTAATAAAAAAGGCCAAAATGGCCCAATACTCACCTCCCACTTTCATGCTTCTCAGATTGTGCTCTCGGATCTTCGGTTTCGTTATCTTGCTGATAAATGTCTAATCAGTTTCATTCTTCTGGCACTAGTTAGTTTTCACTTGTTGGTTACTAGTTTGTTCAACTAGGGAATGCACTTGAAAAGTTTAATCTATTTGTAGAATGGTTGTATAACCCGCTAGGCGTGTGCTGTAATTACCGAAGAATTAGTTGGTTATGTGATTTTTATAAACAGTGGCGGATCTAGAAAAAAATATCAAGAGGTAGCATTTTATAAAAAAAACATTTTAAGGGGTAACAAAAAATTTGTTTTAGGGGTAACATTTTATAAAAATACCTTAAAAAATAAACTTTTTCCACTTCACCAGGAAAATCGAGGGGTAATGGATGTTCCCCCTGCTTTTACTATACATCTGCCACTGTAAATAAACACATGCACATAAATTTTCAAAGTTTTATATATAAATAGAGTTGTAGTTACTGATGCGTTTTCGTGACACGTGGTCTGAACTCTGTAAGTATCAGAACAAAAATGCTAACATTACTGAATGAATGCTTTGTTGCTAATATAATTCTATTTTCAATGGATTTTATCCTGTCACTTTGCGATAATTATAAAAATGAATACGGTATCAATGCTGGTATTACTGGTTTGGTTTTCCACGATAAAGAAAAACATCACTATACCGATACCGAAAGTGCTAGTCCAATGTCACGCCACGCCAATGGCGGAAATACGTGGCGCAACGCTCGAAAGCATATCAAAGTCAAGATTAACACAAACTATATTTAATTAGAAAAGATCATTTTATTAAGATGTCGAAAAAGAGTACCTTGTCATAACATTACACAAAACAATATACATGAAGTTCAACATGGGATTTTTTGTCTATGTCCCAACCCAATGACGAATATAGATGAAACCCCCGACCAGTGTCCAACATCCCAAATTCCACCGTACTAGCCGCATATCTATTCAACACTTAGTTACTTGAAAGACATGTTTACAAAAAAGACGTCAATATATAAAATATTGACGAGTTCACAAGTTTTAGTTCCATAACAATATGTGGGGAACAAACACAAGTAGTGACCTTTGTAAAGAGTAGTTAACTCCTACAAACTATGAGGAGCAATCCCTTGAGCCCATAACCAAACCAAGACAAGCAATGCCCCGCGAGCGGAAGTTGTTTCTCGGAAAATAACAACTTAGTAAAGAATACGTGCACCCCTGGTGTACACAGTTGCATAATCGACGCTATCGATTAGGGGTGGGCCTTGTTAGGCACCAATAGTAGTATCCAAATATTCTTTCGGTTCTCGATTTCACACACACACGAATAAATGATTATAGTTGGCGAGGACTCACCCCGAGTGGTGTACAACAAACCCAAGTACTCATCATGCCACTTATCACATTTTAACATTTGAAAACATTTTGACACGTAACAACATTTGACAAAACATATCTTTCCTCCAAAACAAAAACAGTAAAAAGGGGCCGTAAAACTCACCTTAATTTTCTTGCTTAGCTAGTAAACAAAGCCCGAAGCTTTGACCGACTTCCTCATGCCCTAACTACCAACAAAGGACACCTTAAAAGTTTCTCACATATAAGCCTAGCTTATTTTTTGGTTAAAAGATAGTTTATTTAACTATCGAGACTCGTGTGTACTTACCCGAGTCTTAGGTGTTTTAACTCGAAGAACCGACCGTGACTTAAATTAATGCACGTGTTAACATACGACATAGTACCCAAATTGCGCACATGTTACTATTCGTGTGTAACCATATTGGACTATTAACACGTAACGTATAACTCATCCCGAGTCGTAGCTCGTCCTGAATTTCGGATAATTGTATTTGTCTTGTATAATTATTTTTGGAAATTATACTTTGGGGAAACATAAATATAGTTATTAAAATCGATTAATAGCAAATGTTATTTGTTTCCAAAAAAAATCCAAGCATTTTAAAGATCGAGAAACTTTGCTTTTATAAATTATCCCCAAGTAAATCAAACGTTTATGTGTTTTGAATCCGAATAACGATCATTGTTAGTTACCAAAAACCTTTAAAGATTCGTCATACTTGATGCTTGGTGAAAACTATATATATTTTCTTTGAAAAATATTGTCCAAGATTCACTATTATTGTTGCAAACAATCATTTGTCGAAAATATGTCGATTTTCGTATAAAACACATTTGTTAAACGCTTGAGAGATTTATTTATGAAATAACACAGCGATGCCTTCATTGTGTTTCAGCTGTTATAAAATTTTTGGCAGAGTTTCCTCTGTTTTTGAACAAACCAGAGAACATACGTCGTCTACAATTTTCCCAAAATCCATACCAAATACTAGACAAACAATTCTTACTTATCCGCGATTTCCACATCAAACGAGACTTTATATACGTTTCGATACTTATATAAATTCCATTTATTTGTATTTATATATATTTATACACAATATAATAGTCCAACAATAAGTCCGAATACGATATTATAAGTCACGTTTTTATTATACAAACACCATTACATTCGATTTACACTTTTCCTTTATTTTTCGCGAGTTCATTTCGCCAGTTAACACTATTTTTCTTCCATATTCATGATTTATAAATATATATTTATAAATGTAACGACAAGTAAACACGATTAAATTATACTGAAATGTGCGTGCGTGACTAGGCACGTTGTCTTAAACGACGCGTTGACGTGTTGATCGAGCCAAAGTTTGACCAAAATCGTCCGCGTGTTGACCGGACCAAATCTGACCCGAGCTGACTGTTTGACCCAAGCTGTTGACCAGTGTCACTTTTGACCCGAACTTTGATTGGGTTGACTCGGTTTGACCGAGTCCGAACAAGAACCGAAAACTGAATCTAACCCGGGCCCAAAACATACTCAAGACAAACCAAAACCACAACCGATCGACAATCACCACCGGCCGAGATCCGACCACGTAACTGGTAACCATCGTGAACCACCACCAAGAACCATAACCGGGCACCACCACTTTTAAAACCACCTGAGCGACTGTCGAGAACATTCACGTGTCCAAACCGACCTCCATCGGCCTTCACAACACGAATCCAACTCAACACCTACCACCACAGTCGAACAACCACCGGAAACAACCACCACGATCGGAACCACCTACTCGGCTACCATCACTACCAAAAACACCACCATCTTATCCAAAACCTCAATACACAGGTCCATTCCTCGTCATCTTCCCCAAACAGTCACCAATCGGGAAGCCATCATCATCAACAAAAACTCACCATCGGACCTGTACACATGCAACCCATCGGACCACCACCTTGAACCTCAAATCGAACCAACAACCATCAACAGAAAACCTGGTTCACCCCAACACCACCTACAACGATCCACTCTTACAACCCGACCACTTACTATCTAGAACGACCACCCACCGGATCCCACCATCACCATCTTTGGCCTACAAAAACCACACCAATGCCCGATTTGGGCTTAAAAAAACTTGACACCATTGCCACCAAGCATGGTGGTGGTCGGCCGCTACTTAAAGGGAAGTCGGGGGGGGGGGATGGAGACGAGCGAGAGAGAGATGGGGGGTCGGATGAGAGAGAGTAGAGAGAGAAAAAGGGGTTGCGGCTTCATTCTAATGAAGGAGAAGGAGGAGTTACCTTTTTATACTTAGGGTTAGGGTTTGGTGAGTTGGTATCGCCTATACGAACCCGTTATAACGTCTCGCACCATGGTTTTATTTTCGGTTCAGTAAATAATCACAAAAATTAGTCGGCTTTATTCGAAATAAAAAAATATAACTAAACCAAGCAATTTAAATATTATTTTTGTCGCCCGACGTGTGCTTTCGAAACACGCGTTTAAATCGCGTTAATCGATTCGGTCGTGCTATCCTTCATTTAAACGACATGTTTACTTTCGAAACTTAATAAATGACATTATTTACAATAAATAATTATTCTAAAAGTTCGATAATGGTTAAAACCACACATTTTGACGTCCGATTCCCACTTCAGTTACTTTCCGTGTTCCCAAAACGTTGCGGTTTTGGCCGTTTACCGCGCCAATTTCACATTCGATCGCTTCAATAGCAAATGTGTGTCGTATTTACATAGATTGACCTTATGCTAGTCCAGTTCGACAAATTTTTACTGATACCAGTTTGTTAACTTTAAATACGCGAAATCTTTCTTTAAAAACATCAAGGCGTCCACGAACTTCGAGAAGGACATCGTAGGACTCGTAGCGGGTCATTTAATCAAAATTAACTTTAAACCATGTTAATTACTTCAAAAGCAAGATTAAAATCACAGCAGACGTTGTACGGAATTTTCCAGTTGTCACATTCTCCCCCGTTAAGAGAATTTCGTCCCGGAATTCAGTTCAAGTCATAGGTTACATTAGTATCCTTGAACAGGGTGGGATGTTTGCGCTTCACGTGATCTCCTCTTTTCTATGTGAACCCTAGTTCACGCTTAGCGTTCTAACAAACAAAATATCATGATCTAGCTGTAACATCGCAAAATTTTTAAACTCTAATACTTATATTATTGGTTTTTTTTAGTGTGCCTAAGTCACCATTATCCTAACTCACAATTTATATATATATATATATATATATATATATATATATATAAATGTATTTGATAATTATAAAATAAATAATTCAGTTTAAAAAAAAAAAAACAAACTTATGTTAGCCATCAATCCAACAACCAATACCATAACCTAAGCCCAAACCCCCCTCCTCCTTGGAAAGTTGTAGCCCAGCAAAAGTAGCCCAAGCCCAGATCAGAGAGGAACCCGGCCCAACACCCTTATGTCTCTTCCCTGCTACCCGGTTACCTCAGCAGACCCGACCAAGCCAAATACCCGACCCGTTAATCAAGAACAGCTTTATAGGCGAAAATTTTGGAACCCACTTTGACTGAATTAAAACCGACATCATTGCAGCAACGATTTAGCGTCAAAACATCCCATTCTTAGGAGCTAATGACGTGCGTTTGACCGGCAAAGGTCAAACAATCATGACTTTCCAAATTAAAAAGAACACTATAAAAAGAACCCACCTCCTCAGTCTACACTCGCCAATGATAAAACCCTCACCCACCATTTCACCTAAAACACTCGTTATAAGCTACCTTCATCGCAGTTTGACTTTTGTTTGACCTGAACCATCATTGATCATCGAAGCTTGTAAGTGATAATTGAAATACGTGTTTTTGTTCCTGCTCACTATACGATCAATAACCCCAACCTTCATGGGGTTATTGTTTGCTAATTAAACGAATTGGGAAACTAGGGCTCGAATGATAATTGGGGAAGATGAAGTCAAAACAGTCAGTGTATTTATATTTTTCGTTTCAGTATTAAAATGTTCTCAGGGTGTGGCTCAGTGGTGAGCCACACTTGTGATAAATCACTGACCGGCCAGGGGCCAGGTTCGAGTCCCAGCAACAGCGAATTTTTTTAGATACTTGTTACTTTATATTTATTCTAATAAATTTTTATTTATACATTTAAAATACCAGAACAACTCTATAAATTCCACAAAAATTATTTTACGATGTTTTTAATAAAAGTGTATATTATGCAAATTTTAGTTTTCCAAAAATTATTTATTTAATATATTTAATAAATAAATCAATTTTATTCTATTATATTTATAAAATTCCATTAAAATATCAAAACAAATTCATAAATTTCCACAAATTTTATTCTAAGTTTTTAGAACATTAAGCCTTTCAGAAATGATTTTTATTTCTGAAAAATCATTTATTTAATATTTTTAATCAATTTTTGTTAGTTTTTATCATAATTAAATCATAATAAATCCAATTTTTAATATTTTTGCACCAAAATTTTATACAAATTATTTCTGTTTATTTAGAACAGAAATATGAATTTTAAACTTATAATTCTTTAATTTTAACATTTTTTTTAGATATTAAAGTTAAAGTTTGACAATTTGTAATAAATAGATTTAATAATCTATTTTAAAGAAAATAATTTTGTAAAAATTATTTTTATACTTTAAACACATTATTGTGGCCATCCTAAATTTAAATTTCATAAAAAGATTTTTGGTTATTTAATTACTGAATTTCTCTCAATTATCAAACATTTTAATATTAATCAAACGAGCACTTATCCCCAAATTCGAAACCCTAGAAACTTATACATTTGTAGACTTGATAGACTTAGACATATTTATTACCTCATTATAGGGTGATACTTGACATATTCGGGCAACACACTATTCTATTTTTCAACAGATATAACATTTTGCTAAGGTGAGTTTTACATAGCCCCTTTTCTATTTATCACCATTTTTGGGGTGAAACATGTTACAACATTATTTATGCAATTCAATCATCAATGTGTCTATGTGTATTTCTATGTTGCATTATGTCTTGAACATGACTAGGGTAAGCACAATTCTAGCATAAACATTCATCAACCAAACGGTATACATTGATAGATCTATTGGACTGACAATCCCACCCGGATACGTGCCTCCTACAAAGGTTACGTGGGTGTTTGTTACTGCAATATAAACGAGTGAACCATGAGCGTATGGGATGTACCACAATACAACAGTCACAAGGTTGATTATGCACTCGATTTACTTCTAGTATGTTTTCGCATATGGACTGGATTGCCATGACACATGAATTGCACAACAATTTTATTCGATTAGCAAAACCTACGTAATTCTCACCAACTTTTGTTGACCCAAAAATATTTTCAACTTAACATGTTTCAGGTTCTACTTGCTTGAAGATTTGCTTGAAGATATGTGCATAGTTTTATTCAATTTGATGTACAAATTCTTAGAACAATTGTATGTAACTTATTTAAATTTAATGAAATTTATTATTTTTCATGAGCTACTGAGCAATCATCAATACGTGACATCCCGATGTTTCCGCCATCGGTTGGGGTGTTACAGATTGGTATCAGAGCCATGGTTATAGGGAATTAGGTTATTAGAAAAATAATCTAGTCTATAACCATAGGATTTAACCAGTACTTGCTTCTTTTGCTTGCTATTCTCTATCTCCCTCCTACTTCATATCCCTACTTTCATCCCTACAAGAAGGTTGCTCTCCATCACAGGATCCACTCTTAGACTAATAAGGCAAAAATCCTCAGGTTTAACCTGAACCACCTTGAGATCTCGTCGAAGTTCTAGATTTTAATAACGAACACGTGCAATCTGGAAGGGTGAACGCCTGTATTCTGAGTCTTCTATCTAGGCTGGCATTGCGCATATATCCCAATCAGACGAGGGACCCGGATGCCTACCTGGGAATTCTCGGGATGAGTGTTCACTTATAGGCTAAAGCATGTCTTCATATGTTATTAGAATTTAGAATCTTTTATAAGTCAACGTTTTCGTTTATTCGTTTTAATTAATGAATAAATGATTACACTCCTTATATAACCTCATTCATTTCATTGTGTCTCTTACAGATCACGCCTCCACGTCGCAGTGCTCGTCTTAACAGTGGTGAAAATCATGATGAAGGAAGTAGCAATCACAACCATGACACTAACCACAATAACAACAACAACAACAACAACAATGGTGTTGATGCCCAACTGGCTGCAATCATTTCTCAACAAATGGCGCAGCAAATCGCAACTCTGGTTCCCAACTTACTAGCTCAAGTCATCCAGTTGAACGGCAACGGGAACGGCAATGGCAACGGAAATGGAAATGGAAACCACAACGTGAATGGGAATGGTCTTCCAGCCTGTACCCTTAAGCACTTTAATTCTTGCAATCCCCCAAAGTTTAGTGGTGAAGAAGGAGCTACGGGACTCCTACAATGGTTTGAGGGTATTGAGAATACCTTCATTAACAGTGAATGCCCCGACAACTTTAAAGTCCGTTATGCCATGAGTGTTCTTCACAAACGAGCACTCACTTGGTGGAATGAAGAAAAACGCACTCGCGGAGCTGAAGCTGCACTAGCCTTAACTTGGGATCAAGCTAAAGACATTATGAAGGCAGAGTTCTGTCCTCGTAATGAAATCAAGAAGTTGGAAGATGAATTTCATGATCTTGCTCAAGACAGTGGGGAAAACCTTGCCTACAACACTCGTTTTCACGAACTTAGCTTACTGCTACCTCACAAGGTCACCCCCTTACCCATTGCTATCGAAAAATACATTGGTGGTTTACCGATGCAGATTCAAGACACGGTGTGGGGAAGGAACCCTGCTACTTTGGAGGAAGCAAAGCGTTTGGCTGCCACCCTAACAGATAACCATGTGAAGGCAGGAACCCTGACTCGTAAAGGGGAAAAGAAAAAGGATACTCCCCAACCTGCTGTTGAAATCAAAACCGAGGCCTCAACCAACGGGAAGTGTAAGGTCAGGAATTTTGCAATAGACACCACTGCCCCACCCAACAAGAAACAATATAACGGGAAGCTACCTAAGTGTGACACCTGCCAGTATCACCACCCAACTCAAGTTCCCTGCCGACAGTGCACCAATTGTCAAAGATATGGGCATCTTGCAGATGCTTGTCGTATCCCTGCTACAAACGCTCTTGATGCTCCAAATAACCCCGCTTGAGACCCTCCAGCTACCTAACAAGCAAACCCCACCATTTGAATGATGCCTATTTTCTCTTTAATTCTATGTATTGACACTTTTTGATTCAAGTAATAAAATCAAGTATTATCATAACATCTGTGTGCATGCTTGTTTGAATGTGAACTAATTGCTATATCTATAATCATACTTGCTTACTTGTACAACAATTAGTTGACTACCAAACAACCTACCTAACGATTGGTAGAGGTCATCATGTCTTTCCAACAGTCGGGAGAGGCCCTACCACCTGCTCAACGACTGGTGGGGACTATCAGACCTGCTCAACAATTGGTAGAGTCATAAAAGGACGCAAAACCCTAATGTAAGGTAAATTGATAATTACGGTCCGGAACGTAATCATGAATTTACAGGTACGTTAAGGTGGTGTGAAATTTTATCAAGGTTTTCGGTAGTTGACCAATTGTAAACCTAGCGTTTCTCTTAACTTCGGGACGAAGTTCTTAAAAGTAGGGGAGACTGTAACATCGCAAAATTTTTAAACTCTAATACTTATATTATTGGTTTTTTTTAGTGTGCCTAAGTCACCATTATCCTAACTCACAATTTATATATATATATATATATATAAATGTATTTGATAATTATAAAATAAATAATTCAGTTTAAAAAAAAAAAAACAAACTTATGTTAGCCATCAATCCAACAACCAATACCATAACCTAAGCCCAAACCCCCCTCCTCCTTGGAAAGTTGTAGCCCAGCAAAAGTAGCCCAAGCCCAGATCAGAGAGGAACCCGGCCCAACACCCTTATGTCTCTTCCCTGCTACCCGGTTACCTCAGCAGACCCGACCAAGCCAAATACCCGACCCGTTAATCAAGAACAGCTTTATAGGCGAAAATTTTGGAACCCACTTTGACTGAATTAAAACCGACATCATTGCAGCAACGATTTAGCGTCAAAACATCCCATTCTTAGGAGCTAATGACGTGCGTTTGACCGGCAAAGGTCAAACAATCATGACTTTCCAAATTAAAAAGAACACTATAAAAAGAACCCACCTCCTCAGTCTACACTCGCCAATGATAAAACCCTCACCCACCATTTCACCTAAAACACTCGTTATAAGCTACCTTCATCGCAGTTTGACTTTTGTTTGACCTGAACCATCATTGATCATCGAAGCTTGTAAGTGATAATTGAAATACGTGTTTTTGTTCCTGCTCACTAGACGATCAATAACCCCAACCTTCATGGGGTTATTGTTTGCTAATTAAACGAATTGGGAAACTAGGGCTCGAATGATAATTGGGGAAGATGAAGTCAAAACAGTCAGTGTATTTATATTTTTCGTTTCAGTATTAAAATGTTCTCAGGGTGTGGCTCAGTGGTGAGCCACACTTGTGATAAATCACTGAACCGGCCAGGGGCCAGGTTCGAGTCCCAGCAACAGCGAATTTTTTTAGATACTTGTTACTTTATATTTATTCTAATAAATTTTTATTTATACATTTAAAATACCAGAACAACTCTATAAATTCCACAAAAATTATTTTACGATGTTTTTAATAAAAGTGTATATTATGCAAATTTTAGTTTTCCAAAAATTATTTATTTAATATATTTAATAAATAAATCAATTTTATTCTATTATATTTATAAAATTCCATTAAAATATCAAAACAAATTCATAAATTTCCACAAATTTTATTCTAAGTTTTTAGAACATTAAGCCTTTCAGAAATGATTTTTATTTCTGAAAAATCATTTATTTAATATTTTTAATCAATTTTTGTTAGTTTTTATCATAATTAAATCATAATAAATCCAATTTTTAATATTTTTGCACCAAAATTTTATACAAATTATTTCTGTTTATTTAGAACAGAAATATGAATTTTAAACTTATAATTCTTTAATTTTAACATTTTTTTTAGATATTAAAGTTAAAGTTTGACAATTTGTAATAAATAGATTTAATAATCTATTTTAAATAAAATAATTTTGTAAAAATTATTTTTATACTTTAAACACATTATTGTGGCCATCCTAAATTTAAATTTCATAAAAAGATTTTTGGTTATTTAATTACTGAATTTCTCTCAATTATCAAACATTTTAATATTAATCAAACGAGCACTTATCCCCAAATTCGAAGCCCTAGAAACTTATACATTTGTAGACTTGATAGACTTAGACATATTTATTACCTCATTATAGGGTGATACTTGACATATTCGGGCAACACACTATTCTATTTTTCAACAGATATAACATTTTGCTAAGGTGAGTTTTACATAGCCCCTTTTCTATTTATCACCATTTTTGGGGTGAAACATGTTACAACAATATTTATGCAATTCAATCATCAATGTGTCTATGTGTATTTCTATGTTGCATTATGTCTTGAACATGACTAGGGTAAGCACAATTCTAGCATAAACATTCATCAACCAAACGGTATACATGGATAGATCTATTGGACTGACAATCCCACCCGGATACGTGCCTCCTACAAAGGTTACGTGGGTGTTTGTTACTGCAATATAAACGAGTGAACCATGAGCGTATGGGATGTACCACAATACAACAGTCACAAGGTTGATTATGCACTCGATTTACTTCTAGTATGTTTTCGCATATGGACTGGATTGCCATGACACATGAATTGCACAACAATTTTATTCGATTAGCAAAACCTACGTAATTCTCACCAACTTTTGTTGACCCAAAAATATTTTCAACTTAACATGTTTCAGGTTCTACTTGCTTGAAGATTTGCTTGAAGATATGTGCATAGTTTTATTCAATTTGATGTACAAATTCTTAGAACAATTGTATGTAACTTATTTAAATTTAATGAAATTTATTATTTTTCATGAGCTACTGAGCAATCATCAATACGTGACATCCCGATGTTTCCGCCATCGGTTGGGGTGTTACAGATTGGTATCAGAGCCATGGTTATAGGGAATTAGGTTATTAGAAAAATAATCTAGTCTATAACCATAGGATTTAACCAGTACTTGCTTCTTTTGCTTGCTATTCTCTATCTCCCTCCTACTTCATATCCCTACTTTCATCCCTACAAGAAGGTTGCTCTCCATCACAGGATCCACTCTTAGACTAATAAGGCAAAAATCCTCAGGTTTAACCTGAACCACCTTGAGATCTCGTCGAAGTTCTAGATTTTAATAACGAACACGTGCAATCTGGAAGGGTGAACGCCTGTATTCTGAGTCTTCTATCTAGGCTGGCATTGCGCATATATCCCAATCAGACGAGGGACCCGGATGCCTACCTGGGAATTCTCGGGATGAGTGTTCACTTATAGGCTAAAGCATGTCGGACACCCCCTCCAGCCCCTATGAAACTATGCATTTCACCATAGTGATGTTGCATGAAGGTATGACACCAATAAGTGGTCCTTGGAGCATTTTCAATTGTTATGCTTTTCCAATGAACAAATACGCGATATCAGCATGTTACAAACGATTTCAATCTCACTTTATTGTCCAAAGAGGGATTGAACTCACCACCTACAAGTTAGAATGCTAGAAAACAAAGTTAATACCACCACACCACAAGAGATAGGGCAACTACCAATAACGTTATCATTTATAAGGGTGGATGGGGTGGTGGGTGATAGAACCACACTATCACACCATCACACCCAATAATATGGTGTCACCTCATTTTTATCACACTCCATCACATCTATCACTAAAAGGTTGGAGTGGAATGATACTATCACAATGTACTTTTTTTAATTAAAAATACAACATTAAATTAAATAAAAAACTTACATTAATTAAAAAAATTACTAGAAAATATAAAATAAAATAAAATAAAAATGAAATAATAAAATTAATGAGTGGTGGGTACGGGTCCTTGAACACGATATCTAAACTACCGACGTGTTCTGTTAGATTGTGTCGAAGTTGAAAGTGGGTTTTTCATTCCTCAGCTCCAAAAGAATATTATCATTAACGATTGTTGGTGTTGGAGGATCCATAACGTAATCCGGAGATATTGCACGTCCCTCTCCCTTCAGTATCATATTGTGCAATATGATACACGCGTACACAACACTCCTTATTTCCGCTTGATCAACCAAACGAATCGGGCTATCTATTATGTGCCATTTAGATTTCAATACACCAAATGCTCGTTCAACGTCTTTTCTCGCCGATTCTTGTAGCTTCTTAAATAATATTTCTTTGTCGATTATCGGAAACGAATAAGCTTTCACAAAAACTGATCAAGTAGGGTAGATACCATCAACAATATAGAACCCATGTCTATATTGTCTCCCGTTCACCGTAAACGGGCACGTCGGGGCGGTTCCTTGTCTCTCTGTGTCGAATAGCGGTGACTGATGTAGAACGTTTATATCGTGTCTAGTCAGTCTTCGTAGATACTCTTTACCGTATAAAGAAATAATAGCATTGCAAAAATAGTAAATAGACTCGCTTGAAGTTCTACTCGAGATATTTAAATATTCATCAAATTCGTCAGGAATATTACCGGTAACAAGTTGACGAATCGCAGATGTGCATTTTTGTATCGCCGTAAAACTTCTCTTTCCCCTAGCATCGTACCCTTCTTGAAACCATTCTTAGTTAGCTTCGATGTCTCCGACAATCTTTAAAAATGATTCCTTTGATAAACGGAATCGAGTTTTAAACATCGCGTCATTGTATTTTGAGTTTTCTACAAAGTAATCGTTCATCAACACTTCACTTGCCCCCCACCGATCACATTCAATCATTTTTTTTTCTTTTGGCCTCACGTATCTTGATGCTCCGCGGCTTCGCAAACCTTTGCGAAAAATTCCATTGTTTCACTCGACGAGTCGGAAGAACTAGCTGAGTCGAGTGGATACGAAGGACCTTGCATTTTTTTTTGGGTTGTTTGATTGTTAGAGATATTGTTTGATTGTTTGTGGTATTAATATTGGTTGAAAAGATGAGGTAATATAGAGGTTTGATTTATTAAAAAAAACTTTTTTTTTTAAACGGCTAGCATTAACAGTCATAAAACCATTGGCCAACGTTCGAGTAGTGGTTGTGATGAGCATCACAAGTTAATTGAGTCACGGGCGTGATAAAATACGAGAGGCGGTGTTCGCGGACATCACAGTCATTACGGGGTGGCCATCACACACCACCAGTTCCACCCTAATTATTAAACTTTTAAATGATCATTTTAACACCATTATTGACTTTGAATATACAGATGATGAAAGGGGAAAATGACATTTAGTGTAGGGGTGTAGAGATTCGATGCTTGTAAAAACAAATCCTAAATCATTAACAACTTCCCATAAAGATATCATAGTTAATTTTCATTTGTCTTGTACCTTTTGTTTTTATGAAAAACTACTGTGACAAACAGAGACTTAGGGGCTGTTTGGTAGCTTCTTAATGAGGCTCTTAACCATTCAGTGTGTTTGTTTCAGCTTCTGAATGGAATGGTTAAGTCTGAATCATTAAGATTTGGGATGTTGCTGAATCATTAAGCACTGAATTAGGCTAAACCTTAATGAGCCTCCCATACCAACATGGGACAAGAAAACTAACCATTAAGAGGTCCAACTTAATAATTCAGCACTTAACCATTCAGACCTCTTAATAATTCAGCACTTAATCAACCAAACAGCCCCTTATAATTTCTGAACACCTTTTGTCATCAACTATAAAATCTAAATTCAACTTTTTTTTTTCTACCGTCTAAAACAAATTAGATGATATACACACTAAAATTTTGAAAATGTTTTAGGTTCATGTTATTTACACCGGGTTTTTTAAGGTTTTACAGCTCTCTACGGTTTCTAGAGGCCTCTACGGGCCGTAGAGGTGTTAGTGCATTGAAAACCACATCCCTTTACGGTTCGTAGAAGCCTTTACGGGCCGTAGAGGTGGGTGCCCACTTCAATGATTGACACAGGCCTCTATGAGCAGCAGAGGCCGGTGCAAATAAGTTTTGGGGTGTTGTAAATAGGGGGCAATGTTTTAATTCAAAGCATTATGTCATTCAATATTTTATTATATTAATTATAACGATAATTGAATTTAAATAATTCAAACTATTACTCGTTGGCCGATATCACTCTAAACTATCACTTTGACTACCAATACTCTTAACTTTACACTTTGTTTGTTATATCACCCCCAAACTAAGATGCAAACACCTCATCATCATCATCAAGTCTACCTCCTGATTATAACAAACAAATTGTAAAGTTTGAAGTATTGGTAGGCAAAATGATAACTGGGAGTAATATCGGCCAATGAACAATAATTTATAATATTTAAATCCAACTTCCTGAATTATAATACACTAAAATTCCAGCAATTAAACGAATAACAATAGTCATTTGAGTATAATTATACGTGAGTGTCCATATTAGGGCGGACGGGGCGCTATCAGAATTGAGCACGGATACCTCACTATCAGCACGGTAACACCGCCGTCACCCGTGTTGATAGGGGTCCCGTGTACCGTTTTCTGGTTGTAGTTAACGGGCTGGTAACCGTGTATTTTTTACTTTTTAATTTACTTTAATTCCTTTTTTATTTATTTATAACCATTTTAAAGCAACATTTTGTTTATTTTTTACTTAAATCGTTTGTTTAAAATAAATAAAACCAAAAGTAAATAAAAAACATAAGACAATATTTATTAATATTAAACATAAATAAAAATACATAAAAACATAGATGATAAAGCTTAAAGTTGCTAGGCCTGGAGATGCTCAAAGTTGCCGCGGGTAACGAGCCGCATAGTTCGTCTGGGTCAACTCCACAGCCAACTCCGGCACAATGCCTGGGTGCCCGCTCATGGTACGCTCGTAGCACGTGGTCCACCGATCACATTTGTTGTTTAGATCGGTCCACTTTCTCTGTAGGCTCTCAACTGTACGGTCGCTTTCGCCGACTTGTTGCTTGAAGTAAACCAAGACACGGTCCCAGAAGCTTGTTTGGCGACCTCCAGAGCCCCCCAAGCCCCTACAGGATTGGCGTTGCAATGATGGGTCGTTTTGTGCGTCCTTAACGCACACAACCAAAGCCATTTCTTCGTTTTCGGTCCAGCGAGTCATTTTGAAGGTTTGAAGGTGTGGGTGTTATTGTTGATGTTCAAGTGTGTTTTCACCACCGTCGTTTATATACAAAAAAACCCAACTGTATTGCATGATAAAAATTGAATTTCTGTGACGGTTAGATAAAATCGATTTTAATGGGAATATATTTTTTTGATCATGTTGGGTGGAGACGGTTGAGAAATAAACACGGTCTGATGGTTTGGTGATAAAATTTATAAACCTTGTGAATTTTAAAAAAAAAGTTTGTATTTGTATTTAAATGAAAAAAAAAATATAATCAATGGAGTGCTGCTAACAAAAAACTGTTTCAGTGAAGTAAATCAGTTAAGTGATGTGGCAGTGGATAATTGGTTAAAATTAGTTAAGTGAAAAGCTAAATCTACAAGCGCCCCTTATGCCCTTATATGTATTTGACTTCTAAGGTTATGAAATTTATTAAAGGGAAAATGGATTTTAATACTCCCAACTATCGCATATTGGCGGATATCACTCCGAACTTTCACTTTGGCCAATAGCACTCCCAACTTTCAACTTATTTTCTTCCATCACCCCCAGGTTTTTACATTTTGGCCACGAAGACTAACCAGGATAGACCTCCGTTAGTTTAGGGGTGATGGAACAAACTAAGTTGAAAGTTGGGAGTGCTATTGGCCAAAGTGAAAATTGAGAGTGATATCCGCCAACAGGCGATAGTTGGGGGTATTAAAATGCATTTTCCCTAGATTAAATTACCATATTAATATGTCCATATTAAATTATAGCAAACTGTCATTTTGGCCCCTTAGGTTTGTCAAAAAAAAAAAAAAAACGTTTGTTTAGACACCAAACTTGATTTTTATCACTGGTAACCCTAACGTTTCATTTTGGTGTCATTTTGGACACTTTTTCCAACTCAGTTAATTCCAGGGGCAATTTGGTCATTTTATGTCTTAACGTTAAAAAACACATATTTACTCCTCCTTCTTCACAGACAACGATTCGAACACAATTTCTTCCACCTCTCTTCTAAAAAACCCTAATTCCCAAATCATAGAAACCCAAATCGATCAAAAAAGGTACTAAAATGCAAATATTCATGAAACAAGCAATGCCTTCTTCCCGTCACCTGTAACCACTACAAAACCCATTTCCGACCAACAACTCGGTAACCGCACCACCACCAACTCCTTCTTCTATAGTTCCTTCAAGATCAAATCTGGCCCAATTAGGTATTTTCATCACTGTCTTTCCTTGTCTTCATGGTGTCAGTTGCCGCCAGAAGCACCATTCATCACCAATCGCCTCAACAAACATCATCATAATCCTTCTAGGTTATTAACAAGAGATGGGTCAGGTTTTACCTGGGTCTGATGGTGATTCGATAGCAAAGGCAACGTTGTTGTCGTGTTCCTCTCTCCACCGATTGCCACTTCTCTCTTCTTCCCCTGTTCTTTCTTCCTCTCGACTCCCCCTTCCTCTCTCCACATTCTCTTCCTCTCTCTAGCTTTCTCTCTCTCCTCGACTCCTCTTCTCTCTCTTGTTGGTTCTGGTAATCGTGTGTATTGTGTATGAGAGAGAGAGTTAGAAGAGAGAGAGTGAGAGTATAGTGTGTGCAAGAGAAAGGGGTAGGCATAAAATGACCAAATATCCCCCTAAGTTAATTGACTTTTTTAAATGAATTAAAAAAAGTGTTTAAAATGGCACCAAAATGAAATGTTAGGGTTACCAGTGATAAAAATCAAGTTTAGTGTCTAAACAAACATTTTTAGGCAAACATCAGGGGCCAAAATGACAGTTTACTCATTAAATTATTTCGAGAATCTATATATGTTGAACATATGACATATCATCGTAATTTTTATAGCATATCCAAATTCAAATCACATTTTACGTTTTTATTCATACGTGAAATTTTGTTGCATGCCTATATATTTTTTCTATCTATGTTATTTTTGTATATATATAAAAAAAAAAAAAAAACATGTCACACCTTTTGGGCTTAAGAAATCCCTTTATAAAACGTGAAGATAATTTTTTTTTTATGCGAACTTATTTAATTTGCTAATAGTTTTTAAGGGGGGCAGAGCAATTCACAGGTAGGGCTTCTTGGCTACGGTAGTCGCGCGGCAATACCGCTGCCACCATCTAGGCAAGGTTACAGATTTGTTTATCACGACAATATATTGCTTAGAAAGGATTGTGGTTTGTTTGTTATGCTCATTTAATGCTTTGACCATTTACCACTTCTTCTTCAATTAAAACATTTGGATCAATTTGAAACAACGAATGTATTTTGTCTAAAGTATCGCCAGTGGTTTGTGGTACTATGGTACTTTGGGTTCATTTTGAGTTGTGGAGCTGTAGTGATCGGGGCTGGGGTACTTAGGGTCTGTTTGGTAGCCTCTTAATAAGGCTCTGAACCATTCAACTTTGAATGATTCAGTATTCAGACTGTTTGTTTCAACCTAAAAAAGGCTCTGAATTGAATGGTTAAGAGCTGAATTATTCAGACTTAGGGGCTGTTTGGTTGATTAAGTGCTGAATCATTAAGATGGTCTGAATGGTTAAGAGACTCTGAATGGTTAAGAGCTGAATCATTCAGCATCCCTTTTTAGCTTAATGGTTCAGCACTTAATCATTCCATTCAGATGCTGAAACAAACAGTCTGAATGCTGAATGATTCAGACCTGAATGATTAAGAGGCTACCAAAGAGCCCCTTAGTGCATAGTTGAACCATTCAACACTTAATCATTCAGAGCCTCTTAACTATTCAGACTTTTTAATAATTCAACACTTAATCAACTAAATAGCCCCTTACTCTTGAGTGCCTCATCCCCTTAAGTGTTATCTATTTTTTAGTTTAAGCGGTTGTGGAATCGTTTTTTAGGAAATGATGCCGTCCTAGGCTGGTCTCGTAGCATATTTTATTGTGTTTGTGTCGCATCGGGATTTAATTTTTTTTCTCAATAATTGACATTGGAAAGTGTCTTCTGAGTATTATCTATATATTATATCGTATGCGTGTATTAATATTATGCGTGTATCATTCTGACAAATATATTCTTAAAAACGACTAATAAAAAAACAGGGAAAAGAAAATATGTCGCATAAGGTTGAATGAAGATATTATAATACTAGAAAGACGTAACATACTAACATTTCTTGAGTTTTTTCCCAAATAGGTGTAGTTATAAAACTTATTTACCAATATGGGTAGGTTGAAAAGTATTTACCAAAATGGGTATTTTGTGAAAAGTTACATTTTCTCACTCCTAATTTGATTGGTTAGAAAAAATTTCTTATAAAAATGTGTTATTTAACAAGATTTATAGAAAAAAAATATAATTCTAGTGAATTTAAAAATTGGATTATGAGATTTTATAAAAAAAAGTTTTAAAAAGGCTTTTTTATATTATTTTATAGCTTTTTTTATACATTAAAGGTCTTAGTTATTTAGCAAATATTTTTTTAAATTCCATAAAAATATTATTTTATAATTTTTTTTACTTATTTAAAAGGTTTCACACATATTTCATTAGGGGTGCTAAATAAGTCGTGTTTGCGGGTTAGCGGGTCAAACCCGATAGGAACCCAAATACGACTCAAACCCATAAATCTTGTTAGGTTTATGAACCCGAACACAACATAAATATTCACAGGATAACAAATACACAACTTTTTTTAACCTCGATTTTTTTTGTCGGTTAAATTTACATTTCTAATAAAAAATATGCACATTCATACCAAAAATAACAATTTAATTATAAAATTCTACTTCAACTAAAAAGAATTCTATATCATTTTTAGTTATTAGTTATAAATGAGAAATTTTGGTATATAGTTTAAAAATAAATAATTATTTTTCGAACAAGTAAAAAAAGGAATGTCACGAGAAAAAAAAATATATATGTAAATTACATCAACTACATAAAAATAAAAAGAATGAATATATGTAAATTGTTTTAACTTATACATATCTGTATCTAAAGAAAAAAAAAGGGTTTTTCAACGTTCTTTTGAGAAATTTATCAACAAAAGCTAACAGATAATGTGATTATTAAATAAACAATTTAAAAAATAAATTTTCTTGATTATTGTTAAATAACATATTTTTAAAAGAAATTTTTTCTAACCAATCAAATTAGGAGTGAGAAAAAGTAACTTTTCACAAAATACCTATTTTGGTAAATACTTTTCAAACTACCCATATTAGTAAATAAGTTTTATAACTACACCTATTTGGGAAAAAACTCAACATTTCTTACATGCACCAAGACAATATGAACAAGTTAAGATTTTAAGTCGTTATGTTTAGTTTGACTTGTCCAATCCATTTTTTATAAATAGTTCTTGTCTTGTTGTATAAAGATATCAGGAAATAGATATTGTACAATGCTTCTTAACATAAAAAGCGTAGGAAAAAATCTGGACCATTAGATCAAAGAGTGACAAGATCATCTAACTAATCACGATTAAATTTAAGCCAAGGGTATATTATTCAAGACGTTCAAAAACCCATTTAATTTTTTTTTAATCTAAACCGCTAAAATCACCCAAATCAATAGACGGTTACTAAAATTGAGAAACAAAAGCAACTCGGTCTCATTCAATTAGGACTTACACAATCAAAACACACAAAAAACACACATTACATCAAATCATTTTGAAGAAACCCTAAGATCAGAAAATAGAGGATGGCGTCCAAACGAAAATCAGGTATCCATTTGAAGATTATGAACTATATTTTTTTATTTTTACACGCAAACAGTACAATAACAAAACAAAATTTGCAAAATGAAACAGATAAGGAAGGTGAAAGAAGAAGCAAACACAACCATGACAAACTTGCAACAAAACAGGCTAAAGGTATGAAGAAGATGATCATATTTGATTAAACTTCAAATGCACTTTAGGTTATTTGAATGTGTATATTTGTTGTTTAATTAGAGTTAGTATGTTGTTCATATGTTATTGTAGGTGCGTTTATGATTACTTAATAGGTAAAGTGCGTTTGTTGTTGCTGTTGTTATTGTATAACATGCGTCCAGTGTAGATGTATATTTGTGTGTTTTGTTTTGATAAGGTTTAAAGTGCTTCTGAGTATGATAATAAAGCTGATAACGTGCGGCTGTTTTATGTATTGATATGATACAGTGTGCGTCTGAAGTGATTCATAAGTGCGTCTGTTTTATGTTCTGATAATATAGAGAGTGCGTCTGAAGTGTTTTATAAGTGCGTTTCTATGTTAATTTGATTTTTTTTATAACATAGAACAAAGAATAACTAATTTTGTAGAATAAGAAGAAGATGATTTCCAGGAGCCTATAAGAAATCTGATTAATATTAAAAAAAGGATTGAGAAAGTAAATAAAGATGCTACTAAAAAGTTAGAGGCTGATGTTGAAAAGATGAAGCATAAGTTGAAGAAACAAAAACAAAATGTTGAGCCAAGATCAGAATCAGATGAAGATTTCGAGAGGCCAAACAAAAAAGTAAAAATGGATGAACCTAAGAAGGTGAAGAAGATAAAGGAAGGGAATTTGTGGAATACAGAGATAAAAAATTAAGACTACGATGCTCTCCTGCTGAGTTTATTGACAGCATCAAGGAGTACACAGATGATCAAAAGGAAGATGTGAGGAAAATGGGATTTGGATCTGTGTTAGACATTAAAATTGATTCAATATCAACAGGTTTGGCTTACTGGTTATTAGTCAACTATGACGCGGGAAGAAACATACTGAGCGCTAGGAATTGGAAAATCAAGATCACACCATCAATGGTACATGAAGCTTTAAGCATACCAATGGGGAAGAAGCTAGTGCTAGAGGAAAATAGGGCAAGGAAGGATTCGGATTCTACAATAGATGAGTTCAAGAATCAATTCGAGAAAAAGAAAGTTAGCGTTTCAATGATAACACCGGTGATTAGGGAACAACAAAGGGGTGGCAGGCTGTTTAAGCTGAATTAGGCTTCGAAAAACCCTTCACATTTGGAATGTTGGTATAATTTGCCCCATCAAATCTACACTTTTCATACTTAACCACCGCATCTTCTCCCTGAACAGCCTCAGTAGAGGTGAACAAAAAAACCGGTTCTAGAACCGGAACCGTGGAACCGAACTGGTATACAGTGGAACCGGTTCCGGTTCCTTTAGGAACCGCCGGTTCCAGCACCGGTTCCACTATTTTAGCCAAAAACGGTTCGGAACCGGAACCGGAACCGATCTCAAGAACCGGTCCCAAAACCGGTTCCAGAACCGGTTCCAACGTTAGAATAGGCCAAATTCGTTTTTTTGATCGTTGGGCTCGTTTATAGCCGTTAACTAGCCGTTTTTTCACCCAAAATCACCATTTTGCCACCCTTGTTTAGTATAAATAGGTTTTGTATGTTTTGGGTTGATCATAACACTCAAAACCGCCAAAAAAAAAACAACCCAAAAACGCAAAAACCGCTATCGTATGCACTTAATATTGTGTTCGCTTTGCTTTTATTACATCATTCCGTGGCTTCATCTTCAAACCCATCCCAAACCGGTTCCACAAACGAGCATACCGTTGTTTAAAATTTCGAGATGACACGAAACGCCGAACTTTTTGGCGAAAATGGTTATTTCGACTTGTGTCTTATGTCGAATGGCAAAAAAAAAAACACGTGAGTAGAAAGTTTTAATTTCATTTTCCATGTTTTTGTTTCGAAATACTAAAAAAAAATAACAAAAGTCGTAATTTTATGTTTATTTTTTTTTTGCCATCGGCTTATTTATTTATTTTTTATTTGTGCGTGTAAGAACCGATTCCGGAACCGAAACCGGAACCGAACCGAATCGGTCTTAAAAACCGGCCTTTGGAACCGATGGAACCGAGACCGAAATCGGACGAAACCGGAATCGGAACCGGTTCCGAACGGAACCAACACTGTAGCGGACCGGTTCCAAACCGGAACCGGTTCCTCAAAAAAAACCGATTTGTTCACCTCTAAGCCTCAGTGCCCTCAAACACAACGTCAGAAGCATCACCACTCTTGATAAAGTTCAAAGCAGACATAACTGCAATAACAACAAAATAAAACCATCAGAATCAAGCAAGATAAGGATAATAAAGCAAAAAAATAAAAATTATCATACCCTGAACACCCTTCATGGGAACCGGATCTCTATCCTGTTTATCCCAACAGGTACTAATATATGCCAGACAAAACTAAAAAAGGTTCAGGGAAGGGGCGAAGCCTTGAAGGACATGCTCGAATCGCCTCAAGAAAGTTTTTGTCCAACTCGGAGTCAGAAGGTTACATCTCGTTTAGAACAGCGTCAGGACGCCTCCAAACTAGCTTAAATGGGAGAAGTGATTTAGAAACCCAAAAGAATCTCGTCTTCCACACACCAACTGTGGTAACGTGTGAAGAGATCAAGCAAACATTGATTTGGGAAGTTTCAAAGGTGTACCAATCTCCATTCTTAGCCAGACGGAAAAAAATGGCAAAACATCAAGAGGGTAGGATCATAACCAAGTGCATTACAAAGCATTTCAAAATGCAACACCCTAGCCAACCCATGAGGGTGTAATTGACCGAAAGAAACACGATAGTATTCTAACACATTCAAAACAAAAACTGAAAATGGATTACGAAGATTGGAAAACTCGAAATTCCGACAATACAAGGGAATCGAACCGTCAGGACATCGATCAATAGATTCATTAACCCTGGGAGCAGCAGGGTTAAAAGAAAGGTCGATTCTCCATTCGGAACAGAAAGTCTCAACCTCTTCTTGAGTAAGAGAGAAAAAACTAACTGCCATATCCTTTTTGGCACCCATTACGCTTGAGGGATGATCAGATGCAACAAAAGAAATAAGGAACTAACCTGATTGAAGCAGGGGAAACGAAACCCTAAGAGAGATGAGAAAATTATCTGAAGTTGAAGAAATTAAAAAGTGTTTAAGTAAAAAGAGGGGTTATAATATTATATGTAACTTATAGACATAATGATGGACAATATTAATAACCGCCCCTGCTAAGGCTGACACTTGTCACATCAGGGGTCACTTCAAAATTCAAATCTAGAGGTGTAACCGCCTGAAACAAAACAAAGCCTTTAACCCTCGAACCTTTTAACGCCTACAAGCTAAGTGAAAAGTTAGAAGCCTTTGAGCTAGGACACAAACACCTCTGACTTGGGGGCTGATGACATGGGTAGCTTAAGATTAAATAAATCAACTATATTGCACAAACTGGCTTGAAAGGTTGAAAGGCAAAAAGTACTGAACACAAAGAATAAAACCCATGACTTGTCTTGTCATCACCTTTCTCTGTTGAAACTCCCAGCTGTCCACACTCTGCATGTGGAGAAGCTGCACCTTATTGACCGCAGGTCTAAAGCCTTCATCGGCTTAAGTGGATAGTCCAAAGTTGTTACAAGGACCAAGAGTTTATCATTGCCCAAAATAGAAGATTCCCTTTCTATAAAATCAGATCACTGTATTCAGATCACTGATACAATGATCTGATCATTCCACACTTGCACAATTCCACAATCACTCTCTTCTATTCTTTTTGACCATCACACTTCACGTGTGATAGATTCTCCAAACCACATAACACTTTACTTGAAGTTGTAAGCAACATTCTGACTTTGAGTTCACCTCAAATCAGAATCATAACAATTAAAACATCAAAACTCTTGAACCTCCTTCTACGTTTAACAACGTAGAGGAACACCACAACATGCGTTAGGCTAAATTAAACTCTTCAACCTTTTACCCCTTTTAAGACTCTGCACTAACGTCAGACCAATATTTGTTGTAGCAACAACAGTTGTTTAAGTTATACTTCCGTTTGATAACGGCCAACTTCGGTTTGATTTAATTATGATTACAAATACAAATATTGGGTTCACTTTTGATCTTAGTTCGATCTTAACTTCCGTTAAAGAATAGTTAAATTTGTGTAATATGAATAACATAAACTTTTCATGATAAAACTAAATCACATTAAAGTTTACTAAGGCATTTAGTAGCTACTGGTAGAGTAGCACCGTGATCATTTTTTTAGCGGCTAACAAATCAAACCCGAGTATTTTCGGGGCACCCTTTCGACAAATTCAAATATTCCGAGAGTACCCGAGTTATCAAACACTAATTCTGGGGAAAACCCGGTAACCCACCCGCCCATAGGCATGGCGATGAAATTATTGGTGAACCCGTCTTGCTCAAGAATTGAACCTGTATATGCATATTGCGACTAGTGCTTTGAATTGACGAAATAAAGTGTTTTGTTGATTTACGAGAGGTCGAAGGAAGGTTTTATGAAGGTCGAAGGAAGACTGGTTTGGTCGAAGGGAGAAGACTCTAGACAGAAGATTGATTCGAGCTATCTTGAAGGTCGAAGGATTACATTCGACCTCATCGTGAGGTCGAATGTAGCTTCCTATATAAACTCAACTTTTTGTTAACTTTATAACTTAATTTTGCCATTTTGAGTCTTGTGTCTGGTCTGGATTCTCTCTCTAGGTTTTGATCTTTCTAAAAGTGATTTATAAGCTTGTAAACCTAATTGTAAACATTTTTTTATCAAGTTATTAATGAGAATGATGATTGAAAAGGTATTTGTGTGTGTTTGATTTGATTCATATCATATTGTAAACAATCTAGGGTTTCCGCACCTGGATTTGTTAGACTTGTATGATCACCTAAATGTTTTTGTCAAAACCGATCCGTCTACAGAACCCAGGAGGCCAGAATCCCCCGGGTCTTAATTTGGTATTCGGAGAATCAAAATTCAAACACCTTAAAAAAGTAAAAAGCCAGAAATCTAACACACTTTTCGTAGCAGTTAGATTACATGCGATCGTTTTGCACCAACTGGACCATTAACTTTGTCGGAGTTTTGGTGCGGTGATTGAATCATTATCATATTCATTCAACATTCCATGATTGTTTTTATAATCAAGAGATTGAATATCTACCAAATAAGACTATGAACATATATTGTAACAATGATGTAGAATAACAGGGTTCTCGGACAAACAATAGAGTCGCAAGAGTTGGAGGACGATTGTTATCTTATCCTATACACGTACAAACAGTTCACTGTAGAGGTCATCACATAGATGGTTTTATAGTAAAGTAGTGAACAAATAGTATTTTCTTCATTTCTCACGAATTTAACAGATATTCTAACAAAGTTAGAGTTTAGAGTCCAAATTTGTAACAAAATAAAATCATGTTACATAAACATGCAACTTTTGAAACTTTATGTTGATTATATTAATAAGAACATAAGGCATAAGGCATAAACATAAAATATAATCATGTGTACCTGATATGCTTAACCATTCAGGAACCTCAGTAACAGAAGACACCATCATCTTGATCAGGTTCCCTTTAGGGTATGCAATTCTGATGGTTTATGTGTTCTTTAGTTATGAACACATTAAGAGAGAGAGAGAGAGACAAAGATAGGGGGCGGCTAATGGTGTTATGTTTTTATGATTGTGAGTCCACCCTAATCTCATAATAACCTCTCTATTTATACATACCCAGGGGACACCCTAATAAGGCCCATCTAATGATAATCCGCCCATCAAAGACATATCTGTTATTGGGCTTAGGATAATATTAATAATTGATCATCATAATATAAATGATTATAATGGCTATCGATAAATATACAAACGTTACGTATATTTATTCCAACATTCTCCCACTTAGCCGAGTAATCATTTATTATGAGTATTATGTAAGTCTGCAGAGATTAATACTCATTTTAGTTTTAAACCCAAAATGTAGCAGAGAAATACAGCCGTTAAGTCTTTATTCGACTTAGGACCCCCATTAATCATACTACACCCAAATTTAAAACTTAACATTAGGATCAATTAACGTTATGCCCTTAGTTGATTTGTTATATTATTGTCTTTATGCCATTATGCTAGCTTAGCATACTAATAGACAAACAAATCATAATGAGGAAAATTAATCATTAGTCATTAGTCATAAGTCATTCATAGTACGATATGCAATTGTACATGGTCATTAATAAAACCCTTTTCTCTTAGTTGGCCCTTAGTGAGACTTTATGAGTAATAGACCTTTAGTTATTGGATCCATGAGCATATCATGAATGCATTCGATACAAAATCTTGATTTCCTCTATTTGTTCTTAACATAAGCGAACAAAAATTTTATATCGAACTCTAGTGCAACTCCTCTCAAACTGTTACTGTTCAATAAATTAGGGCAACTGACTTTATCACAGTAAGTCTTCAACTTATTATTTACATGGAGTTAATAAGTTATGAGTCAACTGATAAATTTACCAACAACATTTAATGACCATTCTGTTGTGATCAACAACACGTTATGTCATGATAACTTAGGTTGTTGTTACAGTTCCTTATGACTCCTCCATAAGATAGTTATGTCTGCTGACGTTATAATATACCCTGAAATTGACACTTGATTTCATTTGAATATATAGAGTAAGAGTAGTCAATCACTTTAGGGTCTCACTTTTTCTTTAGATTATAGTCTCTTGTTTCTTTAAAATATTGTAATGTTCCATTAGATGCTTTTCAATATTAATCTAGACAAGTCTAGTGTTAAGCAATATGAACAATATCATGAACAAGTATCAACTTACATTTACATAAGACTTCTAAATTAATGAAGCATAAGGTAATAGTCTCATTTATCCTATTATCCTCTAAAGGAGAGCAATGTTGTATGTTACATATGTAAGGACCCGCTTAGAGTAAAACTTATGGGATGAAACTAATATCCCGTTGGGTCTATCTCGGTATATTTTGATTCCTATCACGTAAGAGGAATCCCCGATGTTCATCATATCAAAATTATGCATGAACAATGCTTTGACTTAGGTAACATATACTTGTCCAAAGAAACATCATCTATGCAAGGACAAGTTTTCATTAGTTGCTCCCACTCATCTTGAGGTAGGTTCTTTAATCCACTTAGTTTTTGATGAAGAGAATTTCATTATGATTCCAACACATTTTATGCTTGCATCAACCCATACATGGATCTTATTGACTTACAGACTAAGTGTTCTTACCTTCAGTTTAGAACTTTCAGGGTGCTTAATGAACATGTAGGTCATCGTTATGGAAAGTTGTCTTAATGTCCATCTAATGTGGCTCTTAGTTATTATGAGCTACTAGGACGGTAATGATCCTCAAAGAAATCTCTTGTAATACAGATAAGAAGATTCTTTGATAATTTAATCCCTCATTGAGTATAATCTTTTACAATCAATCTTATCTTACAACGTTCCCATTCGGATCTAGTTTAATTATGAATACCTTTAGGTTATTCAACCAAATCCCAAACGTTATTCTAATTTATGGAATCAAATTTTGCTAATAATAGCTTTATTCCATTTAGAAGATTGATTGATACTAATGATTTAATTAGAAGAGGTAGGATCAGTAAACTTTCCAAATATCCATTTTGTATTAGTCAGGTAGGTTACATAATCATCAAAGTTAGTGGGCTTTTAGACCCAAATGACCTCCAGAGTTGAACATTGGGTTTATTATGATACAAACTTAACTTTAGTTTAGTGTTTTTATTTTCAGGTTTATAAGGAGCAACATTAGTTTGTAAGTGTGTAAGAGTTGGTGCAGTAAGGTGTACAAGAGGAATAATCGAAGTTAAATTCGGAGTTAAACTTAATGAGTCTCGAATTTTAATGAGTCTCTCCCCCGCATCTTGTACTTCCAAAAAGTCATAATAAGGACTTTTACTGCTCCCACTTACCTTAGAGATCTTAATGAATACAGCATGCTTAAGATCTAACATTTGGAAGATCCATAGATTTTAATAGAGAAAACAACCTAATGATGTTTATTGTCATTTCTCTTGATGATGATTACTTTAGTAAGAAATCTAAGTTCGCCCATATTTAAGCATCCACAAAACTTTGTTAGGAGTACGTTAAGTGCTAAGGAGACAAGTTGTGATAGAGCGTTGTCCAGTGCAAGAGGTGTAATTTGAGGATAGATAAATTGCCGTTCCCCCCACCTCTGTAACTTTTGCAAGTCATAAGTAGGACATCTAATGCTCCCACTAATCTTTTAGGTCTCGAAGTATCTCTACATAATAAGTTTTAACGATGCGTGTGAACGAGAATATTTCATATATTTCATAAGAGATTTTAAGGACATACTTAGAGGGAATCTTATTAAGTAAATATGAATTGATTTCTTTAATACGTTGGTCTGTAGGAAACGAAGTAAATACAGTTAGATATTTATCTAAGCTCCACTAATGTCTATTAGTTATGACTTATGATGGAAACCCATTTATTCCTTTTTGCCATTTAATGTTTATGGCGTTTAACACATGCTTTAAAGTCACCGAGAATGAGATTTTATATCCAAGCATCCTTTAGTGACCTGATCACGATTTCTCATGAAATTTTGGTCTTAGTAAATGAATGGCATGGGTCTCATTTTCCTTTGTTAAATTCTCATTCTATGATATCAAAGTTGTGAAAAACGTTATTGGATCATCTGGTTTTATGTCATAAGGTTTCTATTCAGATAATGACAACAAACAATATGAGAGTTTAACTTAATGGTGGCTTTGTTTTGGTCATTAAAACTTTGTAACTGTAAAAATTGTAGCTTTTAGTATTGATACTAAATTCTGAGTAATCTTAAGAATATCGGAAGGTATCATAAAGCTTCAATTCTAAGATCAGTTATTAATGGTTAATAGACCCTTAATTTTGCCACCAACTCTCATCTTAAGTATTTGTTGAATTATGGTAAGGAAACGTATAAAACTAGACTCAACCATCATGTGTTAATTGGAATTCATTAGCATTTATGGAGTTAAATATCCTTAGTTATGCACTACATATCTTAGCCAGCTGTTCTTTTTACTTATGGGTAATCTCATTTCTTATGCATATTCTTAGTGGCACAGTTTTGCTTAGTAATACTTTCCCTTTGGAGAAACTTATAGCTAAAAGTAGTACTTGTATTTTGTTTCCAGACCTTATAATTATCCTCTCTATGGTAATTATTCTTCCTCTTTTAGGTCTAATGGTACTAAGGTGAATAACATCAACTTTTTTTAGTTTAATGTGTTCCTTTTCCTGTACGTAATTTGTTATCAACACACCCATTTTTTACTTTGATATTTCTGAGTGTTATAGTTGATTCATAATGCATCTAATCGTACTGGTGGAAAAGTCATAATGCACTAGAAATTTTATTGATTTCCATGTATAACCCTTTTCTTTATGGGTCATGTTATTCAATGTTAAGATGTATTCACAGATGTCATTTAACCATAAAGTTAGATTTATTTATTTTATGCTTCTTACGAATTCGTTTTCATTCCATTGATAATACATTATTCTTAGGAATTTCAGAATCTTTAATAGCTCACCTGATAGGAATCAGTAAAAGGAGTTCTTAATTACCATAAGACACATTTTATTCCACTTCTTATGCTCATATGTTATTCTGTAATACTTTATCAGAAAGAGCGTAGGAATGTCATGTCTTAAAAGGTAACTTAATAAGAACAAAATTTAAGCAAACTCTTCTTAGTTTTGATGATTAGAGTGGATTACTTAGTTGAGACAGTAATTTATAGAAGAATGTGAGATTAGTTTCGAGTTATGGGTATTAATGTAAGGCAGACTTAGATTATGATCATTATATTAATGAAGGATCATTAATTGTAAGGGGATATATTCGTGATGTATTATAATTGCATCCCAAAATAGAGTTACACAATTACAATTTTCGATATTCATATGTAGGGTTGGGTTATTCTACAAAGGCTACAAAAAATGAGAAGGGTGAGAAGCCACTAGAAAATGACATGTGTCCAAAGGATTAACAAGTGGGAGGGGTAATTTTGTCAAAAACATATGCACATGCAAGTCACATGTCATTTCCACCTTCATTTTTAAATGCCCGTAACTTTTTTATACGTCATCCGTTTTTAAAAATAAATTATACCATAAAATTGAGCGTCTTTTTATCTTTAATATGAGTACCATATTGCTATACTTTTGAAAAAAATTTCAAAACCCACTTGCGTAAGACACAATGGAATGTAAAACACAATGAACACCAATTAAATATAGGGTATAAAACACAATCAAGAGTCTAGTAAAACACAATGGACGACATACTAAAGATACAATGAATAGAAGACTAAAACACAATGAATACTTTTGAAAAAAAAGTTGAAAACCAGTTGCATAAGACACAATGGATGACATACGAAAGACACAATGAACAAAAGACTAAAATACAATGAATACTTTTGAAAAAAAAGTTAAAAACCCAATTGTCTAAAACACAATGGACGACATAATAAAGACACAATGAACAGAAGATTAAAACACAATGAATACTTTTGTAAAAAAAGTTGAAAACCCAGTTGCGTAAGACACAATGGAGATAGCGTAAAACACAATGAGTACCAATTAAATATGCAATGAACAGTCTAATAAAACACAATGGACGACATTCTAAAGACACAATGAACAGAAGACTAAAACACAATGAATAATAGACTTAAACACAATGAACAACATAATAAAACACAATGTACACCTAAATACAAAACTCATTTGTGTAAAACACAATTATAATCATACTAAAAACACAATGGACAAAGTTAAATCATGTGTAGACTAAAAAAAACATAAATAACATATTTATAAAGCACACATGCATACTATAACACAATGAACGTGCAGAAGACACAACGGAGAAAAAAAACCCATTTAGCACGAATTTTTTTTTTTCAATTTCAATGTAGCAATGTGGTACTCATATTAAAGATAAAAAACGCTCGTTAATATGGTGAAATTTTAAAAAAAAAATGTCGTATGAAAAAGTTATAGCCGTTTTAAAATGATGGGGGGAATTGACATGTGCATTGCATGTGGAGAGAGAAAGTCAACAAATGTTGTTTTCCTTTTATGCCCTTTCTCTAATTTATTATTTATTTTTTTCAAACAAACTAATCTCAACCCTTCAAATATATGATCAATGGATCACAATCCTTCTCACCCTTCCTAAAAAAAGTATCTTGTGTATTTGATCCTAACCCTTCATATGTATCCATTAATATTGCTTCATATGTATCCACTAATATTGCATCACAAAAAAATAATATAAGGCAAACAAAATGAGTTAATAGCCATTTTCGTCCCTGAGGTTTGGGCCAATTTGCTTGTTCAGTACAAAAGTTTTTTTTTTTTGCAATCCCTTACCTGAGGTTTGGATTTTTTTGCCAAATTCGTTCTTTTGTCTAAATCAGTTAAAAAGTGTCGTTAGTGTCAGGGGTAGTGTTGTCTTTTACCCACTTTAATGAAGGGCAATATAGTCATTTGATAACCTATGATAATTTTAAATTAAAAAAAAAAAACCCAGTATCTTCGTTTCCCCTATTTAAAGCTTATAAAACCCTAAAACACAACACAACTTCAATCGAATCATCAAAACTTCAAATCGTCCCTGAAAGCATGGTGATATGCTCGTGTGGATCAACAACCATCATCAAAATCTCGTGGACAGCTCAGAATCCAGGTCGTAGGTTCTACTGTTGCACAATTGGGTGTGGGTTCGTTGACTGGGCTGAGCCCCCTATGTGTACCAATCCTGCTGTGCTGGTACCTGCTCTCTTGGACACAATACGTAGGCATGAAGCCAATGTTAGGAGGATGTTTTCCAGGAAAGAAGAAACTGATCAGCTTTTGAAGAAAATGTCGAGGCAAAACAGGATGCTGAAGCTGGGTTTAGGGTTTACATGGATGATGTTTGTGCTGTACTATCTGAATCACTAATGTAGGGTTTGGATATGTGGTTGATGTGTTAATGTGGGTTAATGATGTAGTAATATGATGATGGGTCTGTATTAAATTATCTAACTGTAATCTTTTGTGAAGATGGAATGAAGTTAATGTTTTGGTAATATCTCTTTGTGTAACTGTGTTCAACTTAATGTTTTGACCCATTAAGGCAAACAACCAAACAATAGCATAAATATGACACTTAAAGTGTGTTGAACTTAATGTTTTGACCCATTAAGGCAAACAACAAAACAAATAGCATGAATATGACACTTGAAGCTGTCCAAACTTGAATGACCCATTAAGGCAAACAGCCAAACAACACAATATGAGGAGTTAAGGCAAACAATAAACACCAAACTTGAATGGCCCATTATGGCAAACAACAAAGCTGTTGACTTTCTGCAGTCAACTGACCAAGCAGCACATCCTGCACAATAATCATGGACAATCATACAACACAAACCATAAAATCTAACAAGTACATAACATTGAACAACCATAAAACCATAAAGACATCATTACATACCAAAAGATCAAGTTGGAACATGTCTTAAACAAGTAGCAGGAAACTAAAAGATCAAGTTTTCAAACTGATTACACACCCAAAAGACATCAAGTTTTCAGACTGATTACATAACAAAAACTACTTAAAAACCATAAAATCTTCACCCTTCAACCTGCATTTCCAGCCTCCCCTGATCCAGCAACTCCAGTACCTCCACCTTGTGATCCAGCTACCCTTCCACAGGTCCTCTTGTTGTGTCCCTTCTTTTTGCATTTGTTACAGGTTAAGGAATTACCCTTCCTTGGCAGTTTCCCAGTAGGGTTGATTGACTGGCTCAGCTTCTGAACTTCCACCTCAGATGGTCCCTCCTTAGGCTTCCTTATCTTCTTCTGACTTGCCTGGCTAGCCTCTAAAACCTCCTCTGCAGACTTCTTTCTCTTTTTCTTAGGTCTACCAGTCTGGGCATGATATTTAGGAGGAAGCAATGTAGTTGGACAGTTTGAAGTTGGCCACATATCCATGCCATTGATAGGATCCACTGTGTTTGCATACACCTTCTTCCATGTTTCTATAGAGTAAGCTTTATCCACCCATCTTTCAGGAATACCATCACCTTGACCATGCAGGGCCTTGTTCCAAATACATGCTACTGCATGCCTACAAGGCATGCCAGTAAGCTCCCATTTGTTGCAGGAACAAGTCCTCTCATCTAGGTTAACAGTACTTTGGTCTTGATGGTCATTGTAATGTGTGCTCACTTGATACTTTGAACCTCCATTCCAAATGACTGTATACTGTGAAGCCTCATCCTTGATTGTTGCAAATGCAATTTCTGCTGCAGGTGTCTTAAGCAAAACCTATGCTCAGCCAGTGGAAACACCTTACTTATAGCAGGAATGATACCCTGAATTTGAACACAGTTAGGCATATAATCAAACAATTAAAAGCAAGTTATGTGTAAAGAAGATGCTACCTTCTGTCTATCACTTATAAAAGTGAAGTAGCTGTTAGAATCCAAATCCAAATCATCACCCAATAATTCTAAAAACCATGTCCATGATTGAGTTGTCTCAGCCTCTACCAGTGCATATGCAACTGGGTAAATTCCATTGTTAGGATCCACTCCTACAGATGTTAAGATCTGACCAGGAAATGGCCCTTTCAAAAAACATCCATCAAGTCCCAGTATTGGTCTCCCTCCTGCCTTAAATCCAGCTTTCAATGCACCTAGACAAATGTACATCCTCCTAAACTGTCTTGTTGAACTGCTAGGATTATAGCATGGTTCAACATCAATCTTCACTGTAGAGCCTGGGTTCGATCTCAGCAGCTCTTCACCATAGTCCCTCAGCAATGCATACTTAGACTGGTAATGACCCTGGATTTTCTCAATAGCCATTGTCTTAGCCCTGAACACTTGATTAATAGTTACCTGGACTTGATATTGTTGCTGCAACTCAGCTTGTAAAGCAGTAAGTGGGATAGCAGGGTTGTATCTCACCTTCTGAAGTACTTGCTTGGCCAGCCAGCTCACAGTGCACAACTTAACAGCCCTAGTTTGTAGACATGTATGCTCATTATGATAAGTTTAACATTTTAGAGGTTTTGTCGAACATACCATATTTCAGTTGAGGGTCGAAGTCAGAATCACGTTCTCGTACACACCATTCCCAAGATTCGTCATCCATTGTTTGTTAATCAGTGTTTGAGAGGGTTGCTTAGGGTTGTTTGAATGGAAGATAATCAGACGAGAAAGAGGGCTTAGGGTTTTAAAGAGTATTATTATTACTTTATGTTTTTAATTCGTTTTTTTAGTCATTCAGTAATTTGACTAAAATAACCCTGACACTAACGACACTTTTTAACTGAGTTAGACAAAAGGACGAATTTGGCAAAAAAAAATCCAAACCTCAGGTAAGGGATTGCAAAAAAAAAACTTTTGTACTAAACAAGCAAACTGGCCCAAACCTCAGGGACGAAAATGGCTATTAACTGCAAACAAAATATATGAATCATGTAACTCGGATTGCGTGTTAATTATAATACTTTTTTTTTGAATGATAATTTTTTATTACACCTTTTGCAAGGATTTGAACCCACAACCTTACATTTGTAAGGGGGAACATCATACCACTAGATCAAGAAGTCATGGGTGTGTTAATTATAATACTTTTTTTTTGAACGGCCAACAAATTGGAATCACTCACGGAACACTGGAGTATCATTGTGCCACCAATGTTTCCACGCGATCATATTCCACCACCAAATCACCAATTCAGAAGAAAACTCATAATTATGAGAAAACCCCCTTTGTTAATTATAATACTTATCTTTAGAAATACGTTTTTTTTAATATATTTCAGCGATGGAATCAATTTAATAATAGCAAAACGGATTCAAGATATCCATTCACTATTTTATGCAAATCCATTCACTATTTTATCTTTTTTTTAATTGCCGCAATAACTAATAGGTTTTTGCAGTTAATCATTAATTGTAAATGGAATCATGAAATAAAAGTTAATACCACAGCCGATTCATTATAAACAGCCGTAGTTTAGCAAAAAAGAATGAAATCGGTTATAATGATTAGGTTTCATGTTCTTTAAAAACGGATACCATATACATGATGAACTAATATAACTAGGATTCTATTACCTCGCGCTTCGCGGCGGGAACTCCTGTTGCGTTGAGGGTTTGGTGGACGTTAAAGATTACGCGTCGCTGTGTTGCTTATATGTGACAACCGGTAAATTCCATACAAAGTTTAACGTAATTTTAATTGGGTTTTTGAAGTAATTAACATGGTTTAAGGTTAATGACGTTTACTTGAGCCGTTACGAGTCCTACGATGTCCTCCTCAAAGTTCTTAGACGCCTTGAAGTTTTTAAAGAAAGACTTCACGTATTTAACATTAACGAACTGACATCAGTAAAAATTTGTCAAACTGGACTATCATAAGGTCATTCTATGTAAATGCGACACGTATTTGATATTGAAGCGATCAAATGTGAAATCGGCGCGGCAAATGGCCAAAAAATGCAGCGCTTTGGAAACGCGGAAAGTAACTGACACGGGAATCAGACGTCAAAATGTGTGGTTTTTAACTGAAACCGTAGTTTCGGAATAATTATTATTATAAATAATGCCACTTCTTAAGTTTCGAAAGTGACCAGGCTGTTTAAATGAAGGAAACCACGACTGTAGTAGTTAACGCAATTTTAACGCGTGTTTTGATTTCATGTGTCGGGTGACGAAATGAATAATTAAATTGCTCGATTTAGTGTTATTTATGATTTTGATCAAAACCGACTATCTTTTGTAGATTAATGTTGAACCAAATTAAAACCGGAGCATTTTACGTTTAAGGCGAGTTTGATACGTGGTATCTACCTAACCAAACCCTAACTATAAAAGGCCATATCCTCACCATCCCCTCTCATTCTCTGCTGCCGCAAACCCCACCCCCCCAAACCAGAAACCCTAGAACCTCTATACTATCTCTCTCTCTAAGCTTCTCCTTCACCTCGATCTTCCTCTCTCTCCTCTTGTTACAGCCGGCCACGACCACCATGGTGGTGACCAAGGCTGAAAATCGTCCAGAGGGTTTTAAATGAGGGCCAAGGCTGAGGTGGTAGTTCGGTTAGTGAAACACAACAGATTGAGGTTGTGGTGCGGTGGTTTTAAAGCTCGAAGGGGCTGTGTAGTTGACTGGTTTTGACGGATCTGTGAAGAGGATGGTGGTTGTTTCCTGTGGTGATTGTGTTCGTAGGTGGCTCGGTTTGGTTGTGGTTCAGGTTATCGGTGGTGGCTGAGGTGGTTTCGTGGTGGATCTGACGGGTCAGGAGGTGTTTGGAGGTGATTGAGTTACGATGGTGGTTATTTTAGGGCCGACCAGCCGGTTTGTGGTGGTTAGCGACGGGATGTAACAGGTTGTGGATGGTTTTGGTGGTGGTTGTTTACAGTTCGTGGTGCTTCTGGTCGGGTTTTGGTGGATGTTCGGGCCGAGACTCGGGTCCTTGGGTCTCAAAGTATATACAATCTAATTTTAAAAAAAATTATAAAACCGGCGTATGATACGGGAGTCGATCCTGACCCCTTTCACTAACACACCAACCACCTCACCACTACACCACATACATGACATCTTAACCAGATTCCTCACTAATTATATTTATCAGATGTTTATAATCTACTGTTCATTTTGGTTACTGTTCAATCAGTTTGAACATTAATAGTATATAATCAACATCGCTCTGATACCACATGTTGATTATATTAATAAGAACATAAGGCATAAGGCATAAACATAAAATATAATCATGTGTACCTGATATGCATAACCGTTCAGGAACCTCAGTAATGGAAGACACCATCATCTTGATCGGGTTCCCTTTAGGGTATGCAATTCTGGTGGTTTATGTGTTCTTTAGTTATGAACACATTAAGAGAGAGACAGGGATAGGGGACGGCTAATGGTGTTATGTTGTTATGATTGTGAGTCCATCCTAATCTCATAATAACCTCTCTATTTATACATACCCAGTGGACACCCTAATAAGACCCATCTAATGATAGTCCGCCCATCAAAGACATATCTGTTATTGGACTTAGGATAATATTAATAATTGATCATCATAATATAAATGATTATAATGGCTATCGATAAATATACAAACGTTATGTATATTTTTTCCAACATAATTGTCATATGTGTGACTTGAAACCATCGAAAGTATTTATGTAATTTGTTTTATTTTATATAATAACTATATAACATAAAAATACTACTAGGTAATTCAATGTTTCTTATCTTAAACAAGCCTAACTCTACCGATTCATACCCCTCTAGAGAGGAAAACATACATGTGCATCAAAACACCAAGGTTTGATATATGTATAGCCCATGGGCAAGTGGGAGGTGGAATCTTCTTTTTAGGTTTAGGGTTACTTTTTTTCTTTCCAGAAATGCCCTCACATGTCCCACTATCACCTTTACTCTTGGTGGGCCCACTATCCTTTTTAGATCTTGAATACATCTTCTTCTTTGGTTCACTTGCACCCACATTTGTCATCCCCATCCCAACTACCAATACTTATGTTCCCACCTAAGCAAATAACCCTGAACCTTGATTTGTCATTTTTTGTAATGAAAAGTTGCCTCCTTGATTGAACTGCATGACTCTTGACCAATGCTTTAATTTCATCTCTATCAGAAAATGTTTGACTAACATAGAATGGATCATCATCAGCTTTTTTACCTTTGACCTTTTTCTTGTTTTTCTTAATCATCCTACAAGCTCTCCTCAAAGTTGTATTATCATCAAAATCACTAAGACTATCAAACCCATCCAAGTCAACCTGTTCCTCTATACCTTCCACATCTTCATTCTCATTCTCATTCAAATTCTTTTCATTATCACTAATGTCAAAGTCAACTGATGCTCTAAACTCATCCATATCCACATCATAATCCTGAACAATATTATCTTCATCTACCAAGAAATCAGAATCAGAATCAGAATCTTCTTCATCAACCTTATTTTTACCTTTCTTTTTACCTATACTACCCTCATCATCAACCTTCTTTTTACCTTTCTTTTTACCTATACTACCCTCATCATCAACCTTATTTTTACCTTTCTTTTTACCTATACTACCCTCATCATCAGACTCAGAATGTTCATCATCAGTAATAGGTTGTTCATAACTAGCATCATCACTTTCACTACCATTTTCCCTATCACTAACATGACCAGACTTATCACTACCATTTTCCCTATCACTAACTACCACTTCATCAACCAAATCAACAAATTCAGCCTCATGTACATGTTCACTTTCATCTTTTTTAACATCATATTTCTCAGCATGTTGAACATAAACTTCAATAACTTTATTAGTTTTAGCATACTTGATTAAGCTCAAAACATCATTGTCATTACCTAAAGGTCTTAAACCAAAATCTAATGTTTCACCAGGTACCTTGAAATGGTATACAACTACGTCCTCGTCTGAATAACCCAATGTTACCAGCATATCATTCAATATTATGACAGAAAAGCGATCTGGGTCAATCTTGTCAATATAATCACACTTACCCTCATAAGTCACATCTGGAAATTCAGTTAAGTCACCACCATGAGAAATCTTTAAACTGAAGAAATCTGGATGATTAGCTGAAAATAAACAATGAACACCACATTATTATTTTAATGTTTTTCTTATTGATATAAAATACGTGTTAATATTCTTTTAGACTTATTATGACTTTACTTTTTTGGGGTTTTTCTATTCGGTTGCTACACCGACTACCTGTACCATACCGCTACCATCACGAAGTAATTTGGATAGATACCGAATGAATTACCATTGGATCAAGGGGCAGCCCCATTAGTTTGTATTATAGAGAACACATGAATAACACATATGAAATTACGAAGAAAACAATACATCATATCCAAAACCAATTCCGAATTTGGCCAAAATAATCAACATAGCACGCATAAGAAAATCACATATTTGAGAGTAAACAGATTTCGCCGGATCATGCTTGCTTATTAAATGGGCAACTACTGTTGTTCACTGGAGAATTCTCCACGTCAACTTTTTCCTGTTCGAGGATCAAGGGTCCCTTGATCAACTTTGAGATGAGATCTGCCGGATCATAATAGATCTCAACATCTTCCGCTCTCAATTGCTCATCAACCTTCCAATTTCATCCAAAAAATAATTATGTTTTTAGTGTTGCATGAGATCCGTAGTGGTACCAGAAATATATCAATACCAAAAACAAGTAAAACATAAAGCGTTTGGTACTAGTAATGCGAAATACCAAAAAAATACCGAAACCCTAAAAACGAATACCATTCTGAATTTCATTCGTTCGGCGTCAATTCAATACGGTACTGGGACTCGATAAAAACAAGGTGGTCAGGGACTAGCAAGTGAGTTATATTTTTCAAACTCATTTAAAGGTTAAATTTCTGAAAAAATATGTATCATTAGTTCATTACCAAAGAAAAAAATGTAAATCAAATAGATCAACCATTTACTTTTTTTTTTTTTTTGGAAAGGCGGATTTCATTAAACAACAAACCAACGGGAATCTCTAAGGCGGAGACTCCCAAACCAAGTTACATCACATCAAAATTAAAAGACTGCCAGTCCTTCCAGCCTACCAAAATATATCTGATAACTCTTTGGTTTGAAGGTGTAAATTCTGATAAAAATATATATCATTAATTCATTTCCAAAAAAAAAATATAAACCAAATAGATTAACCATTTACTTAACTCTTTTTTGGCTGTTAAAAAATAAAAAAAATAAAATAAAAACATAACCTTTTTTGTTAAAAGGTGTAACTTTTGAAAAATATGTACCTTGAGGATTCCCATGCCATAGAAGTCGACCAGTTCGCCGGTTGGAGCATGGCTTTTGAACAGACCTTCAAAGTAGCCCCAATGCCGAAACTTGTACGTTATCACCGGTGGTCCCGAATGAACGCTTATGACCTCCCATGCAAATCCCCGTGGAAATGCTGATCGAAAAACTTCATGAGATGATTCGAAGGTTTCCTCCTCTGCTTTATAGTACTTGTACTCTTCTGGAAGTGTACTCTTCAATAATGCGTTGTAACTTCCTACCTTTAGGGTTTCCTCCGCGGACAACCCATCCCTCCCTGATTTTGATTTCATCGTTATTTTGACCATTATGATAGTTCTCTATTTGTGTAGTTCACATAAACTAATTATTCGTGTTTTACCACAGTGGTCATTCGTGCAACGGGTTTTCCCGAATTTAGATACGGTGGGCTTTTGCTACCCACTGTTATCTACAATCATGGGTGTATAATGTTGCCTTTTGCCATTGGGTTAGCCCATATAGCCGAACTTTTATTCTTATTCGTTTTCTAATTAAAAAAATCATGTATAGAGTAATTTGTGGTTTTCTAGTTTGGCTATATATAATTGCCACTTTTGTTCAACACTTGTAGCCTAGTTGGTTGAGGCCTAAAGTTTCCCATGGGAGGCTTGAGTTCAATTCCCACTAGCTACATTTGGAGGACATTGGTGGATGGGAAATGAGGGATGACCCGGCCATTGGCTTGGGTTCGAGTCCTGATTCCGACCGGTTTTACCGACTATTTCACCGTCGTGCCTTCGGGCGGGTGAGTGGTCGGGTTTTCCCGGGAATTGGTGGCAATTGGTAGCCCGGGTACTCTCGAGTACCTGATTCGCCAAAAGGGTGCCCGAGAGTGCTCGGAATTGATTCGTTGGCCGTTCAAAAAAATATATATATATATATAATTGCCACTTTTATCCATTTATTTTTTATTTTTTTTCCCTTTAGGGTCTATTTGGTATGCGGTAATGGAATGAGAGGGGGAATGAAATGAAAGAGGTAAGGGTCTGTTTGGTATGGGGTAATGGAATGGAAGAGGGAATGGAATGGACGAGGTAATGGAATGGACAAGGTAATGGAATGGATCATTACCATTTCATGTCTTGTTTGGTTGCCATGTGGGAATGAAACAAAACATTATTTAGTGTTGTTGGATGTGCATGAAAAGACGAAGGAATAAAATCGGTGGTTAGTGGCGGTGGTGGGTGGTGGTCAGTGGCGATAATGGTGGTGGTGATATGTGGCGGTAGCGGCGGTGGTAGGTGGCGGCAGCGACGGTGGTAGGCGGCGGCAGCGGCGGTGGAACGTGGAGGTGGATGGCCATGATGGTAGGTGGGCGACGATGGTGAGTGATGGGTAGTGGTTGGTGGTAGTGATGGTAGGTGGTGGTGTGTGGCGGTAGCGTGGTGGTGGGTGGCGGCAACGGTGGCGATGGGTGGAGGTGGATGGCGGTGATGGTGGGTGGGTAACGATGGTGAGCAGTGGCGGTGGTGGGCGGCGGTGGGTGGGTGACGGTGGTGGGTGGCGGCGACGGTGGTGGGTAGGTGGGTGAAGGTAGCGGGTGGCGGTAGCGGTGGTGGGCGACGGTGGTGGGTGGTGACGGTGGTGATGGCAGCGGTGGTGGGTGGTAGCGACAGCGGTGGTGGGTGGTGACGATGGTGGTGAGTGGTGGTGGTGGGTTATGATGTTGTTAGTAAAGGATGAATGAGGGATGGAATGAAAAAAAAAACATGGGGGGTGGATGGAATGGTTTTGAGGGAATGGAATGCCTTGTGGAATGGGTGATTCCATTCCTTTAACCAACCAAACACACTATTTTTCATTACCTCGTAATGGTCCATTCCATTCCCCCTTCCATTCCACCATACCAAACGCTACCTAATGGAATGGGAGGGGTAATGGAATGGATCATTACCATTCCATGTCTTGTTTGGTTATCATGTAGGAATGAAATGAATTCTTAATTTGTGTTATTTGGTATGTAAGAAAAAACGAAAATATAAAATCGATGGTGAGTGGTGGGTGGCGGCGGCAACGGTGGTGGTGGGTGGCGGCGACGACGGCAACGGTGGTGGTGGCAGTGGGCGATGGCGGTGACGATGGTGGGTGGGCGACGACAGCAGTGGTGGGTTACAACGGTGATGGTGGGTGATGGTGGCGATGACAGTGGTGGAGGCAGTGGGTGGCAGTGATGCAGGTGGTGGTGGTTGGACGGTGGTGACAATGGTGGGTTACGACGATGGTAGCAATGGTTGTGGGTGGCGGCAATAGGCGGTGGTGGTTGGTTGATGACAACAATGATGGTGGGTTGTAATAATAATAATAATAATAATAATAATAATAATAATAATAATAATAATAAAATTAATAATAATAATAAAATAAATAATAATAAGAGTAAACTGCCATTTTCGTCCCTGAGGTTTGGCCATTTTTGCGAGTTTCATCCAAAAGTTTATTTTTTCTCATCTAAATCCAAAAGTTTTCAAATTCTTGCTGGTTTTGTCCAAGTGCCTAACTCCGTTAGTCAATCTCAGTTAACTGAAGGGCAAAATTGTCAATTCAAATCTGGTCTATATAATAATAATAATAATAAATTAAATGGTGAAGACGTGTGTGTTTTAATAACAGTGGTTTGGTCGATTGGTGGGACACTAGCCATAGACTGCTTCTTCTTAACACTTTCCTTAATATCTTGATCGACCAATCCAATCCAATGGAGTCACCATTCAAGCCAAATATTCTGATATATATATATATATATATATATATATATCAGTTCATCAACGTGGCAAAATTCACACGGGGGGTTGACAATCAACAAAGGAGATCATTAACTCCATCCTTTCCACTTTACCAATTTCTTCAAACCCAAACACTAAAACTAAATCATAAAAAAAACACACCCGTCTCTTCAAATTCACATAAAGCTACAATCTGTATCAATCTTTAACACACCCATGTCTGTTACCTGGTGGTTTTAGTTGCAGGTCTGGTGGTGATGTTTGATTGGTGACGGTGGTTGTGGTGTTTGGTGTGATACCGGCGGTGGTGGTGTTTGGAGTGATTGATCGTGAACAGAGTTGGGGCTTTTTGTTGTAATTGATCGTGAACACAGATTTGATGGGGTTTTTTGTTGTGATTAATCGTGAAGGGTTGGTGAATCGAGGTGGTTGGTGATGGTAGGCGGCGGTGGACGGTGGTTGGTGATGGTACGCGACGGTGGACGGTGGTTGGTGATGAAAGGTGACTGCTGTAACCACCTGACTGCTGTAACCACCGTCACCCCCACCGCCACTGCTGTAACCACCCCTCACCGTACACCACTCATCTCATGCTCCGCCCGGTCCGTCTTTAGCTTCCAGATATGATGGTGAAGGTGAAGGCAACCGGTGATGGTTGATGATTGTTGACATCAAACAGAGGAGTGTTATCAGGGAAGACGAGGACTTACCGGAAGAATGGTTGCCGGCGCCGGTCACCGGACCGAGGATCTTTGGTCAGAAGCTTTCGACGCACACACAGTAGGTGTGTTGTGCGTGTGTTCTGTAGAAACAAAGAAGGTGGGGGAGGGTTTATAAAGGAGGGACAGATTAGGGGATGTTTGGATGCGGGTGTATGAACTAGCTAGATGGGTGTTTGGTGACAAGTTTAATAGCAGGAATAAAAGGTGTTTGGCTGCAATAAAATGACAAAACTGCCCCTCAGTTAACTGAGATTGACTAACGGAGTTAGGCACTTGGACGAAACCAGCAAGAATTTGAAAACTAGTGGATCCAGTTGAGAAAAAATAAACTTTTGGATGAAACTGGCAAAAAGTGCCAAACCTCAAGGACGAAAATGGCAGTTTACTCTAATAATAATTTGTTTCCATTTCTTGAAGGAATGAAAAAAAACACCACCTTACTAAGGAACAAAAAATCTTAAAATGGAAGGAATCACATTCCTTATGGAATGATCCATTCCATTACTACATGGTAACCAAACATGTTTAATTTCATTCCATGGGAATGATCCATTCCATTCCACCTTTGATTCTTTCGTACCAAACGCTACCTTAGAGATATTGTGTTTTATCCTGACTAATGACATCTGATTTTCTATTAGATATTTTGTTAGGTAGACAAATATACCATTGTTAAATAATAAAAAATAAAAATAAAGAACAAACAAAAAAATAAAAAAAACTTATAATATAAATATTAACCCACTTCACACTTTTCTCATTATATTATTATAATATAACATTAAAACCATAACGTCTTTTAAGCCAAAAAAAAAAAAAAAATAGAAAAACGATGAAAGTGACAATTTTAGTCAAGCCATATTGCCAAAAACCGAGTTTACTTGTATATGTATTTACTAGTTTATTCATTAGGAGCTTCTCGAGATACACAAATCTAATATTAATTAATAAAATGTGTGTATCAAAAAAGAAATAAACCATTTTTTTTCAAAAAATAAAATTTGTAACTTATCAAAACTCGATAACTCATAAAATCTACTTCTAATTATATGTGTGCACCTCTTACTCAAGTGAAGTCTCAGTGTCTAAACATAATTAATGAATTATCTAAACATATTGTGTTTTTTATTTCCTGTATAAATAAAAACCCACTAAAAATATCGATTTTTTATAGTACTATGGTACTTCTTGAAAAAATAATAAAGCGGTCGTTAATTTGGTGTAATATATTTTTAAAAAAATCTCCTATATAAAAATTATTAATGTTTTAAAATTTTAGGGGAAACATGATAGAGAAAGACTTTTGAATAGAAATAAGAGGAAGATAACATGTGTTACTTAAGGTTTTTTTTTCTTTTAATAATTTTATATAGTGTCACGTGGCATATTTTCAAGAGAGGATGACCTTATTGAGAGTATGTAAGCGACTTTTTGAGATTATTTGATCCCATTACGACATTACAAACAAAAGTCAACAAGATTACGCCATACAAGTACAATTTAACTAACATATAGTAAACTAACGTGTGTAACATAAAAATCCTTAATTAGGTAAAAATAGGATATTTCATATAAAAATGTGTCAAAAGGCCATAGCACCTAAAATGGTCAAAACCATGTGAAAAAAAAAAGCCTTAAATCTCTGGTTTTAACAGATGGTAGACAACTCCTACCTCATACTAAGGGGCTGTTTGGTAAGTCTCTTAATGAGATTTTGAACCATTCAGCGCTGAATGATTCAGCATTCAGAACGTTTGTTTCAGTTTCGGAATGGAATCGTTAAGGTTGAACCATTAAAACTTGGATGTTGTTTAACCATTAAGCACTGAACCATTAAACGCTGAACCTTAATGAGATTCTCCTACCAACGTGGGACAACAAAACTAACCATTAAGAGTTCCTACTTAATGATTCAACACTTAACCATTCAGACTTTTTAACCATTCAAACCTCTTAATGATTCAGCACTTAATCAATCAAACAGCCCCTAAATTACACTATCACCTTGTTTAATGTTTTGGGATTGGGGATTGAACCCAATCTCAAGTTAACGTGTCAATTAAAACTATATTATGTAAATTAATGTTAATTATAGATACGTGTTATTTTTTCATCGGTTTCTGTTTAATTTACTTGATTTCTAAAGCTATGCGTGTATCCAGCCCAGCTGGTTTGAGGTGGGAAGGTTTACCTTTTTGGAGGGTTTCTGCCTGGGTTTGGTCTCAGGTTCGAATCTCACGCTCCACCGAAAAAATAACTGCTTGGGTTTGAAAGGGGAAACCCGTGTGGTGCTATGGGATTCGATCATGGGCAGTGATCGCTTTGCAACACAGGATTTACCGCTGAAACACTACTTTAAAAAAAAAAAAAAAAAAAAACTATGTGTGTAAAAAAAAAAAAAAATTAATATCTTTGAATAATGTTTTATTAGCATTGACAAAACCCGCAAGTCATTTTCATGATTATTTGATTTATATCCCACTTTTCATGGTTTATCTATCCATGGTTATTGTTGAGCCCATTTGTATCAGAAAACTAGTGGTGTTAATTTAGACACATTTATGGTTTACGAGTTGTATACTTGTATCTAACATCAACGTGAAACCCACAATCGAATTGGATACGACTAGAGGTGATAAAAAAACCGGCTTGGGAACCGGGACCGGAAAACCGAACCAGTTCATAAAAAAACCGGAATCTACAAGAATCGGTCCGGTTTCTACAAGAACAGGCGGTTATAGGATCGGTTCCCCATCTTCACGAAAAAAACCGAACTGAACCGGTTATAACTCAAACCGGTTTGCGAACCGGTACCAAAAAACCGGTTTGGAACCGGTATGAAAAACAGGCATTTTTTAATAAAAAAAACTGAATTATATATATATATATATATATATATATATATATAATAAAATTATACAAAAAAGTTTATACACATACAAATATAGGGTTAGGATCAAATACACGGTGAAAGAAAAATAGGAAGTCATAGAAACGGTATCAAACGGACTCTGATTGAACTCATTCAAGCGGCATTAGAACCGTCTTATCGAACCCTATAACGTGAGTTTTTAGGTCTTCATTATTTGAGGTTTTAGCTTGTAGTTTTTAAAATATGCGTTATATCATTGTGTCTTTCATGTACCATTGTGTCTTTTTCTTATTTTCATCATTGTGTCATTTTTTCAATTCATTGTGTCTTTTTTCTTCAGCATTGTGTTATATTTTTTGGCACTGTGTTATATTTTGTTGCTCATTGTGTCATATTTTATGATTTATTGTGTTTTTTGTATCCTTCTCACCCTTCTCATTTTTGTTACATTGTGTAGAATAAGTTGACCCTACAAATATATACCCATACACCTTAAAAAAATTATGAAAATCAATAAAAGTTGAACTTTATGTAAAAAAATAAAAATTTGTGTTGCCTTAAAAAAAGTGTGCGCAAGAATCGGTTCACGAACCGAAACCGGTCTTACGAACCGACAAAACCGGTCCAAAACCGAACCGGTTTGGCTAGGAACCGGTACTATAACGAACTGGTTTGAAACCGAAACCGGTTTGGCAAAAAAAACTGATTTATACACCTCTAGATACGACTAGCAAATTTGCCGTTGATGCAACCGCAATTCGCTCGAATTTGATATGATACCATCTTGAAGATTAGATATGTTTAGATCGAATTTTATTGTGTATTTCTCTTTACTCCTAAAATTTTGACTTGAAAAGAATTTAAAGTTTAATACAAAATACATCTTAATAAAATTAATAAAGCTACGATGAACCCGTTGGATTGACAAATACCGACCCTTTTAGTTAAATATGTTATCGTTTAGGCTCTCTTTGGAAAATCAGGCCCTTGATCGAACTAAAAACACAAAATAAAGGAACTTACTCGATTTTTTTTTTTATTATCAACCATTGCACGCCAATTACAATAACCTTATTATTATTGTAATTGGTCTACATTGGTAGATAATATAAAAAGAGTCGAGCAAGTTCGTTCATCTTGTGTTTTTTTAGTTCGAGTAAGGGCCTGATTTTTCAACAATTGGTATCAGAGCCTAAACGATCTTAAGCCCATTAGGTATAATTTAGTTTGTTCTTTTCGTGAGGTTTAATAAAAGAGTCTTGGACGTGTTCTCCATCAAATTCACCGTGTTTGAGTATTCGTTTTACGTTTTATACCTATTGTGTGCCAACACTTGGACGCCTACCTAAAATTGAACCAAACTTGTATATGCTAAATCCAAACAAACGGATTTATTTTAATTAGGTCATGCCATAAGAAGAGTTAACAGTATTACTTGTTATAATTTCGGTATGGTGGATCGTTTAAATATATAGTTGTACTTGGATTTAACAAACAAAATACTTGATTAATTTACCCAAATTTTAGTAGTATTATTTTAGATTTGTATTTCTAAAACTCAAAATTATTTACAATTCTACTAGTAAAGCTTGAACTATATATTTACGATTTTATTCGTAAAACTTGATTTATAATTAATTTTGTGTATTAATATTGTTGATAACTTCAACTGTGTGAGAGGGTCTCTCTTGTGTCTTATCATATTTATATTTCAATTATTATGTCTCCAACTTAGAGTTATTCATAACACACTCATATATTTTTGTTTATGTTTCATTTTAAGGACATGTAAAAAGAAAATAAGAGAAAACAAGTTTACCATTGACAATAAGCTTGAATTTTTCAGGGTTGATGGTCTTGAAGTCTTGTATGCGAATTTTATGACTGAGTTCCATCTCCCATGATTTTATGGCATTTTGAACGGTTTCTTCTAGTGATCCCTTTTCCCATACCTATAAAATTTTATCTCTTTAGTTTCTTAATAAACAACAATCACATATGATATTACAAAAATACATAAATATACGCGTCTATCCGAAGACAACGATTAAAATCCATCATGGTATAGATCAAGTTAATTAACCTTGGTTCGGCCTGCTTGTAAACAAAAATCACCTCTGATATTACAAAAGACATAAATATATGCGTTTATCTTGTGATAGTGATTAAAAAACATCATTGTAATAGATCAAAGTAACCTTGATTTGGCGTTGTAATTAACAAAAATCATATATGATATTACAAAAGGCACGTTTATACGATAACAATGATTTAAAAAACATCATGGCAATAGATGAAGTTAACCTTAGTTCGGCCTTCTTCAAAGAGTTTGTTAACGACATCATAGATGGGAGGACCACCATGCCTCCAATGGGTGTTCTCAGCTTCTTCATGGAGAAATGATCGATACTTTTCTCCAACCTTGTTTGTTGTTTCTTCTATCTTCAAGTTTTCCATATTAACTTCTTGTTTTTCAAAGTGGAATTTGAACTTGTTATGTTTTTTTGAGATACAAGAGGCCAGGGGGCTTTTATAGATGTGATAACGCTAATATGGTACTTGATTATTCCATAGTACTTCACATTGCAATAATGCATTTTGAATAAATAAATAAGTTTGTCACATGTGTATTTTATATTTTTATTATAATACGGGCTGTTCACAAGCTGAGTTGAGCCGAACCGAGCAGACCTTTGTTCGTGCTTGACTTGTTTACAAATAGAACCGAGCTGAGCGGCTCATTTACAACAGATTCGAAAACCGAGCGAGCATTTTTTGAGACTGAATTTTTTCAAGCGACCAACGAGCGGAGAGTAACTCGGAAAACCATAAAATTATGATGTTTCCTTCAATGCTTTCGTTGTCGGGATGACACCCAAGGTCAAATTGTTCGTTGTTGACATTAATATTGAGGTTCGAGTGTCCGAAGATGGAGTTTAGGTTGAGGCAGTGAGGCGATAAGCATACTGTTGAGTACAAGTGTCGCCAGGGGCGAAGGTTAATAAGGGCCAGGGGTGGCCCTGGCCCCCCGTTTTTCTGGCGCAGTGGTAAAAATTTGCGATTTTCATAGGTAAATTGAGTCTGGGTTGAGTCCGGCCCCCACCGATTTGCCACTACCGATAGAAAAAAATTGAGTCCGGCCCCCACCGTTTTGCAAACCAAGCTTCGACACTGAGTGTCGCATTATGGCATGGGGTGATATTAAGCGACGTTTAACAACGGACGACTAATTACATAATGAAGTCAAGACTGTTACTTCACGACTTAGAGTTTACTATTAAATTTAGTTTTAAATTTTTATTGGAATAAGCGGGCTAGTTATATTTTACTTCTATATCTTGGGCCAAATGTTATATATAGAGTTATAAATACACCTGGCAATTTCAACCCATCTAGTTGAGTTTGGGTTGTTTTGGGTTTAAAATTTGTCCTTGTGGGTTAAAATGGGTTTAGTATAATTTTCAAGGGGGTTAGGATGGGTAATTTTAATTCTAAGAAATAAGTAAGTGGGTCAGGATGAGTATGTCAAAAAAAATAAATGGGTCAGGATGAGTATTTTTAGATAATCATATACAAATTTGAATTAAAACTCACCCAACACCAAAAGTATTGGTGCCTCATAGAAATCAATGCCACTAAAAACAAAAAATTATATCTTTTGAATTTGCTGAAAACCCAGTCGGTTTGAAATCGTTCGAGTCGTTAACGGACGACCATGTCGAAACAACACGAATCGTTAACGAGACCAACCTCATCGAAACGGTTCGAGTCGTTAGCAGGCTTAATCGAGTCCAAACGGTCTGGGTTGTTGACCGGCCCATTCGGTTCGAAATGGTCTGGTCGTTGACAGGCCCGGTCGGGTCAAAACGGTCCGGGTCGCTAACGGGCCCGGTCAGGTCGAAACAGTACAGATCAGGTTGAAACGGTCTGGGTCGTTACCGGGCCCGGTCGGGTCAAAACGGTCTGGGTCGCTACCGGGCCCGGCCGGGTCGAAACTGTCCGGGTCGATACGGGACGGGTCAGGTTGAAACGGTCTGGGTTGTTACCGGCCCCGGTCGGGTCGAGACGGTCCGGGTCGTTACCAGGCCCGGTCGGGTTGAAACGGTCCGGGCCGCTACCGGTCCCGTTGGGTCAAAACGGCCCGGGTCGTTACAGGGCCCGACCAGGTCGAAACGGTCCGGGTCACTACCGGGCCCGGCCGGGTCGAAACAATCCGGGTCGCTACGGGATGGGTCAGGTTGAAACGGTCAGGGTCGTTACCGGGCCCGGTTGGGTCGAAACGGTCCGGGTCGTTACCGGGCACGGTCGGGTCAAAACGGTCTGGGTCGCTACCGGGCCCGGCAGGGTCGAAACTGTCCGGTCGATACGGGATGGGTCAGGTTGAAACGGTCTGGGTTGTTACCGGCCCCGGTCGAGTCGAAACGGTCCGGGTCGTTACCGGGCCCAGTCGGGTTGAAACCGTCCGGGCCGATACCAGTCCCGTCGGGTCAAAACGGCCCGGGTCGTTACAGGGCCCGACCAAGTCAAAACGGTCCGGGTCGCTACCGGGCCCGGCCGGGTCGAAACAATCCGGGTCGCTACGGGATGGGTCAGGTTGAAACGGTTAGGGTCGTTACCGGGCCCGGTCAGGTCGAAACGGTCCGGGTCGTTACCGGGCCCGGTCAGGTCAAAACGGTCCGGGACGCTACCGGTCCCGTCGGGTCGAAACGGTCCGGGCCGCTACTGGTCCCGTCGGGTCGAAACGGTCCGGGTCGCTACCGGGCCCGGCCGGGTCGAAACGGTCCGGGTCGCTACCGGACCCGGGCCAGTCGAAACGGTCCGAGTTGTTACCGGGCCCGGCCCGGTCGAAACAATCCGGGTCGCAACGGGACGGGTCAGGTTGAAACGGTCCGGGTCGTTACCGGGCCAGGTCGGGTCGAAACGGTCCGGGTCGCTACCGGGCCCGGTCGGGTCGAAACGGTTCGGGTCGCAATCGGTCCCGTCAGGTCGAAACGGTCCGGGTCGCTACCGGGCCCGGCCGGGTCGAAACGGTCCGGGTCGCTACCGGGCCCGGCCCGGTCGAAACACTCCGGGTCGCTACGGGACGGGTCAGTTCAAAACGGTCTGGGTTGTTACCGGGCCTGGTCGGGTCGAAACGGTACGGTTCTTTACCAAGCCCGACCGGGTTGAAACGGTTCGGGTCGCTACCGTTCCCGGCCGGTTCGAAACGGGACGGGTCAGGTTGAAACGACCGGGTCGAAACGGTCCGGGTCGAAACGGGATGGGTCAGGTTTATTTTTGTTTTTTTTTAATTTTTTTTATTTACTTTTTAATTTTTTTATTGTTATTTTAAATTTTTTTAAAAATTTTAATCTATTTTAATGTGAACCTATCTTAATCCAAACCCATCCATACCCAAACCAATCCTGACCCAACCCATCCTAACCTATTTTTCTAATCTACCTATCTTGACCCATACCCATCCTAACCCAAACCCATCCTGACCCAACAACCAAACCCACCCAACCTACCCATTTTGCCACCCATAGTTATAAATATTACTGCGATTTGGTTGTGTATATATAATTATATACATAATGAAAAAATAACTCATTCGAGCCGAACCGAGCCGAGCTGACCTTTGCTCTTGCTTGGCTCGTTTACAAACCGAACTGAGCTGATCAGCTCATTTACATCCGAGCAAAGAATCGAGCGCGCATCTTTTGAGCCTTTTCCGAGCGAACAGAAAGCGATCCACAATCGACGAACAATTTGAACTGCCCTAAATACATATTAAGAAAATGATATCTCTACAGTGACCGAGCCCAGAAAAAGTCATTGGTCTTTAAAAGTTACAAGGTAGAACCTATTAATCATAGAGGTATACAAAAATCTGGTTTGGGCTATAACCGGGTCAGGCAATTGCGGAGCTTGAAAATATTTTTTGAGGGGGCGGAAAGTCACAGGACTCTTAACACGGAGGGGACCAGACTTAGTACATATAAAAATTTCAGACGAAAACATGTAAATTTACACTGCTGAGCAAAAAATAGTAAGGACCAGGCACCCTCAAGCCACCACAATCCTCCATCCCTCGGTTCGGGTAATAACCCAACCTTGTTTTTTTCCCTAATGGTTCAAACCGGCTTGACCCAAAATGGTTAGGGTTTGAGCTGGTTTCAAAGGAAAGTCCAACCCACTCACACTTATTAGGGTCAGATTCAAAATCAGTTTTGGGCTTTGAAATCAGTTTTTATCAGGTTTTTTTGTTTTTTTGTTTTTTCGTTTTTTTTTTTTTTTTTTTTTTTTTTTTTACGGACCAAATCAACGCTGGCGGATTCAAGATTTCTTATTATGGGGGCAAAATATATGTCGGTTGCTCAAAACGGATCGGGCAAAAGAAACAGATGGTCAAATAAACAACCAAATAATTTTAAGTAATGAAAATTTTTCATCAACAAACAAATACAATAGAACTACCACACTATTATTAATTCGATAAAAAGTCAAATAGTATTAATTTCCTGAATATTTTCTAAGACTTAAGTTAATCTTCTTGTATGGCATGTTCCAGCAGTTGATAGTAGGTCCTAGTTAATGACCAAATTGCCCTCAAAATGGTAGTTTACATGACCATAGGGCCCCTAACTTGGCAATCAAACCAGGATTTTTGTGCCACCTCAAATTAATCGGTGTGAATCAGGCCAGGCCACTCTCAACCAAAGAGGGTTTATAGTATATTATTCTTTATTTTATATTCAACCGTCGGTTTGATCGAATCACTGGATTGGTACGATCGATCTTAAAATCCGGATCGTGTTTTGTTTTTACGAGGTTTTCATTACGTAGGAATATACCATTTATAGAATAATATAAACACTTTAAAATATATTGAGATACCAAAAGCCCAAAAGGAAGGTATTATTATAGTGCAAATTACAATTGAAATAAAATAGAATTAACAACATAAGATAAGGAAAATGTTGCTTGAGGTTTGGTGTTACACACGGGTCTCAAAAAACATATTGCGAGTCTTCCCCAAGAGAATTTGTTTGTTTTCTTTAAGTACGACAATCGAAATAGTATGTACTACCGGAGAATACACTAGCGTCTAGAATTGTATATGGTTGGAGTAGCAAGATAGAACACTTGATCGCCGGAAACTTGGTTTTGTGTGTTTGCTTTTGCTGTGGAAACATGAGACTATGAAAGTGCTCAAAGGTTTCATTCGGCCAAATGCCTTTTGACGAACGGATCATATATGAATATATTATATACTAGCTTTTATCTCGGGAGTGTCCCGGGGTTGAAAAATATAACTATTTTAATAATACTACTACTAATAGTAATAATTATTACTCTTGTAATTAAATAAATAAAAAATAACCTTGCTATAAGGTGACACCATGTGTTGCAGTGTTGCGCGATTCTTTTTCCTAGCTTCTTTGGATGAAGTACACCTATCCATCTTTAGAAGAGTAAAATTCCAATTATAGCATGGCGATTGAGCTGAATTTCAACATCGTATATAAGAACCTAAAAGAAAAAACATGATTAATGAATAACCTGAACACTTTGTGTTTTTTTTCCTGTATGAACAAAACCCCACAAAAAATAGTCGTTTTTTTCTCCGTTTTTTATATAGCACTATGGTACTCGTTGGAAAGATAATGAAACGCTCGTTAATTTGGTGTAATTTTTTTATTTAAAAAATCTCGAATATAAAAAATATTAACGTTTAAAAATTATGGGAGGAAACATAAGAGAGAAAAATTTAAATTTGTTTTTAAATTCTTTTTTTTTTCCAAAATAACTCAATTTAATTTTAGTAATTGAGAATTAAGAGATAGAGAGATAAATTTAGGGTTTTATGTTTATCTTTTTTTAATTAAAAAAAGGAAATAAATCAAAAACACTAAAATCATTCAATTATGATGCCACGTGGCAGTTTCATGAAGAGGTTGAAGACACCATTGCACGCCACGTCAGCAATGTTCAATTCTTTTATATATATTAACTAGTTTTTATCCCGGGAGCGTCCCGGATTGAAATATATAATATGACATAATAAAATATATTATTATTATTATTATTATTATTATTATTATTATTATTATTTTAAACAAATCTCTACGGCTCTGCCATAAGTTATGATATTCAAATATAAAAAAATGAATCTCTGCGCCGGGGTATAAATCTAGTGCCATTACAAATGAATTCGGAAGTTTGTAATCGATTATTCTAAAAGAACTAACATGAAATTAAAAAAAAGTTAATTATTGAAATGTCGAACGCATTAGTCTAAGGGTTATGTGATGCTTTAAAAAATTCATGGGTATATGATCGGTTATATTGTTCGGGTATTTGGGCATGTTGTTTCGGGTAATCGGGTCGGGTATCACCTAATCCCAGATCCGACCCAAACCCACAATTTTTTTTAAACTAATCCTAAACCCGACACAATACCTGTCGGGTTACAAAAAATAGTCATTTTTTTCTCCGTTTTTTTATATAGCACTATGGTACTCATTGGAAAGATAATAAAACGCTCGTTAATATGGTGTAATTTTTTTCTTTAGAAAATCTCGTATATAAAAGATATTAACGTTTAAAAGTTATGGGAGGAAACATGAGAGAGAAAATAATAAAGGTTTAATATTTAGATTTAGTAGATTAGTTATTTAATAGATTAGATTAATCCTACATGTCATACTCTTATGCAATCTCTCCTTTGAGAGATGCCACATAGGATGTGATGTGGCAAGTGTAAACCAATTAAAAAAAAGAAATAAATATGATTTAACCTAATCTATTAAATTCCTAATCTACTAAATTTAAATATTAAAACTTTATTATTTTTTCTCTCATTTTTCCTCCCATAACTTTTAAACGTTAATATCTTTTATATAGGAGATTTTTTAAAGAAAAAAATTACACCAAATTAACGAGCGTTTTATTATCTTTCCAACGAGTATCATAGTGCTATATAAAAACGGAGAAAAAAAAATGACTATTTTTTGTAACCCGACAGGTATTGTGTCGGGTTTGGTATTAGTTTAAAAAAAATTATGGGTTTGGGTCGAGTCTGGAATTAGGTGATACCTGATCCGATTACCCGAAACAACATACCCAATTACCCGAACTATATACCCGATCATATACCTATGAATTTTTTAACGCATCACATAACCCTTAGACTAATGCGTTCGATATTTCAATAATTAACTTTTTTTTCTTATTTCATGTTAGTTCCTTTTAGAATTATCGATTACAAACTTTCGAATTCATTTGTAATGGCACTAGACTTATACCCCGACGCAGAGATTCGTTTTTTTAATATTTGAATATGATAACATATGGCAGAGATTTGTTTAAAATAATAATAATAATAATAATATATTTTATTGTGTCATATACTCATATTAGATATTTCAACCCGGGATGCTTCCGAGATAAAAAACTAGTATATATATATATAGATAGATGATATAATCGTAATCCTTGTTGTTCAACACAAAGAATACACGACTTTCGGGAATGTACCATCTTGGAATTCCAACACGTTTAGTTGAAACAAGCTGATCCGGGGTGTGGAGGTCTGGAAAACTTTAGATGCTAGCAAAGTAACAATTCATACCATTTTAGTACATTTTATGGGTTTAATTTCAATATAAGGATACCCATATAAAAGAGTTAAATGCTATTGGTTTGGGCATTTTTGCGAGTTTCATCCAAAAGTTTATTTTTTCTCATCTGAATCCAAAAGTTTTCAAATTCTTGCTGGTTTAGTCCAAGACGTTAACTCCATCCATTTTTTCTGTTAACTTTTTGTAAAAAGACTAAAATACCCTTATATATATTGTTTAAAAATAAATCTTTAATATATATATATATATATATATATATATATATATATATGTATTCTCTCTCTCCTCTCTCTCTCTCTCTCAAGATCCAAGATCCACTTTATCTCAATCAGGTAAACTCGATATTAAGTTTTAATGGCATCTCAACCTCTTTAATAACCTCTCAAAATTCCTTAACAACCTTACAAAGTAAATAAATTAAGTAGGAAGCAACGGTGGTAGGTGGTCAGATCTGGACAGATGTTGGTGGAGTCAGTGGTGGGTCAGAGATTTGGGTCGGGTGGTTTAACGGTGACAGGTTGGAGTAGATCTAGACAGGGGTGGGTGGAGTCGGTGGTTTAACGGTGACAGGCGGTGGTGATTATGGGGATGGAGTAGCAAGACGGCGGCGGAAGACGATGGCGGCTCGGGTGTGGGGTGTGGAGGAAGACGGCGGAGGGTACGTGGGATGGTTTTCAATTCTTCATTTTTTGAATGTGTTTTATCCACTACTGTCTTCAAATTAAATTTATTATGATGAATGTAGAAACATGATTAGAAGGAATGGAAAACTAGCAGCAACACACAAATAGTCAACACACAATTATTATTATTATTATTATTATTATTATTATTATTATTATTATTATTATTATATAGATAAGATTTGAATTGACAACTTTATCCCTCAGTTAACTGAGATTGACTAACGGAGTTAGGCACTTGAACGAAACCAGCAAGAATTTGAAAACTTTTGGATTCATATGAGGAAAAATAAACTTTTGGATGAAACTCGCAAAAATGCCCAAACCTCAAGGACGAAAATGGCATTTAACTCCATATAAAAATAACAAAATATTCACATCAGGTATTTAAGATATGTAAACATTTTGAAGATTTTTAATCACACTTGCACCTTTGGTGTCTAAAAACATGCATTGGCTGTTAGAAAGGAGTTTCTTTCTACGGTTGGACAAGATGTGATGAATTTAGGCTGCTTAGATATACCTTTAGTTTCTGAAGAGAATTTTAATTCTTTAAGTAATCAACATTTTCTCTCAATCTTTGATCAAATCCTCCTAAATGGAAATATATAACAGAAGATTAAAAAGGAACAAAAATCCAAAAGAACTATACAGTCACAACTTTTGGGTTTTCCTTCGTAGGAAATACGTTGAAACTCTGTTGGAACTCCTATTAGTTGGAAATGGGTAGGAGATTTTCCGTGGGAAATTGAACAGTTTTCTTTTTTTTTTTTTGATCGGCAAACAACTGTGTGGCAATCACCCTTGCGGGACGCCGTGCCCAAGAATCGACTACTCGACCTCCAGCAGCCCCTGCCTTCTCCCGATGCGGGGAAACCCAAGCCCCACCCGCCCGAAGGCACGACAGTGTTATAGAACTCGGTAAAACCTCACCGCCCGTCAGATTCGAACCAGCGCCACCCGTATTCGATCTTCACCCGGATACCAAACCATAGATGATGAAAGTGGGAATTGAACCTTTGATCACATATGTGAAACAAAAGTCACTCCACCACTCCACCACTCCACCCGTTATATATGTAGTATGTTTGTATTATTATTTATGATAAAAGATCAAAGATATGTCATGTATCACAAGACATTTTGGATATGTATTATTTATCTATAAATTGGTTTAACCAAAAAGCTTTGTAGCCTAGCAATAACAAGGTGTGTTAGAGATATGTTTCATCTTATTAAGTGGTTGAGGGTTCTAGTCTCGTGATAAACATTGATATAGATTTAAAAGTAGATTTAGATAATGTGTCATTCCGTTCATATATAATATCAATTGGTTTATAAGATTATTTGCATGTATTAGTAAGTGATCAACATTTAAATAAATAAATCAACATACTCAAATATGATTTGAAATCCTTTTTTTCTTGGTCCCATTGTGTTATTGTAGTCGTTTTATGCCATTTCAATGAATATGGGCATATGTCATATGGCCTAAACTGTCCTTTTGAAAATGATTGTATGGACCAATTTCGAAGAGTGTGGACCGAAAAAGAAAATACTTTTCAAAAAATTAAAGGAACATGAGAACCAGTGCCGTCTCCGAGCATCCTAAAAATATTTCGGGCCCGGGGCGATTAGAAAAATTGGCCTCTACCATGGCATGAAGACATGAAAGAACACTAAAATTATATGCTTGGTAAGGGAATTGAACCTAGGTGCTGCAATTTGAGAGCATGTGGAGTAACCACCAAGCTACACTTTGCTTTTCTTTACAAGTTTACTTATAAATATTATATAATATATATACATATATATAAAACCTTCGGGCCCTCGGGATTTTCGGGCCTGGGGCCGTCGCCCGCGTCGCCCCTACTAAGAGTCGGCCCTGATGAGAACCACTTTTTAAGAAATGATTCTGAGCTACATTATCGTAATTATGTTCATACATTAGTTATTTAATTGGGAGTTTTGGTAAAGGGTTCGAGAATTGTTTTTGACTCGCAAAATACTCATAAGAAAAGTGTTTTCGAAACTTGTTTAGGTTCACCCGGTTTACATACAAGCAGGGGCGAAGCATGGTGGATGCCTGGGTGCCCGGCCCCCGCCGTTTTTTAGCGCAGTAGTTAAATTTTGCGATTTTTGTACGTAATTTTTATATGAATTGAGTTCGGCAACCACCGATTTGATCTCCCGGCTCCTACCCATAAGAAAAAAATATGTCCGGCCCTTGCCGATTTGATCTCCAAGCTTCACCAAGGGTTGTATGTAATTTCCAAAATGACATGTAAATTCTTGCTAATGAACAATGAAGTTCAAGAATGAGCTTTTGTTTTTTTACTAGTTTATCTTGACGGGTTGTTAAGACTAGTAATATTGACCGTCATATGTTTGGTGTGGATGTGTATAGATGAAATCATCGGGTTCTTGCCAATCACTTCATCAACTCATTCATAGCATGTGTCAAAAATCGCAGTTTCAATATATACTTGTTTTTCGATATCTTATGTGCGTGCAAATGGATATAAAAAAAAAAACAAGTGTGTATATGTGTGGCTCTTGAGGGATAAAAGTTAAGTTGCACTAATTTTAACGTTATTTTACTAATTTCATGAAAATGACGTTAAAAATGACGGACGGTTAATCCACTACTAGAAAATTAGGCTTTTGTCACCACATTTTCGGTTACATAACGGTAGCAATTGCTCTGTAGCCACCATTTTGCAACCGAGAATGCGGTAGCAAAAACACACGTCTCTGTTGCCCTAATGTCACCAAATAGCTACCACTTTTGTATTTTGCTACCATATTTTTGTCACCACAAAAACGGTTAAAATATTTGCCACCAATCCTTCAATATTTTAGTAAGGTCATTTGCTACCGTTTTGGTACCATTTAGCCACCGATATTGCCACCATTTAGACACCATTTTTATTGAAAATTTACACTTTTTTTTGTAACCGTTTTGGTACCATTTAGTCTGCAACCATTTAGTCACCGCTTTCATTGAGAATTTACTACCATTTAGCCAGCACTTTCATTGAAAATTTGCTACCATTTAACCACTACTTTCAATGAAATATTGCTACCATTTAGTCACCACTTTCATTAAAAATTTGCAACCATTTAGCCACCATTTTCATTGAAAATTTGCAACCATTTAGCCACCACTTTCATTGAAAATTTGCTACCATTTAGCCATCACATTCATTGAAAATTTGCTACCATTTAGCTTTTCTACATATTTTTTTTCTTCTTTATTAATTCAATTACAGTTCAAGAAAACTATATTATATAAAACAGTCAAATAATACAAAATCTCAAATTATATAAAACAAATTTAATGCAGTTTTTCCAACTTTAAAATCATATAAAAGGCTCTAATACAAACAAAAAAAAAAAAAAAAACATCAAATAACTTAAATTATCCATGAAAAACTTCAAAATATTTATGTCTAAGTGTTTATAGCCTATTTTCCACCCATAGCTGTTAACCTAGCTTCAAATTCTCCCATTCTATTATTCATAGCCTTTTTATCTGCATTATATTTTTCTTTTTCAGCCACCAAGCTCGCAATTATTCCTTCGAACCTTTCTTTATCTTCATCTTTTTCCTTAACAAGCTCTTTAATAACCAAATTCAAATTTTCAATCTACAAAACAAGCAATGAATAGAATCAAGAAGTCAGAATTAATAAAAATTAATAACGGGTCAAGTAAGTTGCACAATAACATAATCCAATTGTGAGTTACAATTCTAGTGCTAGAAGTCAAATTTGAATTAAGGAGTTTCCATATATGTAGGCCTAGGATTCGGAAAGTAATCAATTTTGCAACAAACACAATCAGATTAACCCGACCCATAAACAATATCCGCAAATCAATCCCTCCACCAAAATGATCAAACTTTTTCAGTCCAAGAACATTCATAGATCTTGATGCAAATTATGAACAGCAAGCAAGTTCTCAAAAATTATTGCAGTCAAACAAATCTTGGATTATCATAACCATATTCGGCCAAACCATATTCTGTTGAAGAAATGTCTCGGGCTGATTGGTGTAATACAAATAGTGACATATGTGATGGGATTGGGTACCGAATACACCATTCCGCATACCCAAACCCGGCACAACATAACCGCGCGGACAAAAGCCCATGCGCAGGAAGTGGTCAAAACACATTAATGACCGGTCAATCGTCAAGGCTCGGTCAAGACTCGGTCAAGGCGAATATCATGCATGGTCAACAGCCATGCATAAATCACGTAACCTCAACATTAAAGGCGGTACAATGTTCCATCATTCCCATTAATTTAGCTTTCCTTATCTGTGACATCCGCTCACCACACTAACACAAATTAGGGTGATGGAGACAACCTAACCACGGTTAGGACTTGGGTAATGGTGGCATACGGACTCTCCTATAAAAGGAGTCACATCCCCAATAGGAGAGGACACTTTCTACTGACCTGGAGAGCTATCACACTTGATAGTATCCCCATTCACCCCCGTTTTTGTTAAAAACTACTACCTTGTGTAGTCGTCTCCACACCCACATATTCACTCTTGTTTGCAGGTTCCTCCAATCCATAGCTGTTAGTGAGGATCAACCCTGTATTAACTCATAATCTTATCATCCTTAACCGGTGGTGAGACTATTTGTTTCTTCATTGGCGCCATCCCTTACGGTTCTAACAAATCTTTCAAACTAGCAACATGGCTTTTTCAAAGGATGCAAACAATAACAATGCTGAAGTAGATGCCACAATCAACGATGAAATCCAGGACGTTACACCAAATACCATCACGAAGAATGTGGCTCAGAAGCAACCGGCTTCGACATTCCAGTTCCACCCAAACAAGGGAGGATCTGCTGAAGGTAAGAAGAAACAAGATAACCTATCTCCGGTTGACCCGGACGAATGGTTGGCTCAGCAAAATTCAAAGACGATTGCTGAATATCAGAAAATGGTAATGAATCAAGCTAAACTCAACATCCAAAAGGCGTTAAGTTTTGATACAAGCGAGGAAGACTCAGAATCTCCTCGTAAAAACAAAAATGGTCGTCATGCTAAGGGACCTCATCAGGCGGTACGTGGTGGAGGCCGTGGTAGAAATACTCACGGCCAGGACCCCGTCAACCTGAACGATGAACCAGATGGCTACGAATCAGAAAACGAGGTGCATCATGATTCTAATAAAAAACAGAATTCCAAATTTGTTGCCAGCAGTCTGGCACCCAAGGATGATGACCTCTACAAGCCATACAGACCGAAGACTTTCGCCGAAAGATCAAAATTCTGTGCGCGTATTACACTAGCACCGATGCCCCAGGAGTGCAAGCTACCAAGCACCATCGGGAAATATGATAGTTTGCGCGATCCAGACGATCACCTGCATGCTTTTGATTGCGCAGGCAGCTCCAAGCTGTGACCGGTCCAAGCCTGGTGCCATCTGTTCGTACAAACATTGACAGGGGTAGCCAGAGTATGGTATGAAAGCTTGCCTGTAGGAAGTCTGGCGGACTTCGATGATTTAATAAGAAAATTCAAGAACCACTTCTCACATCTGCGCAAACACAAGAAGGACAAGGCACACATTATCTTGTGTACGCGCCACGAGAATGAATCTCTAGAAGACTACATCGTCAGATATAACAAGGAAGCCCTTCAGCTAGGATGCGGAGAAGAACTTACCCGCGCAACATTCATACACGGGGTAAGAAATGACGATCTGATGAGGTGCCTAACAGGAAAGGATGGTGTGCCGCAAGCTTGGGATGAAGTAATCAAAGCTGCGAAAGAAACAGTCACCATCCATCATCAAGCAACAGAGGGAAAGGCAAACAGTCTGTCTGGTCAAGAATTTCAGGCACAGCGGAGGAAGGAAAATATTCCTCCGCACAAGACGCAAGAAACATGCTCAGCTCAAGAGGGTCCCGTGATCATAAGGGACACTCAAAGAAGAATTACGAATGGACACCACTGTCCAAAACGCCATCTGAGGTGCTAAAAACTGAACAAATTCAATTTTCGAAACCACAAGAACTCCGTGGTGACAGGCGGAACGTGGACAGATCAAAATACTGTGAGTATCACGAAGACCACGGCCATATGACAGACAACTGTTACAGCTTGAAGATGGAAATTGAAAACGCCATAAAGTCAGGGCAGTTAACGCACCTCGTAAAGAACATGAGAAGAAAGCAGAGGGACAACACAGAAGGAGGCGAACCCTCTCAGAAAAAGATACGCAATCTCAATGCGCATCACGTGTATTGCGCTTCGCGCAATACATGCAACATGATCCATAGAAACGCAAGCCATAAGCGCACCTTTATGGAGGCAAGAGACGATTCATGGAAAGAAGAACAAGTGATTATGCCAAGAGTAAAGGGCGGGGCTTCGTCCACAGCTCCATTGATCATCACAGGGGTTGTTGGCCATTATCGAACAATATATATGTTTTTGGATAATGGCAGCAGCACTGATATCATGTACCAGCAATGTTTCGACCAGCTGGACGATGATGACAAAAGAAGAATAACACCAACAACAGAACCAATCTCAGGCTTTATCCATGAAACAATCTACCCACTGGCTACGCTCACTTTCCTAGTAACACTCTCAGACGGAAAGCACTCACGCATCGAAACGTGCGATTTTACAGTGCTCCCCGTTAACTCTTCACATGATATCCTACTGGGACGAGAAGGATTAGAAAAATTCAACTGCAACTCATCTACGCCACATCAGATATCAGGTTTCCCTACAAGAACAGGAGTCGCATTCATCCGCGGAAACAAAACATGTCATACAACAGAAGCACCGAGGCCTTCAAAGCAAACAAAACCAACTGTCAGAACCGAACCGGAAAAATGGGTCATTAACCCTATATTCCCGGAACAGACAGTTGTCATCGGCCATGAAAGCTCTGACCCCATTCGCACTCACTTAAAGCAGTTGCTAACAAAGAACATGGATATCTTCGCTTTCAAACCATCAGACATGGTTGGTGTCCCGCAACACATCGCATAGCACAAGCTCAACATCTACAAAAATTCCGAGCCAGTCACGCAGAAAAAGCGTAGCATGGGGCCAGAGAAAACAAAGGCGATGAATGAACAAGTGATGGAACTCTTGAAGGCCGGAATCCTGCGCAAGAGCAAATATCAAACTTGGGTGGCAAACTCAATTATGGTAGGAAAGTCCAACGGCACCTGGCGCATGTGTGTCGATTACAAAGACTTAAACAAGGCTTGTCCAAAAGATTGTTACCCACTACCCGAAATTGACCTGAAAGTCGATTCCTTGGCACCTTACAGGTTCAAATGCTTCTTGGACGCTTATAAGGGCTATCATCAAATTCAGATGGCCAAAGAAGACGAAGATAAGACAGCATTCCGCACAGACATGGGCACCTTCTGCTACACCAAGATGCCGTTTGGGCTAAATAACGCAGGGGCAACATATCAACGCTTAATGGATACCGCATTTGTAAAACAAATCGGTGTAAATTTAGAAGTGTACGTTGATGACCTGGTGATAAAAAGCAGAGAAGAGGACCAGATGTTACTTGACATCCAGAAGACCTTTGATCAGTTGCGCAGTGTGCGGATGAAGCTTAACCCGGGAAAATGTTCCTTTGGGATGGAAGAGGGAAAGTTCCTCGGAGTCGTCGTAATAAGATACGGCATCCGTCCCAACCCGGATAAAGTTCAAGCAATCGAGCGAATGCCGTCCCCATCTTCAGTCAAAGAAGTTCAAACTCTGATGGGACGACTCGTAGCTTTGAATAGGTTTCTGTCAAACTACGCGTCTAAATCTTTCCCCTTCGTGGACACACTAAAACATTGCCTGAAGAAATCAAACTTCAACTGGACGGAAGAGGCGGAAGCCGCGTTTCAAGACATGAAGAAGTGTTTGAGCAACTTGCCAACACTCACTGCTCCGCTACCAAAAGAGCCACTCACCCTATACCTGTCCGTCACCGATAAGGCAGTAGGGGCAGTGCTCATGGTCGATCGAAAAGGGGTACAAACCCCAATATATTATGTCAGCCGCATGCTGCTTGACACGGAAACCTGCTACTCAACAATGGAAAAGCTGGTTCTCGCGTTAGTCCACGCTTCAAGAAGACTGCGCAGATATTTTCAAGGGCATCCGATCAATGTCCTCACAGATTTCCGCATCAACGACATCTTGCGCAAACCGGAACTTTCCGGACGTTTGGCAAAATGGGCAATAGAACTGGGTGAGCATTCAATCTCATACAAAACAAGACCTTCCTTCAAGGGACAAATCCTTGCAGATTTCATAGCGAAAGTCCCAACAGACAAAGTTGAAGAATGCGTAAATGAAGTATCATCAAAGTCAACTCTGCCCGATGAGACTCAAATATGGAAGCTATTCACCGACAACGCTTGCAATGACGAAGGGGCCGGCGCAGGCCTACGCCTGATAACCCCGGAAGGGAAAGAATACACCTATGCAATTCGGCTTGACTTCCAAACAACCAACAACGAGGCAGAATATGAAGCTTTGATCGCAGGCCTACGCATTGCCAAAAAGATGGACGCTCAACACATCGAAGCCCACGTTGATTCAATGTTGGTCGCCGATCACATCTATGGCACCTACGAAGCCAGAGAGCCATCCATGATCCTTTACTTGCAACATACCAAGGAGTTGATGAATAGTTTCCTCCACTGCAAATTCACTCACGTGCGCAGAAGCCAGAACAAGCCAGCAGGCGCTTTAAGTAAAATGGCGTCAACCGCATTTAATCACATGGCGAAAGACGTACGAGTCGAGGTACTGGCCAAACCATCTGTTCCATCAAAACAGGTAAACGTGATTCAAACAGGAAAAGAATCTTGGATCACCCCGATAATGGCCTTTTTAACTAAAGGCATCCTCCCATCAAACAAAGCAGAAGCAAGGAAGCTACAACACAAAGCCTTGCATTATGAAGTCAATGATGGCATCTTATACCAGCGGTCTTATCTCGGACCATTACTCAGATGCGTAGATTCCGCAGAGGCCACATATTTAATAAAAGATATTCACGAAGGCACATGCGGATTACACGCAGGTCCTCGAATGGTCGTGGCCAAACTTATGAACGCCGGATACTTTTGGCCCGGAATGCACCTCGACGCGGTAAGAGAGCTGCGCAAATGTGATGCATGCCAGCGGCATGCGCCCGGTACACTTAGACCAAAGAACAACTTGATACCAGTTACCACAGCATGGCCATTCAAAAAATGGGCCATTGATCTCGTGGGACCTTTCCCTACAGCGCCAGGCAATGTCAAGTACTTAGTGGTCGCCATTAACTACTTCACTAAATGGGTGGAAGCAAAGACGTTAGCCACGATTGATGGACGCAACATCAAGAAATTCATATGGGAATTCATCATTTGTAGATTTGGTCTACCAATGGAAATTGTAAGCGACAATGGAACGCAGTTTGCGACCAACACTTACAAGAATGGCTCTCCTCAATGAAAATCAAACAGATATTCACTTCCGTAGCGCATCCTCAAGGCAATGGCCAGGTCGAGCGCACAAACAGAAGTATCGTTGAAGGCATTAAAACACGCCTGGGAACAAGACGCAGCGGGTGGGTAGATGAATTACCCCATGTCCTTTGGGCTCACCGCACACTTTCCAAAACAAGTACTGGGGAAACACCGTTCAGCCTAACATATGGAACTGAAGCGGTTATCCCAACAGAAGTCACAAATCCGTCCCCAAGAGTTTTGCTCGCGCAAACAACTGATAATGATAGAGAGTTGAGAATGAATCTAGACTTTCTAGATGAACGCCGAGATCTGGCCTGTGTCCGAGAAGCCTCATACAAGAGACAGCTAGAAAAATACTACAATACGCGAGTCAAAGAACAAGCTTTCCGCGTTGGCGATTTCATTTTCCGCAATAATGAGGCATCAAATGCGGAAAAACCAGGGAAACTTGCTCCAACTTGGGAGGGACCTTACAAAATCCAAGAGGTATTGGGAAAAGGAGCATATGCCCTAGAACGACTAGATGGTTCGCCAATACCACGTACTTGGAATGCAGCTCAACTATGTATATGCTACATGTAATCTGCTATGTGACAATCCGCACCTTCAACTTTTGTAAATGAACACAATTGGTCCCTCAACTATTTTAAAATGTTCATCTTTAACCCTTGTAGTCTAAATAGATCAAATATAATTATAAGTATACACGTTTTATACTCACATTTACACTCGAGCACCCGTCCTCTGCAGCTGTTACGAGTCTTAGACTTGATTATGGTCAGTTCTGTTTCGAATTCGATTTTAATGCACAATTAAACTCAACATAATGATGATAAATGTTGAACCTTTCAAACTCCAACCATTAGTAGCTTTTATGATTGGTTTAATGATGAATTAAGCCAAAAACTAATATAAAAACTAGTTTCTTGACCCATTTTCAAGTTCACCAACAATTCAGTTGTTACTAAATCCCACCAAATATTCATCTCTTCTTGTCTATCATCTCTGCGAAGAAATCTTTGATCATTATCTCGTATTATTGGCGAATTTGGAAGCTTATTATTCTATTATTCAGTTTTCTTTTCTTCTTAGTTGGACTAGCTACGTTGTAAGTTTTTCCAATTCCTTTTTGCAATACTCTTAGTTTTCATTTGTAGGTCAAAAGCCCTATGTTTGTTTGGTCAATTATAGTCTTTAAGGGCTTCAATTGAATTTCTAAGGTTAGGATGTTCTTAGGAGTATTTGGGATTTTTTTAATAAAAAATCTTTTGAACTTTAAAAAAAAATTCATAACTCGTTATTATTGACCTTCAAATTATGAAATTTGGCATGGTGATTCATATGGCTGTTTAGGAAGTTTAGAACTCCATTTTGGCATTTTAGGCATTATATAATATTTTTTAGTGATTTTTATATGTTTTAACCATATTAAATTCATATTACATCAATGATAATGCGTTGGTCATGAAAATTGGTGGAAATATTTTCCATTATATTAGAACAATTTTCATAACCATTTTTCTCAGTTTTAACACGTTTTCATATGTTATCATTTATTTTATTTTATTTTATTTTTTTAATAAACTTTAATCAAATAAAATTTATAATAAATCTATTTTAACCCCAAAATTCTATCAAAATTATTTTGGGAAATTCTAAGTCAGTAGGTTTGATTCTTCATAAAAACTTTTATTTTTCAAAGTGAATTTAGTTTATTTATGATTTTGTGTAATTGTTATTGATATAAAAATAATAAAAGACTTCTTAAATATTATTTCAAATATTTTTATGAATTAAACTTAATATTATTAACCTTAGAAAAATGCATGTGTTAGAAAAACCAAACTTATATTTTTTTTTATAACACATGATAGTAAAAAAATCATAATTTTCGCCATGTTCGATAAACTTAAAAACCCAAATATAGACCTAACATCCTAAGTGCCTTAGAATAGAAACCCTAGACACTTTTAAGTTTAAATACTTATTTTGGGAACACTTTAAACTTTAGGTTAAACATTTGGATTTGCTCGCTTATGCTCGCTCACTTAGTCAAGTTACTAATTGTCGAATGTGAGTATATCTTTCCCCTTTTTCATGTTTTACACTTTTGGGGTGACTCGTGTACGTTTATTACTTCATTCACTTAATCATGGTTTATTCTATATTCACAATCGCAATTCTTGTATGTGTTTTACTTGTTGATTCGCTGATAGTGTGTACTTATGACCTGAATCATTAACCGCTGGGCGGCCTAGCATAGCAATAAATAGTACTTAACTATTGTTATGTGTGAACGATTATTCATCGCCTACTATGAGCGAATACTATATATATGTGACTCTTGATTCCTTGAACGAAAGGTTTGATTTTGGGTAGCATTTGTACATAGCTTGAACACTAAATTGTAGACAGTATAACACGTGAATTGCGAAACATTTTTCTACTATATTTATTCAAAACAGGGTATGCTCACCAATACATTTTTGTATTGACCAAATTATTTTCGTACCTGTTTCAGGTTGTTATGAGATCACTTTTAAGCTTTTGGATTCTTATTTAGATTTTGGTTCATTGTATTTCAGTTTAAATAGTTAGTTGGAATCATTGTATCTTTGTTTTCTCATGTAATAAATTATTCAATCAATGTATAAATATTTACACTTTTAGTCCATGAGCTATTGAACAATCGTCACTACGTGACACCTCGATGTTTCCGCCATCGGTTGGGGTGTTACAGATTGGTATCAGAGCCATGGTTATAGGGAATTAGGTTATTAGAATGCCTTTTAGCCTAGTCTATAACTAAGCTTACTTTCACGAGTCCTCTCGTATATATTTCTCTTTATCCTTATATTTTCTTTCAAGATATTTTCGCTATGATTCTTTCTCGATATCCTTTCGGTATTTTGCTTGACGAAGAAGACACTTGTATTTAACAAACGAAACGATATCATCAAGTTAGGAGTGGTATCCATACCTTGATTATTAGTTTCACTCCTCTATAGGTTATTTATCTTAGGAATATATCTTTGAGATAGGAGTGACATCCACACCTCAAAGAGTATTTCTTTCAAAAAGAAACTTAACCACTAAGCTGGGAGTGATATCCTTAACTTAGTGATTGGTTTCATTCCACAATCGTTTTCAATTTTGAAATACATCTTTGAGTTAGGAGTGAAATCCACATCTCAAGGATCTATTTCTACATCTCGTTGATTATGAATTTTCTTAAATGTTGGTAATCTATTACATACTTTAATCTTATCATTCACGTCATTTTAAATCATGGTCTTTTAAAGCACATTAGAATTACATATAGTTCATGAAATGGTTTCATTTTGCATTTTACAAACTTGTACTGCATATTTTAAAGGACAAATGTAACCCTTTGTTTTCATATGACATAACCAATATATATTTTCGAGAGAAATTTGCAACTAATAATAAGCCTTATAATATTTTTCAAACTCGACTTCTCATAAACACATGAAAATGTGTATTTACGAAGATTTTGCAAATGAACCTGTTTTGAATCTAAAACACACTTCGATTTCTAAAAATTTATTCTCATGCATCACTACTATTCTTTCAACAATATCACAAAGTCGAGTAAACTGCGAAAATTTACCTTTTACACTTATACTTTTTCAGTTGCAAAACTTTTGGTTTAACAAAACAATGGACATATCTTTTTATCAGAATGTTGCTAAATGTCTTTTACAGTATAACGCATATATGTAAAATTACTAGATTTTAACTCACATGCCAGTAGGCTATACACCCGTTCCGTGCACATTCATTTGCCGTAAATTTCATTATTTTATTCTTGCACCATTTTTATTTATAGTTATTTCTAACACGTTATTTGTGACTATTTTCACATTGACTATTTGCATTAATTCAACTCGTTTACTTTCATTTTGTGCAATTGTACGATTTACTCGATTTATGTTATACTATTCTTTCAGTCGGAATTTTATGCTATACTTATATATTTACTTGAACGCATATTTGGTATGCATATTTTCTTTTATGTTTTGAGCAAAACCCTGTTATACTATGCATTATTTTGTTTTTCATCATGGCCAATAAACATACTAGTTGATAACTCGTATGAGATCTAAGCCAGTGCCCACGTACGACTCGGATTAGAGTATTTCTTTAATCCAAGGGGAACGGTGTAAATCTCAGAGTCTATCAATATGAGTGTTTAAAGCCAACAATGTAAACATAAACTACCGGTTAAGGGTGAACCCGAAAGGGAAGAACCTCTAACCATGTCTTATACTTACATGTTATTCACATTACGGTTAAAGGGAAAACCCGGAAGGGAAGAACCTCTAACCATGTCTTGATTGAACATCATTTCATTACAGTGGCTATTACACATTGGTTGCACGCATTTATTTCTTGTTAAGGTTATGGAAAAGCATAACACCTTAGTGTAAGGTAAATCGATGATTACGGTCCGGAACGCAATCATGGGTTTACAGGTACATGAGGGTGGTGTGTAATTCTATTTAGGCTATTGGTAGACAATCAGTACGAGTCCAATGTATCAGAAGTGTGGTGGGTCAGCTGCGGTACACCCTATATATAAGCATAAACGATACTGCGGGAGCGGACTAGGAGTCTAACCAAGAACCTACCTATTACCCATTATTTATAATTACCTCGTCATTAAATCGTTGAGAAGCAACTAACATTTTCGATAAGAATGTTCCTACACGAGCTTCAATTCGTCTTCTTGGAGTCTCTCTTTTGACCACCTCTACGGAACACGCAAACCTTGTGTACTTTTACATTTTCGACTTGTTACGTACCCTAATAAAACTTTAATCATAAACTTTATAAAGTAGGGGAGACTACCTTCATCAGTGTCTTTTTCCTCACCAGTTACAAATTCCCAAAACATTTCTCATTTAAACTCTTAACTTTCTAACGTCGGGTCAACTGTCAAAAGATTTTGAAACTTTTACTTTGAGGTGTTAGACAACCATTTTAATTTTTTTTTTTGACAATCCGTAAGTGATGAAAATTTTTAAAGAAAAATCTAGTTGACTTTTACAACGCCTTTTATTTCATGGTAACCTCCACTTGAAACAAATTTCGAGACGAAATTTTCTAAAGTAGGGGAGACTGTGACAATCTGCACCTTCAACTTTTGTAAATGAACACAATTGGTCCCTCAACTATTTTAAAATGTTCATCTTTAACCCTTGTAGTCTAAAAAGATCAAATATAATTATAAGTATACACGTTTTATACTCACATTTACACTCGAGCACCCGTCCTCTGCAGCTGTTACGAGTCTTAGACTTGATTATGGTCATTTCTGTTTCGAATTCGATTTTAATGCACAATTAAGCTCAACATAATGATGATAAATGTTGAACCTTTCAAACTCCAACCATTAGTAGCTTTTATGATTGGTTTAATGATGAATTAAGCCAAAAACTAATATAAAAACTAGTTTCTTGACCCATTTTCAAATTCACCAACAATTCAGTTGTTACTAAATCCCACCAAATATTCATCTCTTCTTGTCTATCATCTCTGCGAAGAAATCTTTGATCATTATCTCGTATTATTGGCGAATTTGGAAGCTTATTATTCTATTATTCAGTTTTCTTTTCTTCTTAGTTGGACTAGCTACGTTGTAAGTTTTTCCAATTCCTTTTTGCAATACTCTTAGTTTTCATTTGTAGGTCAAAAGCCCTATGTTTGTTTGGTCAATTATAGTCTTTAAGGGCTTCAATTGAATTTCTAAGGTTAGGATGTTCTTAGGAGTATTTGGGATTTTTTTAATAAAAAATCTTTTGAACTTTAAAAAAAAATTCATAACTCGTTATTATTGACCTTCAAATTATGAAATTTGACATGGTGATTCATATGGCTGTTTAGGAAGTTTAGAACTCCATTTTGGCATTTTAGGCATTATATAATATTTTTTAGTGATTTTTATATGTTTTAACCATATTAAATTCATATTACATCAATGATAATGCGTTGGTCATGAAAATTGGTGGAAATATTTTCCATTATATTAGAACAATTTTCATAACCATTTTTCTCAGTTTTAACACGTTTTCATATGTTATCATTTATTTTATTTTATTTTATTTTTTTAATAAACTTTAATCAAATAAAATTTATAATAAATCTATTTTAACCCCAAAATTCTATCAAAATTATTTTGGGAAATTCTAAGTCAGTAGGTTTGATTCTTCATAAAAACTTTTATTTTTCAAAGTGAATTTAGTTTATTTATGATTTCGTGTAATTGTTATTGATATAAAAATAATAAAAGACTTCTTAAATATTATTTCAAATATTTTTATGAATTAAACTTAATATTATTAACCTTAGAAAAATGCATGTGTTAGAAAAACCAAACTTATATTTTTTTTTATAACACATGATAGTAAAAAAATCATAATTTTCGCCATGTTCGATAAACTTAAAAACCCAAATATAGACCTAACATCCTAAGTGCCTTAGAATAGAAACCCTAGACACTTTTAAGTTTAAATACTTATTTTGGGAACACTTTAAACTTTAGGTTAAACATTTGGATTTGCTCGCTTATGCTCGCTCACTTAGTCAAGTTACTAATTGTCGAATGTGAGTATATCTTTCCCCTTTTTCATGTTTTACACTTTTGGGGTGACTCGTGTACGTTTATTACTTCATTCACTTAATCATGGTTTATTCTATATTCACAATCGCAATTCTTGTATGTGTTTTACTTGTTGATTCGCTGATAGTGTGTACTTATGACCTGAATCATTAACCGCTGGGCGGCCTAGCATAGCAATAAATAGTACTTAACTATTGTTATGTGTGAACGATTATTCATCGCCTACTATGAGCGAATACTATATATATGTGACTCTTGATTCCTTGAACGAAAGGTTTGATTTTGGGTAGCATTTGTACATAGCTTGAACACTAAATTGTAGACAGTATAACACGTGAATTGCGAAACATTTTTCTACTATATTTATTCAAAACAGGGTATGCTCACCAATACATTTTTGTATTGACCAAATTATTTTCGTACCTGTTTCAGGTTGTTATGAGATCACTTTTAAGCTTTTGGATTCTTATTTAGATTTTGGTTCATTGTATTTCAGTTTAAATAGTTAGTTGGAATCATTGTATCTTTGTTTTCTCATGTAATAAATTATTCAATCAATGTATAAATATTTACACTTTTAGTCCATGAGCTATTGAACAATCGTCACTACGTGACACCTCGATGTTTCCGCCATCGGTTGGGGTGTTACAGATTGGTATCAGAGCCATGGTTATAGGGAATTAGGTTATTAGAATGCCTTTTAGCCTAGTCTATAACTAAGCTTACTTTCACGAGTCCTCTCGTATATATTTCTCTTTATCCTTATATTTTCTTTCAAGATATTTTCGCTATGATTCTTTCTCGATATCCTTTCGGTATTTTGCTTGACGAAGAAGACACTTGTATTTAACAAACGAAACGATATCATCAAGTTAGGAGTGGTATCCATACCTTGATTATTAGTTTCACTCCTCTATAGGTTATTTATCTTAGGAATATATCTTTGAGATAGGAGTGACATCCACACCTCAAAGAGTATTTCTTTCAAAAAGAAACTTAACCACTAAGCTGGGAGTGATATCCTTAACTTAGTGATTGGTTTCATTCCACAATCGTTTTCAATTTTGAAATACATCTTTGAGTTAGGAGTGAAATCCACATCTCAAGGATCTATTTCTACATCTCGTTGATTATGAATTTTCTTAAATGTTGGTAATCTATTACATACTTTAATCTTATCATTCACGTCATTTTAAATCATGGTCTTTTAAAGCACATTAGAATTACATATAGTTCATGAAATGGTTTCATTTTGCATTTTACAAACTTGTACTGCATATTTTAAAGGACAAATGTAACCCTTTGTTTTCATATGACATAACCAATATATATTTTCGAGAGAAATTTGCAACTAATAATAAGCCTTATAATATTTTTCAAACTCGACTTCTCATAAACACATGAAAATGTGTATTTACGAAGATTTTGCAAATGAACCTGTTTTGAATCTAAAACACACTTCGATTTCTAAAAATTTATTCTCATGCATCACTACTATTCTTTCAACAATATCACAAAGTCGAGTAAACTGCGAAAATTTACCTTTTACACTTATACTTTTTCAGTTGCAAAACTTTTGGTTTAACAAAACAATGGACATATCTTTTTATCAGAATGTTGCTAAATGTCTTTTACAGTATAACGCATATATGTAAAATTACTAGATTTTAACTCACATGCCAGTAGGCTATACACCCGTTCCGTGCACATTCATTTGCCGTAAATTTCATTATTTTATTCTTGCACCATTTTTATTTATAGTTATTTCTAACACGTTATTTGTGACTATTTTCACATTGACTATTTGCATTAATTCAACTCGTTTACTTTCATTTTGTGCAATTGTACGATTTACTCGATTTATGTTATACTATTCTTTCAGTCGGAATTTTATGCTATACTTATATATTTACTTGAACGCATATTTGGTATGCATATTTTCTTTTATGTTTTGAGCAAAACCCTGTTATACTATGCATTATTTTGTTTTTCATCATGGCCAATAAACATACTAGTTGATAACTCGTATGAGATCTAAGCCAGTGCCCACGTACGACTCGGATTAGAGTATTTCTTTAATCCAAGGGGAACGGTGTAAATCTCAGAGTCTATCAATATGAGTGTTTAAAGCCAACAATGTAAACATAAACTACCGGTTAAGGGTGAACCCGAAAGGGAAGAACCTCTAACCATGTCTTATACTTACATGTTATTCACATTACGGTTAAAGGGAAAACCCGGAAGGGAAGAACCTCTAACCATGTCTTGATTGAACATCATTTCATTACAGTGGCTATTACACATTGGTTGCACGCATTTATTTCTTGTTAAGGTTATGGAAAAGCATAACACCTTAGTGTAAGGTAAATCGATGATTACGGTCCGGAACGCAATCATGGGTTTACAGGTACATGAGGGTGGTGTGTAATTCTATTTAGGCTATTGGTAGACAATCAGTACGAGTCCAATGTATCAGAAGTGTGGTGGGTCAGCTGCGGTACACCCTATATATAAGCATAAACGATACTGCGGGAGCGGACTAGGAGTCTAACCAAGAACCTACCTATTACCCATTATTTATAATTACCTCGTCATTAAATCGTTGAGAAGCAACTAACATTTTCGATAAGAATGTTCCTACACGAGCTTCAATTCGTCTTCTTGGAGTCTCTCTTTTGACCACCTCTACGGAACACGCAAACCTTGTGTACTTTTACATTTTCGACTTGTTACGTACCCTAATAAAACTTTAATCATAAACTTTATAAAGTAGGGGAGACTACCTTCATCAGTGTCTTTTTCCTCACCAGTTACAAATTCCCAAAACATTTCTCATTTAAACTCTTAACTTTCTAACGTCGGGTCAACTGTCAAAAGATTTTGAAACTTTTACTTTGAGGTGTTAGACAACCATTTTAATTTTTTTTTTGACAATCCGTAAGTGATGAAAATTTTTAAAGAAAAATCTAGTTGACTTTTACAACGCCTTTTATTTCATGGTAACCTCCACTTGAAACAAATTTCGAGACGAAATTTTCTAAAGTAGGGGAGACTGTGACAATCTGCACCTTCAACTTTTGTAAATGAACACAATTGGTCCCTCAACTATTTTAAAATGTTCATCTTTAACCCTTGTAGTCTAAAAAGATCAAATATAATTATAAGTATACACGTTTTATACTCACATTTACACTCGAGCACCCGTCCTCTGCAGCTGTTACGAGTCTTAGACTTGATTATGGTCATTTCTGTTTCGAATTCGATTTTAATGCACAATTAAGCTCAACATAATGATGATAAATGTTGAACCTTTCAAACTCCAACCATTAGTAGCTTTTATGATTGGTTTAATGATGAATTAAGCCAAAAACTAATATAAAAACTAGTTTCTTGACCCATTTTCAAATTCACCAACAATTCAGTTGTTACTAAATCCCACCAAATATTCATCTCTTCTTGTCTATCATCTCTGCGAAGAAATCTTTGATCATTATCTCGTATTATTGGCGAATTTGGAAGCTTATTATTCTATTATTCAGTTTTCTTTTCTTCTTAGTTGGACTAGCTACGTTGTAAGTTTTTCCAATTCCTTTTTGCAATACTCTTAGTTTTCATTTGTAGGTCAAAAGCCCTATGTTTGTTTGGTCAATTATAGTCTTTAAGGGCTTCAATTGAATTTCTAAGGTTAGGATGTTCTTAGGAGTATTTGGGATTTTTTTAATAAAAAATCTTTTGAACTTTAAAAAAAAATTCATAACTCGTTATTATTGACCTTCAAATTATGAAATTTGACATGGTGATTCATATGGCTGTTTAGGAAGTTTAGAACTCCATTTTGGCATTTTAGGCATTATATAATATTTTTTAGTGATTTTTATATGTTTTAACCATATTAAATTCATATTACATCAATGATAATGCGTTGGTCATGAAAATTGGTGGAAATATTTTCCATTATATTAGAACAATTTTCATAACCATTTTTCTCAGTTTTAACACGTTTTCATATGTTATCATTTATTTTATTTTATTTTATTTTTTTAATAAACTTTAATCAAATAAAATTTATAATAAATCTATTTTAACCCCAAAATTCTATCAAAATTATTTTGGGAAATTCTAAGTCAGTAGGTTTGATTCTTCATAAAAACTTTTATTTTTCAAAGTGAATTTAGTTTATTTATGATTTCGTGTAATTGTTATTGATATAAAAATAATAAAAGACTTCTTAAATATTATTTCAAATATTTTTATGAATTAAACTTAATATTATTAACCTTAGAAAAATGCATGTGTTAGAAAAACCAAACTTATATTTTTTTTTATAACACATGATAGTAAAAAAATCATAATTTTCGCCATGTTCGATAAACTTAAAAACCCAAATATAGACCTAACATCCTAAGTGCCTTAGAATAGAAACCCTAGACACTTTTAAGTTTAAATACTTATTTTGGGAACACTTTAAACTTTAGGTTAAACATTTGGATTTGCTCGCTTATGCTCGCTCACTTAGTCAAGTTACTAATTGTCGAATGTGAGTATATCTTTCCCCTTTTTCATGTTTTACACTTTTGGGGTGACTCGTGTACGTTTATTACTTCATTCACTTAATCATGGTTTATTCTATATTCACAATCGCAATTCTTGTATGTGTTTTACTTGTTGATTCGCTGATAGTGTGTACTTATGACCTGAATCATTAACCGCTGGGCGGCCTAGCATAGCAATAAATAGTACTTAACTATTGTTATGTGTGAACGATTATTCATCGCCTACTATGAGCGAATACTATATATATGTGACTCTTGATTCCTTGAACGAAAGGTTTGATTTTGGGTAGCATTTGTACATAGCTTGAACACTAAATTGTAGACAGTATAACACGTGAATTGCGAAACATTTTTCTACTATATTTATTCAAAACAGGGTATGCTCACCAATACATTTTTGTATTGACCAAATTATTTTCGTACCTGTTTCAGGTTGTTATGAGATCACTTTTAAGCTTTTGGATTCTTATTTAGATTTTGGTTCATTGTATTTCAGTTTAAATAGTTAGTTGGAATCATTGTATCTTTGTTTTCTCATGTAATAAATTATTCAATCAATGTATAAATATTTACACTTTTAGTCCATGAGCTATTGAACAATCGTCACTACGTGACACCTCGATGTTTCCGCCATCGGTTGGGGTGTTACATGCTATTTCACGATTTTGTAATAAGGACTTTATGTCCAACTTCATTTATATTACAAAAAGCATTTATCATACAAGCCATTGATCAACAAGTACAACCTACACACCTAATACGTAGATTACTGTTACATATACAAAAAAGGGGTTGACAAAAAAACAAATTACACCCCATAGACATGATGATTCAACAACAATTTCAAAAAAGACTTTACTTATACACATAAGGGCTTCAACATACTGGAAAGACACCTCAACCCTTAACCTTCCTGGTTTTAACCTTATTTACATCCCCTAGCTTTGATAACTTCTTCATCTTCAATGGTTTCCCATCAGAAGTACCCTGATCATCCAAGTTATCAGGACGCATGTCTTCTTGGGACAACAGATGTTCACAATATTCTGCCAGACGATCAAGAGCATCAGTTAAAGACCGATCACGATTAGGATGCAGAGATAGCCTCATCATCCCCTACATTGCTAACCTCTCCATAGCACCAAGGTTGTTGTTGGGAGAGTTAGTCGCCATTTTTTCAGAGAGAATGGTGTAAGTTTTTAAAACAAGAGAATAATGAAGAAGATGGAAGATACACTTACTATATATAGAAGAGAGAGGTTATGGCCATTAATTACTATTAATGGTAACCACTCAATTACCCTAAGGAAGTGTGACAGTCGCCCTGACAATCGCCGGCACAACCGTCACATCAATCATGAGGTAATCTGACAGTCCCTGGTGACAGGAAGTAAAGATGACATCATCAAATGATTAGAATACAACTAAAAGACATGTGGCAGTAAGTTCTACAATAAATTGTTCATCAGAAACATTACACGCAAATACGAAGAAACAAACATATTACTCAACCAAGGTTCAAATACTGAGATATGTCTTCAGCATTAGCACCGTCTAAATGTTTGTCACCAGCTGCGGATGACGTTCCGGCCCCAACATCAGTAGCTCCTACTTTGGCCTTCTCTTCCCTTTGCGCCTTTTCAGCAAGTTCCACACCAAGGCGGTCAGATTTGATAAAGTAATTGCGCAATTCACCCGCGGGATCATCAGTCTTAACACAAGCCTCCAACAGGTCGAAAACCTCGAACTTCAGATGCTCATAATCATCGTAGGCCTTCAGCAAATCATCATCGTACGACTCATTCTCGTACGGACCAGCCTCCTTCTCCTTGCCATCTGCATGATGGCAAAAGCCTTCGCAGAAACCAAGCTTTAATCCCTGCTTCACGGAGGAGCTGGAAATGCGGGCAATTACCTCTGTCAGCGCAGGATCATTCCAAACGCGCTTAAATATCTACACAACAGAAAATATCACATCAAAAGTTGCATAAGTCAGTAATCAAATATGTAAAAAGGGGATTTTATAGCTTACTCCAGCGACTCCATCGCTCATCAACCACGCTATCCTCTCATTAGCAGCAACAGCCATGTCGGTGGCTTGTCCAAACAAAGCTTGCACATTGTCCAACTCCATTTTCGCTTGTGTACAAGAAGACTCCGCCAGAGCTTTTTCTACTTGGTACTTGGAATTCTCTAAGACTAAATCTTTTATCATGGCCTCCGCATCAGACAAGGAGGTAGTCGCCTTGGGGAGCTCATCATGTTGGGCATTATATTTCTGGATAGTATCGGCAAGTTCTGCCTGCTTCTCCCCATAAGATTTATGGCTTTGCTCCACCTCTTTCTTCAAACGAGCATTTTCAAGCTTCAAATCTTTAATAATGGATCGCAATAGCTTAGTTTCCTGATTGGTCCTCTTACAAGCAACGGACCAAGCCTGGGAGGCTTCAGCTTTATCCTTCTTGACCTTCTCCATCTCTTCAACAGCATCTCGGGCCACCTTCTTGTGATGCTTAATCTCTGACCGGATCTCATGACGAGCGCGTTGAAATTCTTCTTCGCGCCCCAGCAAACAGGCCTCGGAGTCCTTCAAATTTTGATAATCCCGCTGGAACTCATATTCATACCTAATGAGAGATCCAAGGCCGCTCATACCCAATGAAAGGTTCATCGCCATGTCAATAAACAGAGAACGTCGGTCAACACTATCTTGATAATCGCGCTCGGCGGGAGGAACAGATAGCTTGACAAACTCCTGCGCATCAAGCGCATTTGTAAACCGAGTTGTGTCAAGAATGTCCCAGCGCGGCTGATATGGTCTCGGTGAATCCGCTTGACACGACGAATGCATTCTTCGCCGATGACCGGACTGACCGGAATTACCACCAACACTTGCAGAAGCATCAGTATAAATCACAGTAGAGTCCACTACTGTGCGCTTGAAGCCGGAAGGGTTCTCACCAACAACTTCATCTCCCTTCCCTTTCTCCAGCGTAGCTTCAAATCCCTGCGATGAACTCAGCTCATGCACTTGCTTCAACAATGAATCAGGGCAATCAATATTCAAATTCAGAGTTTCAGACTCATCCACCGTCTTTCCAACATCCTTCTCCACATCAATCACCAAGTCATCTGGGATGGGCTCAGCCTGTGGCGTCACATTCTCCTCCACAACCATCTCAGTTGTATCCATTGTCATCTCCGCAGTCACACCAACATTTTCAACAGGTTGGTCAGACGAGGACACCTTCTCCAACACTATAGTGGGCTGCTTCTTCCGAGATTCTGCAAAAGGATCTTGCCCTACATAAAATGCTGTTCACAGAATTTCAACAGATTTATTACAAAACACGCAAAACGGACACAAAAAATAAAAGTACCAGACAGATGCCTCAATGTTTTCATTGGAAGATTCTCGCGCACTGGTGGAGGCTTCACAGGAATCTCGAGTTTATCACTCGTTGGCCAAGACAATGGCTTGAAAGCATTAATTGGAACCACTTTAATAGGCTCTGGGCGAGGAACACTGCCCGAAGCTCCCAAAGAATGAGGGATCTGAGTTTGTTTTTGATTCAACTCGGCAATTCTCTGTTGATATAACTCTTCGGTAACATTCTCCAACTGACGGACAGGAGATGAGCGTCTAGCGCGCTTATGCTCCAACTCCGAGTCTGACTCGGTCAATTCTTCATCTACCTCCTCAACGATAATGGGAACAGCCGGCGGCTTGATTTTCTTGCTTGCTATGGCACGCTTCCTAGATGTACCCGTGCCTGCCGCGGAAATCACATCTGTATGAACATTAAAATATGCGTGAGGAGTAAATTCACGAGTTATAAGGACTAACCAACGGATTTCTTGCGCTCCGAAGTAACTTCCTCAACGTCAATTACGGCCTTTCTGCGGAGTTGTATACCCGCACCTACCACGAAGAATGCGCTAAATCAGTATGCAGGACGCGTACCAACTGCGCTTCCTTCGCGCACAAAAGAAACTTATCAAAAATAAACGAAAAGGACAAGATTTATAACCTGTTCTGACATATTGCTTCGGAGGATCAACAAGATTTGGAAACAGAAAATTTCCACTAACTCTCTCAGACAACCGCTGCACACCCACAGCAGTTGGCGTATACAACACCTTTGCTCCACCACGCTGGGCAAACAATTCAAACAGAGTAACATCTGGACACAGAGAAAAAAAACATGAACACTGATACAAGAAGGAATATAAACAACAAACCAAGAATGACCTCATTACCTTTTGGAGGATTTGGGTCATGGCCCTCAGGGCAGATAAGACTAATCGCCAGCAAATTCAAAACACTCTCCGGACATTCGTCCATCATCAAGGGAGTAGCATGATCACAGAGTGACTTGTACCAATCTTGATCTTTAAATCCCGCCATTGGAGGGAATTCAACTATCTTCTCCTTCAAGCCTACCATCATCCATTGAAACAGAGCAGGAATAACACCATGGATGATATAGAAGAACTTATCTTTCCACTCATACATGGACTTCATGTTCTCCGATACAAGTTGCTTCACTTTCCGGCGAATTCCTAAACTATACCAACTGCTACCACCACGGGCTGCTTCAAGAACATAAAATACATTTATTCTCTCAAACGAAGCTTCAATCTCCAAAGCTCTGCAAGTGGCCTCAAAATGAAGCAGACGACACCACCCATAGGGGTCAATTGTGTAGGGTGAATGCTATATTTCAACAAGGCATCCACCACAAATTTGGTAGCTAGAAGACGGAAACAAAATTTAGAAAAAGCTGTTGCATACAAGGTTATCTTGCCAGGAGGTGCTTTTAAAGCAGTCTTCCCTTCGGCCGGAAGCTCTGGCTCCCATTCAGGCAAGATGCCATATTGATCAAGGAAAGTCAAATATGAGGGTTTGTCCCACTTAATAGTGGTAGCCTCTATACTTTTTGATGATTCCTTTCCTAGATCTTTGACAGAATCTGACGTCTTGCTAGACTCTTGAACATCTTGTGATTCTTGAGACATGGTTAAAGAAATAATGGTGTTGGGGAAGCAGAGACGTTGAAGAAGGATTCAAATTTTGAAATAGTTGGAAATGGGAAAAGCCATAATTAAAATTCAATATATAGGCTTTTGATGTGTGTAAATGTATATATATATAAATAACACAAGCTTTAATTAAAACGACTCACCTAAAAACTACACACGCACGGCAAGTGTACCGGTCGCAAAGCAGTAAACAGATAAGACCGAGTATCGAACCCAAAGACGCGAATGCAACTCTAGATCACAACCTCTACCGAATACTAGCCTAAATAAATATATACTTAAATGGGGGGGGGTATTTTAAACTACTAATTATAAACTTAAAAGAAACTAAATATAAATAAAATAACCTCAGCTACTTATAGGAACTAGGGACTTGGAGAAATCGGATAGGAAGAAGCCTGGTTACTTAGGTAAAATCCCTAGACACTAGCAATAAATCCTGAATCTGGTAATTAACTTGAGACCCTATTCTTATCTAATAAACCTCCTGTCAAAGATAGCTCACTAGACTCAAGGCGGGACAAGTGTAGAAATGCTAAGATGGATCTGGATCGCCCTAGCGTACCAAAATCCCACAGAAATCAGATTAAAACCTCTCCTGGATTAAAATCCTCAAACTATGAAGCAGACTTAAACTCTACTGAAGAAAACCTAGGAAAACTCTAAACACGGACAAGTAGCGACTCCCGCCCTAGCGCTTGCCAACTACCGAACAATGCCTAGTTAGTTACCTAGCAAACTCGAGTTAGATTTCTCACCCTCAAGAATGGACTGCACGTCTTAGTTAATTTATTATATTAGTTTGTTATACTTGTGTCGTACTCCAACTCCAAATACTAGCACGCTAACCTAAGTTGACGAACTAGATTGATTTCAAGACCTAGGGGGTATCTCTACATGCCTAGCTCCACAAAACCAATAAACAAACTTCAAATAAAAATAACACCAACACACATATATCAAATCCAACAATAAAATTAAAATCATGTAATCCTACACATCAAAATTAAAAACCAAGAATCATTAAAAACTGCAAATTACGTGTCTAATTCATAAACCTAAGCAACCATAAAAGTCTAGCTACTCATAATATATAGAAACATAAATTCAAAGTTTATAAAAAACAATTTCATCATGTCTATAAAAATATAGAGCGAAAACTAAACCTAACCCAAGGCTCGTTGGCTATTGATCTTTAACGTGCCCGTGGCCTTTTCTCCTTCCGTGCCCTTTCGCTCGTCACCGTAGTTTGCTTCTTCGACTTTTGCTTCTCGTGCGATTCCCCAGAAATTGCAATTTCTAATGAATGAATATATATCCCTTCCTAAGAATGTTATGCGCCACCAATAAATCATATGTTTCTGTCCAATGATAAGTTGCGGCCGTTTTTTTTCTTTTTTGTGTGTTTTGTCTGGTGGGCCACGAGCCCACTTAATATTTATTTTGTTTTTTTATTTTTTTTATTATTATTATATTATTATTATTAGTAGTAGTAGTAATAGTAGTATTATAACTCGGCGCTCTCGTATCAAGTGTTCTTGGCTCGACCAAAGTTGCTCGTTCACGCTCCAATGTCCATGAACACATACTCTTAAGTGTTCGTGTCTCAATTAAAATTCTTTCTTTTTAAGCTCATTTACCACGAACACCTACAAAAATATAAAATAAATAAATAGGTACTAAAAATTAATAAAAATCTATACAATGACAAAAATAGGCCAACAAACGAATACACGCCTAAAACTACTAAAAACTATATACAAAAGACTCAATTATAACAAAAAATACATAAGAGAATAGATGTGTTTTACGACACATCAAACATCCCCACACTTAAACCTTTTTCGTCCCTGAAAAAGAATTATGCTATGGAATCACAGTTAGGTTTACATCCAGTTTCAAAACATAGGTTACTTAATTAATAATCTACTAACGTGTTGATTGCAATTGCAGGTATATTGATCCTCTTAAACCCACACCGGTTTCTAAGCCACTTTTTTATTTATGTTAAGTTCATGTTGATTAGTCTATCTAGGGTCTCACTCGAAGGAAGCCACAGTTCCTCCTAATCCCGCTTCAAGCTTATGAAGCTAAAGGAACGACCAATTGACCATTTCCCAACCGTCTTATGTAGAAAACCAAGAGAATTTAAAATCACTTTTTTTTTTTTTTTTTTGGCATACTTAACTCAGAGGGTGTGACCAATCCAAGTCGCTATCCCAGTGGCCAGGCACCTTAAGCTTCAGCATTTTTTTTTTTCATCTCAGCATACTTAACTCAGAGGGTGTGACCAATCCAAGTCGCTATCCCAGTGGCCAGGCACCTTAAGCTTCAGCATTTTTGCTTTGATTTCTATTTTTTTTAAGTGATTAGAAATTCTAACGGTTTTCTTGTGACACCCGGCAACTTTCGGTAACTAACTTTTAAAAAAAATCTAGTAAGTCTACCTTAGCGAGAAACGTTTATAAGCAAACTTAACTGGGTTAGTTGAGTCGGGCCAGATTAGGATTGTCCAGGGTCCAATGATCTGGAGGATCATTGGGAGTCGTTTTGAGAATACATTAGTACCGGGTCCCGTTGTTGGTGACATTACATGAATTAATTTAGTATATGTGTAGATTATGGGTCGTGTGGTGGATTGTATGCTTATACTTGCTTAAATGATGTACGAATGATTATACGTGCCTAAACATGCTAAGTATAGACTATGGATGCATGCTTATGTGTTAAGATGTGTTAGAATGCGTTAAACACGACAAACTGGAAAAAGGTTAACATGTGTTAAAAGTGCTGTTAACATGTGTTAAAAATGTGCTGATGACCTGAACGTGGAAATGGGGTTTGAAAAATGGGCGAACGTGGAAACAAAGTGGGCGAATGTGGAAAAGTTCCACATTCGACCACTAAAAAGGGGCGAACGTGGAAACAAAGTGGGCGAATGTGGAAAAGTTCCACATTCGACCACTAAAAAGGGGCGAACGTGGAAAAATTCCACATTCGACCACTTAAACTGGGCGAACGTGCAGACAGTATAAATACCATCCTTAGCCATTTTTCACCATTTCACAAACCCTAAACGCCTCCAAACACTCTCTATCAGCTATTATCATTGGGGAAGGAGTTTTTGAGCTTGTTTTTCATAACCTAACTCTCTAAATCATTACAAGTGAAAATCTAAGGTGTGTTCTTCATTACAAATCCTTTTTAAACAATTTTGACTTGTTTTAATCTAAACCCCAAGGGTCCAGATCTGATATCAACATGTTTTATGGGTAAAAACCTTCCTAATATCTTTCTAAATAAAACCTATTCATAAACAATGAGTTTTCATACAATTTAACATGTGTTTATGTGGTATTAAGCATTGTTTGATGATTATTTGTTATATAGATGAGATAACAACAACCTAGGGCTGTTATTAATGATGGGTTATGATTGAAACGTGTTACCTTTGATTGTTGATGGTGTTTTGATGATTAAAGGAGTTTTAGTTAGATTTAGGGTTGTTTTTGGGATGATTATGATAAGGTTATGATAGGGGTTTCTTGTTCATGATGATCCGAGTATGATAAACTGATTATTAATCGATTTCAGAAAGTTTCCTAATTGGGTAATATTTGCATGCATGATGATGTGACATCTCCATAATTTGCTATTTTAGGAAACTTGTAAAACGGATAAATTTTGGGGTAAAATTGGTAGGGTTTCGTAGGAATATGTTAATGATGCTTGACTGCTGTAACTCATGATGTTTCGTGATGTTTTCGGATGTTTTTGGATGCGTTTTTGAGTAAACAACACAACAGGGTCGAACCTGGAACACCTTCGGCCAGTCGAACGGGCGAAGGTGGAATCCAGGGGTCGAACCTGGAAGAAAAAGGGGCGAAGGTACCACAAGGGGGCGAAGGTGGAAGAAAAAGGGGCGAAGGTGGGAGTTTGAACCCACATTCGACCAGTTCAAGTCACCTTCGACCACTTACAACTACATTCGACCCTGTGTTAACAAAAATGAGATTTTTGATACAAACTAAGTGTTTTATGCTTGAACCTTGCATGTAACCTATGTGTACTTGATTAGTTAGGGTAATGGGTCACCAACGGGATGTCGGGTCGGTCTAGTGTGTCGGTTAAACATTTAAACACGTTTTAAAACATACTTGGTTATGATCTGGACAATCGGGGACTAGATAACCTTATGGTTATTAGTCGGAATACTTATGTGAACATTTTGATAGATCTTCGGTAGAGGGATTGTCACGGGCTAAACATCTTTACACATATTCGAGGAACGTTATCTAAGGTGAGTTCACGGCCCCACATTTTACAGTTTTTACTTTCGGGGTGAGAAACATGCTTACAAACTCTTTTATGACTTATGACTTGTTAAACTCTTATGACTTATGACTTGTTATCACGTTATACTATGGCTTACTTATCTTACTATACGGTTCATCGAAAATCCCTTGAAACCACTAACATGGGTATATGGCGGGGAAATATGGATAGCGCTATTGGGAACTGACAAACCCCACTCGACGGTTGGACCGGGCGGGTGCATATTGTCTCTAACAAAACAAGGTCTACCGGCGATGACGGTAGCCCATAGGAACTAAGGGTAACACACGGCTTAGTCAGTAATGGTTTCACCCGTATGAGTATCTCATTCTGCGCCTGGTTTGGCGTTCTCACAAGCATAGTAGTAATTGTGATGGTAACATTTTTGAAGGATCACTGTAAACGTTTAATTAAAACCTGTGAACTCACCAGCATTATATGTTGACTCTTTTAGCATGTTTTCTCAGGTCGCTAAGGTAGCAGCATATGGATAGGCGCACGTGGTCGCACTGGAGTCGTCTCGTGTCTAGGGTTTCATCTGCACGTTTTGGGATTATGAACTTTTGAACTTATGTTTATTTATGCATGACTTTTGTAAACTTTAAAATGCTTCCGCACTATTGAATGTTGGTTTTAAACTTATGCATGGTTTTTGTTTACGTATGTTTTTACATTTAGACGTCGTTTATTGTGACCGTTGACTTGGATCCTGGTATGTCACACGCCTCGCGGTAGAACTCCGCAGGTGGAAATTTGAGGGTATGACAGATTGGTATCAGAGCCAATGGTTATAGTGAACTAGGACTGCATGTAGAGTCTAGACTATAGCCGAGTCACACACACTAGACGGTCACATACATTTGAGTCATGTCTTTTGGGTAAACATACTAACCTTGTCGGGGTGTCGGTCTCCTTACCACACAGTGTCACATTACCTACCTTATCCTTGGTTATTCCTAGCCTCACTTTATTTTCTTCTCGGGGTTACAGCCGAGGGGATTTCTTTATTGATCTTTTAAGTTGGTTATATCATTTTGGGATGTGGGTATCGGGTGACTTGAAGTTCTAGCTCAGAGCACGCCTAGGGGACCATGTAGAGCGATTTGTTATTTCGGGTGCACACGAAATCATAAATCGAAATGCATGAAAATCTTGGTGGACTTTGTGTTCGGACTAATGGTCATGCTGGAACCGCATTCTGAGTTCATTTGGTCACTCGTAGCTTGGTTTGTTTGTGGTACTGAGTGTCTCGTCTCATGTTCTGGCAGAACATGTCTGGTCGCGCTGGTGGACGTACAGGTGGACGCCGTGGTGGCGGAGGTGGACGCCGTGGTGGGGGTAGAGGTGGTGGTAACATTACTATGACGTATGATGAGCTCAATGAGATGATGCAGCAACAGTTGGGCGTTGCACTAGCTGCTTTTCAGGCAGCCCAGCAGACTTTCATGGGTGCTGCTGCTCCTCCAGTTCAGGCAGGTGTTGCCTATAAGCGGTTTAAAGATTGTCAGCCTCTCAGCTTCCAGGGTACGGAGGGAGCTGTGGAGTTACTCAGGTGGTTGGAGAAGACGGAGTCGGTATTTGCTTTATGTGAGACTCCAGCGGCGGATTGGGTGAAGTTTGCTTCGGGGACTTTTGTAGGAGCCGCCTTGACGTGGTGGAACTGCGTCACACAGACACTTGGTCTTGGGGAGGCCAACGCCATGCTTTGGGCGGATTTTGTGCGTAGGTTGAAGGAGGAGTATTGCCCACGTGAGGAGATTAAGAGGTTGGAACAGGAATATGGGAATCTTAAGATGATTGGTTCTGAGGTGGAGGAGTACACGATCAGGCACAACGAACTAGCAGTGATGTGTCCAGGTTTGTCTACACCAGAGTATAGGAGGATAGAGCAGTATCTTGCGGGTTTGGTGCCAGAGATTGCGGGACTGGTGTCTGCTAGGGATCCTACTACCATGTTAGAGGCTGTGCGGTCGGCTACTAAGATGACCAATTTGAAGATTGCTGAGGGTGTCTTGCCTCCTAGGGGCTCATCTGTGAAGGCGCCGGCTGAGAACAAGAGGAAGTGGGAGAGCGTGGATAAGGGTTCATCGGGGACTCAGCGACAACCGGCAGCGAAGAAGACTGAGGCTTCTGGGTCAGCCTCGGACCAGAAACAGGGGGGCTATGCTGGGAAAAGCCCAAAGTGTGGACGTTGTGGGTTTCATCATTTTGGTACTTGTGAGAGCTTTCGCTGTGAGCGTTGTCAGAAGACGGGGCATCTTGCCAAGAATTGTAGGGTCAACCTCTCCGGGACGACTCAGACTGCTGCTGTTACTACCCCTGCTTCACAGGGGAACCAGGGTTGCTTCCATTGTGGGGAAGCGGGGCACTTCAAGCGAAGCTGTCCCAAGTTGACTCAAGGGGGCACAGAGACTGCGGGGAAGGACGGGGACAAGGACGGCGGTGGCCGGTGGACTCGTGCTCATGCTTATGTGATTGGTGCTAGGGAGAACCAGGCGGACCCAGACACTGTTACCCGTACGTATTCCCTCTTATCTCTTGTTACGCTTTGGTTACACTTTTATCCGCATTGTTGTGCGTTCGTGTTCGGGTGTTTTCTTTGTGGTTTGGTCGCTGTTTCTCATTCTTTGGGTCGATGAGGGTCCTTTGGGGATGCTACTAGGACGGTACCGGTGGGTTAGTTATACCGATCACAGTAGTCTCCAGTAGGCTTTCATCGGGGGTCTTTTGTCTCATACTCACATTGGGGAAAGTGGTTTCCCGGTTGTTACTGTCACGTTTGATTCATGACCTTCACTTGTCGTATTTTGGGGAACGTTACTTGGGCACCGAGGTCGACACACATTACTGTTGAAACCGAAAGAATCTCGGGACGAGATTCCTTTCAACAGGGGGATGATGTGACGACCCGGAAAAATTTTTCTTCTTATTTATTTTTCCTCCTCGACTTTGGGAAATTTTCGGGACGAAAATTCTTTCAACAGGGGGATGATGTGACACCCGGCAACTTTCGGTAACTAACTTTTAAAAAAAATCTAGTAAGTCTACCTTAGCGAGAAACGTTTATAAGCAAACTTAACTGGGTTAGTTGAGTCGGGCCAGATTAGGATTGTCCAGGGTCCAATGATCTGGAGGATCATTGGGAGTCGTTTTGAGAATACATTAGTACCGGGTCCCGTTGTTGGTGACATTACATGAATTAATTTAGTATATGTGTAGATTATGGGTCGTGTGGTGGATTGTATGCTTATACTTGCTTAAATGATGTACGAATGATTATACGTGCCTAAACATGCTAAGTATAGACTATGGATGCATGCTTATGTGTTAAGATGTGTTAGAATGCGTTAAACACGACAAACTGGAAAAAGGTTAACATGTGTTAAAAGTGCTGTTAACATGTGTTAAAAATGTGCTGATGACCTGAACGTGGAAATGGGGTTTGAAAAATGGGCGAACGTGGAAACAAAGTGGGCGAATGTGGAAAAGTTCCACATTCGACCACTAAAAAGGGGCGAACGTGGAAACAAAGTGGGCGAATGTGGAAAAGTTCCACATTCGACCACTAAAAAGGGGCGAACGTGGAAAAATTCCACATTCGACCACTTAAACTGGGCGAACGTGCAGACAGTATAAATACCATCCTTAGCCATTTTTCACCATTTCACAAACCCTAAACGCCTCCAAACACTCTCTATCAGCTATTATCATTGGGGAAGGAGTTTTTGAGCTTGTTTTTCATAACCTAACTCTCTAAATCATTACAAGTGAAAATCTAAGGTGTGTTCTTCATTACAAATCCTTTTTAAACAATTTTGACTTGTTTTAATCTAAACCCCAAGGGTCCAGATCTGATATCAACATGTTTTATGGGTAAAAACCTTCCTAATATCTTTCTAAATAAAACCTATTCATAAACAATGAGTTTTCATACAATTTAACATGTGTTTATGTGGTATTAAGCATTGTTTGATGATTATTTGTTATATAGATGAGATAACAACAACCTAGGGCTGTTATTAATGATGGGTTATGATTGAAACGTGTTACCTTTGATTGTTGATGGTGTTTTGATGATTAAAGGAGTTTTAGTTAGATTTAGGGTTGTTTTTGGGATGATTATGATAAGGTTATGATAGGGGTTTCTTGTTCATGATGATCCGAGTATGATAAACTGATTATTAATCAATTTCAGAAAGTTTCCTAATTGGGTAATATTTGCATGCATGATGATGTGACATCTCCATAATTTGCTATTTTAGGAAACTTGTAAAACGGATAAATTTTGGGGTAAAATTGGTAGGGTTTCGTAGGAATATGTTAATGATGCTTGACTGCTGTAACTCATGATGTTTCGTGATGTTTTCGGATGTTTTTGGATGCGTTTTTGAGTAAACAACACAACAGGGTCGAACCTGGAACACCTTCGGCCAGTCGAACGGGCGAAGGTGGAATCCAGGGGTCGAACCTGGAAGAAAAAGGGGCGAAGGTACCACAAGGGGGCGAAGGTGGAAGAAAAAGGGGCGAAGGTGGGAGTTTGAACCCACATTCGACCAGTTCAAGTCACCTTCGACCACTTACAACTACATTCGACCCTGTGTTAACAAAAATGAGATTTTTGATACAAACTAAGTGTTTTATGCTTGAACCTTGCATGTAACCTATGTGTACTTGATTAGTTAGGGTAATGGGTCACCAACGGGATGTCGGGTCGGTCTAGTGTGTCGGTTAAACATTTAAACACGTTTTAAAACATACTTAGTTATGATCTGGACAATCGGGGACTAGATAACCTTATGGTTATTAGTCGGAATACTTATGTGAACATTTTGATAGATCTTCGGTAGAGGGATTGTCACGGGCTAAACATCTTTACACATATTCGAGGAACGTTATCTAAGGTGAGTTCACGGCCCCACATTTTACAGTTTTTACTTTCGGGGTGAGAAACATGCTTACAAACTCTTTTATGACTTATGACTTGTTAAACTCTTATGACTTATGACTTGTTATCACGTTATACTATGGCTTACTTATCTTACTATACGGTTCATCGAAAATCCCTTGAAACCACTAACATGGGTATATGGCGGGGAAATATGGATAGCGCTATTGGGAACTGACAAACCCCACTCGACGGTTGGACCGGGCGGGTGCATATTGTCTCTAACAAAACAAGGTCTACCGGCGATGACGGTAGCCCATAGGAACTAAGGGTAACACACGGCTTAGTCAGTAATGGTTTCACCCGTATGAGTATCTCATTCTGCGCCTGGTTTGGCGTTCTCACAAGCATAGTAGTAATTGTGATGGTAACATTTTTGAAGGATCACTGTAAACGTTTAATTAAAACCTGTGAACTCACCAGCATTATATGTTGACTCTTTTAGCATGTTTTCTCAGGTCGCTAAGGTAGCAGCATATGGATAGGCGCACGTGGTCGCACTGGAGTCGTCTCGTGTCTAGGGTTTCATCTGCACGTTTTGGGATTATGAACTTTTGAACTTATGTTTATTTATGCATGACTTTTGTAAACTTTAAAATGCTTCCGCACTATTGAATGTTGGTTTTAAACTTATGCATGGTTTTTGTTTACGTATGTTTTTACATTTAGACGTCGTTTATTGTGACCGTTGACTTGGATCCTGGTATGTCACACGCCTCGCGGTAGAACTCCGCAGGTGGAAATTTGAGGGTGTGACATTTCTACTTATAACGGTGCTTCTTATACTATTTTTGGCGGTTTCGGTCTCCCCGTTTCTCCTAGATGAGAACCCACAAAATAGCCTAACATAATTAATTTATTACTTTTCAAAGGAAACCTTTCTACCGGCCGAGCCTACCCACATATCCCAAATCAGACACGTTTTCAATCAATTTTAATCTCTTATTATACATACTATTTGAAAACCGGACACCTAACTTTACCTATCATTTTCCATATTTTATATAATGCAAACTTCAAAATCAGGGACCTTTTTTTTTCAGTTTTTTTTTTTGACTTAAAATGACTTTATATACAGACTAAACGACAGTTTCCCATCCCCACACTTAAACTCTACATTGCCCTCAATGTAGGAATAGAGAACGACTCAAAATAAAAAAAAAATAAATTCCGAATACAAAAATAAAAAAAACGTGGGCAAATTGGAAAGGACTTAGCTGGTTAATTAATGCGTAAGCTCCAAAAACTCTAGTCCAATCCAGCTCGATCGTATAGCATTTTGGTCGCGATCGGCTCTGACACACTGGTAAACTCTGGGCTTGCCTTGACAAATGATAAAAAGCTCTGGAATCACCCGAATGGAGATTGAGTACGGGCAGTGCAATCCAAACCTGCGCAAAACGAAACAAACAAAACCCGAGCATAATACCGAACCACAAATAATAATAAAAAGACTAAAACTACTACTTAGACTCATAATATAACAACAAACAAGAAGACGTACCTGCTTGGCAAAATGGCGGTGAATGGTGGTAGAACCAAATGGGTAGAAAAAAAATCTGGTTCTCGCTCAACGTGAAGGACACTGGTGATCACAACACGCATTGCAAGAGAAAAAAATATAACTTTCCGGGGTAATAGCCGGTCGCATAAGGCGAACAGGTCAGCCCAGACTCCTCACATTACGTGAAAAGTCTTTTTTCACAGAAAGTTAATTAACTTTTTTTTTTTTAAGAAGAATTCTCCTATTACCCAAACCTTTACCAAAACTCCCACTCATAAAATATATATAAAGATAATACATGGGATCCGCTCATTGTGAAATTTCCTCTACCTAAGCAAACACGCAAACTTGCAAACAGACTCAAAGACACAAAAAATAAAAAATAAAACCTATGAACCACTACCGATTGACAGACCACAAATAAAAAAAATGAAAAGCTAGAAAAATAAATAAATAAATAGGTGTACATATAAATTTACAAACTCTACAGAGCCTCCCCACACTTAAACTTAATCAGGGGGCTTCTCTTTTATCTGGACCCGATCCAACCCATTTAATTCCACCCGGTCCATATTATTTAGAAAAATTAAATTAGTGGAATTGAAAAATATTTTATCGGATTTAAATGGGTCGGACCACCAATATTTAAATTTACCTGGACCAAACCTTATTCTTGGCATGTAATGAGGGGACTTGTTGTCTCTGCAACTCCTGACCCTCACCCTGTGTCGGTCCAGATGCCTCTTCGCCTTCTCCCGTGGTGGTGGCCATGGTGGTGGCACTAGTAGCAGTGTAATATCCAATGCCTGCACGGGCCGGCTGTGGTGTTCTTCTTCTTCCACCACTGCTTCTTTCTCATCTTCCTTGTTTGGTGACACTTGTTCAAAATCTTTGTCCACTTCTGGAGCTGTCAAATCAATCAACTCGTCACCAAACTCTGCTTCCCCATCAGCTGCTTCTTCAAGCAGGTCAGTGGTGTGTTCCTCTTCCACCACTTCTTCCTCAAACAGCCAGCCTGTGGATTCTGAAAAATCCATATCTTCCTCAGCCTCCCCTATCTTCTCCATCATGGCTTTCCTATGCGCGTCCCAGGCTATCCTTTCTATCTCCTCATCATCACTCCAGACATCTGCCTCCCAAGGGTATGCTGTTGAACTAGAGATCTGGCAAGGCTGCTCATCCTGCTGAACCAAAGGTGGGACTAAGGCGTCCATTATGGTCTCTGGCTCTAACCCTGAATCCTGCAAAATATCATCCTCACAAGACAAGTGTAAAGAATCATATGGGTCAGTTAAATCATGCACAGAATCAGATGAGTAAGGACAAACAGTTTCAGCAACGGGCCTAATACAATCAGGTGATGTAAGTGTTACCATCTCGTCTGGGTCATCATATGTGAAATTAACCTGCTGAACTGAAGGTGGGACTTCAACGTCCATTATGGTCTTCAGTTCATCCACCTGAGCCTCTAGCCTTTTAAGTGCCGCATCTTGTTCCCTCAAAGAGTCGGTGCGCTTGGATAGCAAAGAATCGATATCCTCGAGCATGAGCTGTTGTTTAGAAAGTAAGGCGGCAAAATCGGGTCTAGTGTGAGACGAGACATCCCGATAATCGGGATGTTGATAAAAATGTTGGCTAGGTGGATACTCTGACGAGCTCCCACCATGCCTTTCCTCATACATCTTAGCTTGTAGACGATCAGGCCGACTTTTTATTCTATCTAGTGACTCAGATGTTGCAGGGTTAAACCACCGGTTAGCCTGTGGGTATGAAGGCTGGTATGACTGATATGGCTGCGGCTGCAAATACGTGTTAGAATAATAATCCGTGGAATACCCCGATGAATATGAATGAGGGCATCTTATGGTAAAGTGGGGTCCTCCACAGATCTCACACATGTTAAAAGGAATATATATTACGAATAAAAGCAAATAAAAAAAATAATTACACGTAAAGCAAAAACTATTTACAAAGTAAAAGACCAGACAAACGGTTTGGGGAGTAATCAACAATGCCAATTGCGTCCCCGGCAACGGCGCCAAAAACTTGATGTGTGTAAATGTATATATATATATATAAATAACACAAGCTTTAATTAAAACGACTCACCTAAAAACTACACACGCACGGCAAGTGTACCGGTCGCAAAGCAGTAAACAGATAAGACCGAGTATCGAACCCAAAGACGCGAATGCAACTCTAGATCACAACCTCTACCGAATACTAGCCTAAATAAATATATACTTAAATGGGGGGGGGGGTATTTTAAACTACTAATTATAAACTTAAAAGAAACTAAATATAAATAAAATAACCTCAGCTACTTATAGGAACTAGGGACTTGGAGAAATCGGATAGGAAGAAGGCTGGTTACTTAGGTAAAATCCCTAGACACTAGCAATAAATCCTGAATCTGGTAATTAACTTGAGACCCTATTCGTATCTAATAAACCTCCTGTCAAAGATAGCTCACTAGACTCAAGGCGGGACAAGTGTAGAAATGCTAAGATGGATCTGGATCGCCCTAGCGTACCAAAATCCCACAGAAATCAGATTAAAACCTCTCCTGGATTAAAATCCTCAAACTATGAAGCAGACTTAAACTCTAATGAAGAAAACCTAGGAAAACTCTAAACACGGACAAGTAGCGACTCCCGCCCTAGCGCTTGCCAACTACCGAACAATGCCTAGTTAGTTACCTAGCAAACTCGAGTTAGATTTCTCACCCTCAAGAATGGACTGCACGTCTTAGTTAATTTATTATATTAGTTTGTTATACTTGTGTCGTACTCCAACTCCAAATACTAGCACGCTAACCTAAGTTGACGAACTAGATTGATTTCAAGACCTAGGGGGTATCTCTACATGCCTAGCTCCACAAAACCAATAAACAAACTTCAAATAAAAATAACACCAACACACATATATCAAATCCAACAATAAAATTAAAATCATGTAATCCTACACATCAAAATTAAAAACCAAGAATCATTAAAAACTGCAAATTACGTGTCTAGTTCATAAACCTAAGCAACCATAAAAGTCTAGCTACTCATAATATATAGAAACATAAATTCAAAGTTTATAAAAAACAATTTCATCATGTCTATAAAAATATAGAGCGAAAACTAAACCTAACCCAAGGCTCGTTGGCTATTGATCTTTAACGTGCCCGTAGCCTTTTCTCCTTCCGTGCCCTTTCGCTCGTCACCGTAGTTTGCTTCTTCGACTTTTGCTTCTCGTGCGATTCCCCAGAAATTGCAATTTCTAATGAATGAATATATATCCCTTCCTAAGAATGTTATGCGCCACCAATAAATCATATGTTTGTGTCCAATGATAAGTTGCGGCCGTTTTTTTTTCTTTTTTGTGTGTTTTGTCTAGTGGGCTACGAGCCCACCTAATATTTATTTTGTTTTTTTTATTTTTTTATTATTATTATATTATTATTATTAGTAGTAGTAGTAATAGTAGTATTATAACTCGGCGCTCTCGTATCAAGTGTTCTTGGCTCGACCAAAGTTGCTCGTTCATGCTCCAATGTCCATGAACACATACTCTTAAGTGTTCGTGTCTCAATTAAAATTCTTTCTTTTTAAGCTCATTTACCACGAACACCTACAAAAATATAAAATAAATAAATAAGTACTAAAAATTAATAAAAATCTATACAATGACAAAAATAGGCCAACAAACGAATACACGCCTAAAACTACTAAAAACTATATACAAAAGACTCAATTATAACAAAAAATACATAAGAGAATAGATGTGTTTTACGACACATCAGCTTTGCAATTAATACGGCTGATGTCATGCTCAGAAGAATGGACAGGCTTTTTCGGGACGAGTCTAATAAGGAAGCGACACATGCACACCTGAAGACAAACAGACGTCACACGCGCCCCACACGCCCACTCGCCTGACAACCGCCGCTCAACGTGCCTGCACACATCTCAAACTGCAACCAGTCACGTCAGGCCCACTCGCCATATGGGCCACTAGTTTCGCAGGTCATGGGGAACTGCCACGTGTCCATATCAAACTCCTGACGTGTCCCACAGATGCGGAATTTTGACGTAAATTCCTACCACCCGTTCTCCGCACAAAATTCTCCGCAACAAAAAAAAAAACATTCAACAACCGCGTATTCGCAAATTACAATGAAGGGCAAGCTCCCATTAACAACACACATCTTATAAGTCCAGCGCCCCTCACATCTTATCATAACTTCTTAGATAAGAGGCACACTGGACTGGGGGGACTTGATGGGATTGGGTACCAAATACACCATTCCGCATACCCAAACCCGGCACAACATCACCGCGCGGACAAAAGCCCATGCGCAGGAATTGGTCAAAACACATTAATGACCGGTCAATGGTCAAGGCTCGGTCAAGACTCGGTCAAGGCGAATATCATGCATGGTCAACAGCCATGCATAAATTACGTAACCTCAACATTAAAGGCGGTACAATGTTCCATCATTCCCATTAATTTAGCTTTCCTTATCTCACCACACTAACACAAATTAGGGTGATGGAGACAACCTAACCACGGTTAGGACTTGGGTAATGGTGGCATACGGACTCTCCTATAAAAGGGGTCACATCCCCAATAGGAGCGGACACTTTCTACTGACCTGGAGAGCTATCACACTTGATAGTATCCCCATTCACCCCCGTTTTTGTTAAAAACTACTACCTTGTGTAGTCGTCTCCACACCCACATATTCACTCTTGTTTGCAGGTTCCTCCAATCCATAACTGTTAGTGAAGGATCAACCCTGTATTAACTTATAATCTTATCATCCTTAACCGGTGGTGAGACTATTTGTTTCTTCAATATGTAAAGAAGAAAAAGGCAATGAAGATCCACGTACCTTCTTCGCAAGCGCTGAAACTGAAACAGAGATGGATAGCAAAAATGTAGATGTGAAGGATTCTTATGTGTTTTGATTGGAGTTTATATTTCTATCCATTGGCCTAATTGACCATCATCGGGTCTAAATGACCATCATTGGATCTAAGTGACAATGATTGGATCTACCTGACCATCATTGGGCCTAACCGACCATCATTGGATCTAATTAGTCGTCATTGGGTGTAACTGACCATCATTGGATCTAACTGACCATCATTGGGCCTAACTAACCATTACTGGATCCAACGGACCATCAGTGGTGTAATTAACCATCATTGGATCCAACTGACCATCATTGGTGTAATGAAGCGTCATTGGATCTAATTTACCATCATTAGATCTAATTGACGATCATTGGTTCTAATTGACCATCAACGGGCCTAATTGACCAACATCGGGTCTAATTGACCATTATTGGGTCTAAATGACCTTCATTGGGTCTAAGTGACACTAATCGAATCTAACTGACGGTCTTTGGGCCTAACTGACCATCATTGGATCTAATTGACGATAAAATATTTATGGTTATTAGATTTTTTTTTCTTTCATTAAGTGTGGCTTCTAAATGACACATTTTTTTTCGTAAAGTGTGGCTAAAGGTTTCCAAAAGATGTGTTTTTGGTCACATGAATAAAAAAATCCACAAGATGTGTTTTTGTTTCTTTCATTTGTTTTTTTTATAAATTATCATTTTTTAAGTCTTTCTTATTATTTTTCTCACGAATTTACCACCAAAAATAAATGGTGTCATAATTTGCAACCGATTAGTTACCTTATCTTATAATACATATTTTGGTGTAAAATCGGTTGCTAAATTTGCTACCATTTTTCTAGGTAGCGATTTTTTTGTGACAGTAGCCAAGATTTATCGTGGCTAATATGGTAGCAATTTATTCTCAAAATGGGTCCCTAAATTTGCTACCGCTAAGGTGGTCACAATTCAATAAGTTTGTTCTTTTTTTTTAATTATTATTTTTTACGTCTTTCTTATTATTTTTCTCACGAATTTACCACAAAAAATAAACAGTGTCAAAATTTGCAACCGATTAGCTACCTTATCTTATAATACATATTTTGGTGTAAAATCGGTTGCTAAATTTGCTACCATTTTTCTACGTAGCAACTTTTGGTGACAATAGCCCAGTTATCTAGTAGTGATCATGCATCAAGTGGTGGCGTTGATAGCCAAAAGACAAGGGGGTACATGCACCAGTCGGGTTTGTCCCGATTGCTAAGTGTTATGTGCCTTATGTCTAAGGCTTGATACAAAACTACTATTGAGCCGGGGGTCTCACTGGAAGCAGTCTCTCTGTTCCCACGGGGTAGAGGTAAGGCTGTCTACATCTTACCCTCCTCAGACCCTACCTTAGCTTTTGCTATTGGTAGGATTAACTAAGTATAATGACGATGTGCGTTGATGTGTTGCAAAACACATCTAATTTCCTATGTATTTTGTATTCTATTTGGTCAAGTTTGTATTCGTTTCGTGTCAGTTTTATTATTTATTTATTTATTTTATTATTTTATAGGTGTTCGTGGAAAATGAGCTCAAAACGAAAGAATTTTAATTGAGACATGAACACTAGAGAGTATGTGTTCATAGACGTCGGAGCGTAAACGAGAAACTTTGGTCGAGCCAAGAACAACCGAGCCAGGAACATAGAGTTATAATAATAATAATGATATAATATAATATAAAAAAAAAAGAAAAGAATTGGATTGACTTGGGCTCGGCCCAAAGTCAAAGTCGGTCAACATATGACGGCAGATTGAAATATTATATTCATTGAACACATTCATTCATTGATACATCTAAAAGAAAGAGGAATCGCACGAACCAAAAAGTAGCGACAACGGTGACGAGCGGAAGGGCACGGAAGGAGAAAAGGCCACGGGCACGGTAAAGATCAAGAGCCAACGAGCCTTGGGTTAGGTTTAGCTTTTATTTATTTTCTCTATAGACATGGTTAAAGCTATATTTATTTATTTTGTGAAGATGTTTTTAAATATTATTGGCTAGACCTTTATTGGTAACTTGGGATGATGAACTAGATTATGGTTTTTAATTAAAGACTTATGTTTTCCGTTTTGGATGTGTTGGGTTACATGATTTAATTTTTATGTTTGATTTTGAATAAGTGTGTGCTGACGCTTTTTGATTTGATTACTTGTTTGTTGGTTTTGATGTTCTAGGTATATAGGAATATCCCCTAGATCTAGAAATCATTCTAGTTTGATTAACTTTTGTTGTCGAGCTAGTTCTTGCAGTTAGGAATGGCGCAAGTTTAACAGGTTTTAAAGGTCAAATAGCTAAGGTGTGCAATCCCTTCCCGAAGGTTAGGAATATAATTTGGGATTGCTAGGTTGACTAACTAGGCATTGTTTGGTAGCTTGGTTATCGCTGGGGCGAGACCGGTTACTTATTCGTGTTTAGAGTTTTCCTAGGATTTCATTCGTACTAGTTAAGTCTGCTTCACAGTTTGGGAGTTTTCGATCCAAGAGTGGTCGATTAAAGGATTACTGTGGGATTTGGTTTCGCTGGGGCGATCCACTTTCATTTTAGCATCTCAATACTTGTCCCGCCTTGAGTCTAGTCAGCTATCCTTGACAGGAGGTTTATTAGATGAGAACAGGGTCTCCAACCGGATTACATAAGTCAGCTTTTATAACCAGAGTCTAGGGATTCTACCCAGGTTACCAGTTTTCTCCTCATTAGAGTTCCAACCCAGTTCGTCAGCTTTCGTTTATTTTCAGTTTCCTAGTTTAATTTAGTAATTTAGTTTTAATTAGTTTTAATTGATTTTAATTAATTTATTTTAATTTCAGTTTAAACCCCCAATAATAAATCAATTTAATAATAATATTTTATCAGGTAATTCATTAGGAGTAATTTCAAAAGTGTTAGATAAAGTCCTTAGGTTCGATACCTGGTCTTGCCTACTTGCTACTTGCGATCGGTACACTTGCTGATAGTGTGTGGTTTTAGAAGAGTCTAGGATTTAAACTTGATCAATTTATTTATATACCTATTTTCACACATCAAGTTTTTGGCGCCGTTGCCGGGGACTTTTAATTGGCACTTTTTGATTTTACTTGCTTTGTTTTACTTGTTTACTGCTTGCTGGATTTACCTTCGATTATCTGTGCTACTTGTGCTTTTAGTCTTAGGTTATTTGCTATCAATTAGTAACTCCAGCGTGGTTTGCACTTTCAGTGTATGCCACATACTTGTTCACAGGGATCACCACAACTCACCAATTCTAAAACACCCACTCACTTTCCATTCACCACCATTCCACTTCCTACCTTCGATATGGCTGATGCGAACATCAGACGTACTGTGCACTCTCGTGCTACTGAGGGCTATACTGGGATTCGTTCTCCCATCACTCGTCCTACCATTGCTGATGCCAACAATTGGCAAATCCCATCCCATGTCTTGACCATTATCATTAATGTCACTCAATTCCATGGTCTTGATGAAGAGGATGCTCATGGACATCTGTCCCGATTTGTGCGTATCTGTGACACTTTCAATCTTCCCCACATCACTAAGGAAGCCATTTATCTGCGTCTGTTCCCATTTACTTTGTCTGGTCGTGCCGCCACTTGGTATGACACTCTGCCTAATAGTTCCATTGCTACTTGGGAGGACATGCTTGGAAAATTCCTAAGAAAATATCACCCAGCTTCCAAGGATTCCCGCATTAGGGAGCAGATTCACTCTTTCCGTATGGATCCTGATGAGCCATACTACATGGCTTGGGAGCGATTCCAGACCCTACTGAGCCGATGCCCTCAGCATGGCCTTTCTGACTGGGCCCTTGTGGAGAAATTCTACAATGGCCTCACTTTTGAGACTCGAGTTCGTTTTAATACAGCTGCACAGGGTAATTTCATGGAAAAAATGGATATTGATGCAGCTAATGAGTTGTTTGAGAGTTTTGCCTATTCTGAGAGACCACCAAAGCATACTATTGGGAATTCCATTCCCATGACTAGTAACACCTGTCCTACTACCCGAGGTGTTCATCAGATTGCACCTGATACTGGTCTGACTGCGGTGATTGAGAATTTAACTAGGCAAGTGAGAGATCTTCAGATGAAGTTGGATAGGTGTGAAATATGTAGAGGGGGTCATAACACATCTGAGTGTCCAGTTCAAAGTCGGGAACAGGTAGATTCTCTTAATTCTGGGTGGGTTGAACCACCCTATCAAAACTATAGCCCTGATTCAAACTCCAATTGGAGATATCAAAACTCCAACTGGAAAGGTGGTAACTCTTCTAGATACCAACCTCGTCAGAATCTCTTCCAAGCTCCCAACTCTGGGGGGCCCACTAGTCGTACTGAGTCTGACCTTACTACCATTCTACAGATGCAGTCCCAGATGCTTAATAACATTCAGTCAAAACTTGATGAGCAGGACACTTTTAGGAAAGGTCAGCAAGCTGCTTTCCAGAACCTAGAGGCCAAAGTAGAAGAATTAGCTAATCAGGTTAGTCAAGGACCTCAGGGAGCCCTTCCTAGTAACACTATTCCTAATCCTAACTCAAGTACTTCTACATTTAGGCATGCTCAAGTTAAGGCAGTAACTACTAGGAGTGGGTGGAATGTAGTTGGTCCATCACCGGGAGAAGATGAAGAACCGGTTGAAGGGGAAATTGAGTTAGAGCCACCATCTGCTAAAGTGCAACCTAGGCTAGTCTCAAAGAGTACAACACAACCGAGTGAGTCGGGTGAGAAGAAGAGAGAAGAGAGTCCAGTTCGTGTCTATAAGCCTAAACCACCATTCCCTGGTCGTCTAGTGCGTGTTGATGATTCTGAGTTGTATGCTAAGTTCGTGGAGATGCTGAAGAAACTCCACGTTAACCTCCCATTCATAGAGGCTCTTTCCAAAATGCCAAAATATGCCAAGTTTCTTAAAGATCTGCTGACTAATAAAAAGAAACTTGAGGAGCTCTCTACCGTTACTCTTTCTGAGGAGTGCTCTGCTGTCGTGCAGAATACACTTCCTCAGAAAATGACTGATCCAGGAAGTTTCACCATTCCGTGTTTGATCGGCCACCTCACTCCCAGAAATGCGCTAGCCGACCTAGGTGCTAGCATAAACCTGATGCCCTACTCTCTATTCTTAAAGCTTAATCTTGGGGAGTTGAAGCCAACTAGGATGTGTATTCAGCTAGCTGACAAATCTGTGAAAATTCCTAGGGGCATATTGGAGAACTTGTTAGTGAAAGTAGACAAATTTGTGTTCCCAGTTGACTTTGTGGTGCTAGACATGAAAGAGGACGACACAGTGCCGCTCATTTTAGGTCGACCATTCTTGGCCACATCGAGAGCACTAGTTGACATGGGTGAAGGAAAACTGAGGCTACGGGTAGGTGATGAGGAGATTGTGTTTGGAGTTCGGCAGAATTCTTATGAGGAGCCGAAAGAGGAGGTTAAAGCTATTAATGTGCACCTAGACTATGAACGAGACAAAATTAGAACAAAAGAGGTGCGAGATCCGTGAAAACGACCACAGTACGGTGTTGGTTTGGAGGCGGCTTTTGTTTGGTGGACTAGATGGGGCGGCGGTCAAAGTGTAGGAGTGGTGATGGATCACACTGCTAGGAATTTAGCTTATCAGGTTGCCAAGGATTGCAAACGGGAGCCACCAGATATATTTTGAAAAGAATAGAGCGTACTTGGGATTCGCCAAAGTTGTACAGTTTGTAGATTTTATTTTATTTTATTTTTATTTATTTTATTTTTCTTTTATTATTATTATTATTTTTTTTTTGGTTTGTGTCTAGTGTGGGGATTGTCCGTATTATTAATTGCAGATTTGGAAGGGTCCTGCCTGTACTCAATCTCCATTCAGGCGGGGTTAATCCAATAATATTTTATTTGTAAAAGGACATCCCTAGTCGTCGGTCTATTTTTATTTCATTTTACGTTTTGGCTTTTTAGTTTTTGTGTGCTAGATTTATTGATGCAGCCGCGAATGAAATGCTATACGGTTGTTTTGCACTTGGATGGGGCAGCTCAGGACACGCTTTGCGAGGATGTTACTGCAATATTACCAGGGGAGTCTGTTCCACTTTACTTGTTATATTTATTTTTATCTTCTTTATTTTTAGTTCCTTGTCGCTACACATTGAGGACAATGTGCAATTTTAAGTGTGGGGATGGGAACTGCGTTTTAGTATAGGTTGAGTCTTTATTTCAAAAAGAAAAAGAAAAAAAAATTGTCCCTGATTTTTTGTGCATTTTATATGGAAAATGATAGTAAAATTGGGATTTTTGGTTTTCAAAATATTATATATATGAGAATATAAATAGATTGAAAGCGTGTTTGCTTAAGATGTGTCGGTAGGCCCAGCTAGCTTTGAAAGGTCCTAGGATTGTTTTTAATATACCTTAATAAATCATGAAATCTTGTGGGTTCTCATCTTAGGAGAAACGGTATAACTGAAACCGCTGATAGTAATTAGAGGTACCACTGTAGGTTGAAAGTACATATGTATTATTAATTAAATGGCACACTTGATCCTTTTTATGAAAATAAATCCGGTGAAAAGTGGCGCCAAAAAAAAAAATCCACATGTCCATCAATTGAGCTAGACAAAAAAAAAAAAAAAAAAAAAAAAAACTGAAGCCTCTGATCGAAACTCCCTCGAGGTCAAGTTGAAAAAAAATACCGAAGCTCATGCTGTCGCTCTTGGGGATGGTGACTCTGATTGAGACAACCTCTGGGTTAGGTATGAAAAAAACAAATGTGTCTAAGCTCATAAACTTCATCCATCATCCATCATAAATTTAATTTCTAATACATTAGAGAGTTTAGTTTGCAGTGGTTGGTATATCTATATGGTTTAACCTTTGCTTCGAAAGCTTGAGGTGGGATTAGGTGAAGCTGGATATCTTGAGTGTGAGACCCATAGATTGATTGTAATAATATGAACTTAATTGCTTTACATGATTGGGGCCTGATTAGCTAGTGGTTGGGTTTAGGTGGACAACAATACCGACAGTTTTGGTTGATGCGTAATTAGATCATAGTTAATGAACCTAAAAGTTTTTGAAACCAAAAATTCTAATTATGATTCCATTGCAGTCTTTTTCAGGGACGAAAAAGGTTTAAGTGTGGGGATGTTTGATGTGTTGCAAAACACATCTAATTTCCTATGTATTTTGTATTCTATTTGGTCAAGTTTGTATTCGTTTCGTGTCAGTTTTATTATTTATTTATTTATTTTATTATTTTATAGGTGTTCGTGGAAAATGAGCTCAAAACGAAAGAATTTTAATTGAGACATGAACACTAGAGAGTATGTGTTCATAGACGTCGGAGCGTAAACGAGAAACTTTGGTCGAGCCAAGAACAACCGAGCCAGGAACATAGAGTTATAATAATAATAATGATATAATATAATATAAAAAAAAAAGAAAAGAATTGGATTGACTTGGGCTCGGCCCAAAGTCAAAGTCGGTCAACATATGATGGCAGATTGAAATATTATATTCATTGAACACATTCATTCATTGATACATCTAAAAGAAAGAGGAATCGCACGAACCAAAAAGTAGCGACAACGGTGACGAGCGGAAGGGCACGGAAGGAGAAAAGGCCACGGGCACGGTAAAGATCAAGAGCCAACGAGCCTTGGGTTAGGTTTAGTTTTTATTTATTTTCTCTATAGACATGGTTAAAGCTATATTTATTTATTTTGTGAAGATGTTTTTAAATATTATTGGCTAGACCTTTATTGGTAACTTGGGATGATGAACTAGATTATGGTTTTTAATTAAAGACTTATGTTTTCCGTTTTGGATGTGTTGGGTTACATGATTTAATTTTTATGTTTGATTTTGAATAAGTGTGTGCTGACGCTTTTTGATTTGATTACTTGTTTGTTGGTTTTGATGTTCTAGGTATATAGGAATATCCCCTAGATCTAGAAATCATTCTAGTTTGATTAACTTTTGTTGTCGAGCTAGTTCTTGCAGTTAGGAATGGCGCAAGTTTAACAGGTTTTAAAGGTCAAATAGCTAAGGTGTGCAATCCCTTCCCGAAGGTTAGGAATATAATTTGGGATTGCTAGGTTGACTAACTAGGCATTGTTTGGTAGCTTGGTTATCGCTGGGGCGAGACCGGTTACTTATTCGTGTTTAGAGTTTTCCTAGGATTTCATTCGTACTAGTTAAGTCTGCTTCACAGTTTGGGAGTTTTCGATCCAAGAGTGGTCGATTAAAGGATTACTGTGGGATTTGGTTTCGCTGGGGCGATCCACTTTCATTTTAGCATCTCAATACTTGTCCCGCCTTGAGTCTAGTCAGCTATCCTTGACAGGAGGTTTATTAGATGAGAATAGGGTCTCCAACCGGATTACATAAGTCAGCTTTTATAACCAGAGTCTAGGGATTCTACCCAGGTTACCAGTTTTCTCCTCATTAGAGTTCCAACCCAGTTCGTCAGCTTTCGTTTATTTTCAGTTTCTTAGTTTAATTTAGTAATTTAGTTTTAATTAGTTTTAATTGATTTTAATTAATTTATTTTAATTTCAGTTTAAACCCCCAATTAATAAATCAATTTAATAATAATATTTTATCAGGTAATTCATTAGGAGTAATTTCAAAAGTGTTAGATAAAGTCCTTAGGTTCGATACCTGGTCTTGCCTACTTGCTACTTGCGATCGGTACACTTGCCGATAGTGTGTGGTTTTAGAAGAGTCTAGGATTTAAACTTGATCAATTTATTTATATACCTATTTTCACACATCATGCGTGCAAATGGATCATTGGATAATATTCTCAAAATTTGTTTAAAATTGTGATATTGGTTTATCCCTTCCGTTGCTTGCACCATATTCTATTTATAAATTTATAACAATCAGATACGTCTCTGAAGATTTACGTGTCATATTCGAATTGTTAAAAAATATGCCCATTAGACTTTAATAAAACCCCCCAATTTTAAATATGTAAAAATTACCTACTTAAGTAATTACACTTAGTACACAACAAGACACTTAATTGCAATATAATAGTTCATGAATCAACAGACAAACATAAAAATACACAAAACTCAAGTACCCAACAAAGTAATCAGGCTCAATTGAAAGTTAAAAAAAAAACCATAAAAATAATTTTTACAATTAAAATCTTAAGGATTAAACTTAAAATTACAATTTAGATGGATGGGATAAGAACATAAGGTAGCCATAGATGATGATAAGCATTCAACTCATAATTGTAAATTGGAATTTGAAATTTCACATTCTTTTGCAGGTGCCACCAAATAGAAAGAATGGTGATGCCTTTATTTTAATTTAGTAGGTTAAATGCGTTTTAGGCTTAAAATGTTATGGGCCTTGGATTAATAATTTATAAGTTTTAACTTAATTATTGGGCCCAACTTTTAAGTGTTAAATGAGCTTTCTATTAAAAATACACACACACACACACACACACACACATATATATATATATAGGAGTTTTATAATAAAAAAAAATTGTGCCCGATAAAAATAGGTCTAAGCCGGATGGCCTCCCTGGCTTGGGCCATAGCCGGCCATGATACTAACCATTAAGAGGGTGTGTTTTTTTTCAATGAGTGCTTCTGACATCTTTTGTCTGCGTCGTGCAGACTCGGGCAGGCATTTGAGTGTACAAATTGTTTGTTTTTTGGAAGACGTATCTCTAAAAAAATGTATGCGCATGCTTTGAGTTTGTTCATCAAATTCCGTGCACCTAAAACAATTGATCACTTAAGCTTAGGGGTGTGAGAAGGGGTCGGGGAAATGAGGTGGCATTGGTCCTCGTCAGGGAACACCGCTCCCCCCCTTTCAAATTTTGGTGAGTTTGGTGACTTCTCTCTCCCTCTCTCTCTTCTTCGGTGATGAGGTGGCCAAGATGACGAGGTGGCACTTTCTACCCGCCGGTACCACACCCCACCGCCATAGGCTTTGAGGTGTGGTGATCGGGGAGAGGTGTGGTGGGTGCCAAGTGGCACTTCCGTGTCAGGGAACACACCCCCCTCCCGCGGATGTGTTTTCGGTGCCAAGGGGGATATTTCCCGTCCATCCCGTCCCAAATATCGAGAAAATATGAATGTTGGGCCATTTCGAACGTTTGAGAATTGACCGTTGGACTTTTTCTTTTTTAAACTATTTCAACCTTTTAAAGCTTCTACTTTTTTTATATAAACTTTAACCAAACAATGTCACATACAACTTCTACATTTTTTATAAACTTTCAAGTTATTCCCCCATGGATCCTAGGCACCCGTTTTTCCCACACACCCCCGCTAATCCCTTGGCCCAAGCCCCGTTCGGTTTTCCCTCGACACCCGGTACTCCCGCGTCACAACCAATGCCTTTTGGCGCGTTTAGCCACCCTCAAAATCCATGGCAAATGCAAATGCAACAACAACAATGGCAAATGCAAATGCAACAAGTCCCGCCCATCCCTCAACCACAAACACAACACGAGCAGGACTTCGTTTGTTTAGCTGCGCATGATGATGTGATACCCAAAATCCAACCCCCCCCCCCCCCCCCCCCACACAAACACACAAAAAGGCCGTACATAAAAACAGGTTATAGATGAAGGCCCTAGTACGAAAAGCATTCCTTGGACGCCTATTAAGTTGGAGGCTCTAGCACGAGCTTGGGTGAACGCTTTTACCAATCCAATACTAGGTAAAATTTTAAATAATTATTACGAATTTAAGATTGTAAATTTTTTTACTAACTTATTTTAAATAATTGTATAGCTACAAATCAGAAGAGTGATGGTTTTTGGAACCAAGTCTGTGTCGAGTTTTTCAAGTTATTACAACGTGAGCCACATCAAAAAGTTCACTCCGTTAGTACCAAGTGTCAGGACATGATAGGAAAACTTCAACTTTTTGCAGGTTACTATCAAAGTGCTTGGAACAATCGTACCCCGGGCCAAAATGATGACAACGTGTTGAAAGTAGCGCTTGAAAGATACACATAAGAATAATGGGTCATGAGGATACATGAGATCGTACGAAATTTTTAACAAGTGTGAAAAGTTTAAAGTGGTACCTAATGAGGTGGAACAAGCGAAAAGGTCGAAAACAAGCGCATCGGGGAGTTACAATGCTGGTGGGTCGGATACGCGTTGTACCATCAACATAAATGACGACCCAGAGTTTGAAGACGAGTCGCCAACCACTGAATTCGAGAGGCCGATTGGAAAGGATCGCACCAAGAAAGCGGCTTCGAGCTCAAAGGGAAAGGCTACCGCTTCCGCTTCGAAAGAAAATGCAGTGTAGAAAATAGAAGAATTGCTTAAAAACTTTAACGACTTTAAGCAAGCGCAAACGGAGCGGTACTTGGAAAGAAAGAAGGATAAGGAAGAGCTAGTGATGAGGGATATCGAGAGGCTACAGTTGGATAGGAAACGCCTCAAATTGGATCTTTCGAAACAAGAGTTGGAAGAATTTAACATTATGAAACAAAGTCTAGAGGGCCTTTCGGAGACCGAACATTTGGTAGCGGAAATGATGAAGGATAAGATTGCAAGGAAATGGCTAGGAGGAGCGTTGCCTTAGTATTTTTTTTATGTATTTTCGGGTTTTTTTTTATTTTCTATGTATTGTGTTTTTTAATTTTAATGAAAAAATTATTAATCAAACATAAAATCTATAAATAAATAAAAAAAATGAAAAATAATAAAAAAAAAGGAAGGGGAAAGGGGAAACCATTTCCCTTATTTAGGGGAGGGAAATAGGAGATGACGTGGCGCTGATGTGAACAAAAGGGAGGAAATGGGAACCACACCTCATAACCTTATTGTTGTGTAATTCTCATACGTAGTTTGAGTGTTATTTCAAGTAGATTATCGTTTATGTTGATCCTAGTTTCATATTTGAATATAAAAATTGTATTCCATAATTGTCTAATGCTAGATTATTTAAGAATGTTGGATTTTGAATAATCATAACTATCAGCTATTGGTTTCACCAGTTCTAATTTCAAAAATCACTGCTGACAATCCCAAATTTTAACTTGTTTTCCCTCATCCATTCACATACTAACTAAAAGTTAACTTAGTTTTTGTCACTTGTGGGGTTTTACCGCGAGGCGCGTGACACAACAGGATCCAAGTCAACGGTCACAATAAACGACAACTAAATGTAAAAGATACGTAAACCATTCATTAGGTTTTAAAAGTATTAACGACTACAGCGGAAGCATAAAACATCTTTACATCCTATGAAAGTTAATGATACAAGTCTGACAACGTTTAAAATTATGCAAGTGAATCCTAGACGTCGTGCGACTCCGTGCGCCTATCAACTGCTGCTACCTTAGAAACCTGAGAAAATATGTTAAAAATGTCAACACATAATGTTGGTGAGTTCACAGGTTTTAAGTAAAATGTTTCATAAGTATTGAAAGATCATTCACGTTACTACTATGCTATAAGGATGCTAGCTAGGCGTATAAACTTTACTAATACGATAGCACGTATGAACCACCCAACGAACTGCCACATTCATGGCTAAATGAACTGCCTCATTCAAGGCTAAATGAACTGCCACATTCAAGGCTAAATTAACTGTCGAACCCACGGCTAACTGAACTGTTGAACCCATGGCTAACTGAACTGTTGAACCCATGGCTAAATGAACTGGGGCTTAAACGAATCGTATAGTAAATAAAAGATAAAACTAGTATAACATGATCTTTATAAATACAAGTAAGTAGCATGTTTATCCCCCGAAAACGAAAACACTAAAAGAAGGGCCGTAAAACTCACCTTAGGTTGCGTCTTCTAATCAATAGAGTAACTGACACAAACTGATAGTCCCAACTACTGGCGACTTATCATAATGTATGTATAAGTGCTTTGACTAATAACCCATAGGTTAACTAGTCCCCGACTGTTCAGATCATGCCCACATATGTTTGAAAATCTGTTTGTACGTTGACCCAGCACACCAGACAGACTCGACATCCCGATGGTGACCCGTTACACGAGTTGATCAAGTACATATAGTTTACACACAAGAATCACACATAAAACACTTGGTTTGCATCAAAAATCACATTTCTGCAGTCATGGGGTCAAATCAGGATAAAGCTCAGTTGGTTCGACCTATACAAGGGTCGAATGGGTTTTAAAGAAGTTGGTTTAACCTCAGAAATGTTGGTTCGACCTCCCGTATGGTCGAACCAATTTCTGGTTCGACCCAAGTGCTGCAAATACTCAATAAACGAACAAAATCTCATCAAAACAGTCCGAAAACATCACGAAACATCATGAATGAAAGCAGTCAACCTTATTTAACTTATCCCCATGAAACCCTACCATTTATGCCCAAAAATCCATCCATTTCATCCAAGAATCACAATTTACCCAAAATAGCAAATTATGGAAATGTCACATCAATGCATGAAATCTTTACCTAAAATGGAAACTATCAATACAATCCTTATGAACAGATTATTATGCATAGATTAGACATGTATGATGAATCCCCAATCACAACAAAATCAATATTAACAAGAACAAACCCTAGATCTAACATAAAACCCCTAAATGGGTGAAACTCCATCAATCATTAATTACGCCCTATAATAATCATAAATCATTATCTAAAACAGCCCTAGATCATTAACATAACATCTATTTATCATTTCAAGTCACATAACACACAAACACATCATTTAACATCATTAACATAGGGGGTTTTGTATGAAAACTCATTATTAGTGAATAGATTTGGTTTAGAAAGATGTTAGAAAGGTTTTTATTCATAAAAACTTGTTTGAATCAGATCTGGACACTTAGGGTTTGATAAAACGAATGAAATTTGATTAAAAATGTTTTAGATGAAGAACACACCTTGAATCTTCTCTTGTTTATGTTATAGAACGGGTTTTAGGTCAGGGTCTGAAAAACAAGCTCAAAAACACCTCTTTACAGGTTTGGGGTTGAGAGAGAGCACATGGAGGCGAATTAGGGTTGTGAAATGATGAAAAAGTTACAAAGTGTGGTATTTTTAGTCAGACTTGGTTCGCACCCTCGTAGGGTCGAGCCGGCTCTCATTTGACCTTAACTAGGGTCGAATCAACTTTCTAGAGGTTGGTTCGACCTCCCCTAGGGTCGAACCAGATTCCAGGAACCAAGATTTCTGTGATTTCGTCATTTTAACCCGTTTTAACACATGTTAACACATTCTAACACAAGAACATGCAATTCTAACATATGTTAATTATATCTAATCATATAAACATGTATTCCCACATTGTATATCATATATAGAACATTTCATACTCGATACTTGATCCAACTATGTAATTTCACCAACAACGGGACTTAAGACTCGTGTGTACGTATGATACCCTTAATGATCCTCCGAATCATTGAACCCTGGACAGTACGTAAGTGTAAACCGACTCAACTGACCTCGTCTAATACTTTAAATTATTGTTTTCACTAAGGTAGACTTTTATGTTTGAAAACTATTACACTGAGTTTGTCGGGTGTCACGGTTTTTGCTAACATGGAATGCCACATAAGCATTCATTGTCATCAAAACATTGCCACATAAGCAATCAACATCATCAAAAGTTTGACCTTTAGCCACATAAGTAGCCAAAGTCAGCACAACTTTGACTTTTTTGCCACATAAACAGTCCATTACAACAAAAACTAACTGCGTTAACTTTTAGTTAATATGAAACTGTTGAGAGAAAATATGTTAAAAGATTCGAGCGTCACTAGTGATTTTTTTAGTTGGGACAAGTGAAGACTAGTAGCTGATAGTTGAAATTATTTAAATCCAATATTCCGATTATCTAATACACCAAAGCATCAAGTATAACAACTAAGTATAAAAAATAACTGTTAGTTAGTTAAGAGTTAAGGCTAGACGGTGTGAATGCGGCAAGGGGGCCGACAAGACCGGCAAACACCCTCCCCCCTCCGGGGCGGCAACAACATTGGCGTCCAAATTTTGCCGGGGGTGACAAGCCACACATGGATCAAAAAGTGGGATTTTTATTATTTTTAATAATTCTGGCCAATGAGGAGTTCCGTCATCATAGTGCACAACACCCCCTGTAAGCCCATCATGAAAATGCCACCCCCACTCCTACGTGGCGTCCACGTGAAGATCTATCATGAAGATGTCACCCCTTCACACCTGATAGCCTAAGTGATAAACTTCTCAACCACAACTTTTATTAACTTATATATATATATATATATATATATATATATATATATATATTATTTAAAGACTTTTTAAACATGAAAACTAAAATTTCAATGGAATGGAACAGTGGATTTCTCTATCATACAAGGACAAACAAAAATAAATAGAAATTGTTTACATGTGCATTTATGGTGAACGGGATATATTTTAATAAGTTTTTTTATGGGAGGCTTGGGTTCAATTTTCACTAGCTATATTTGGAGGACTTTAAGAGAAATGAGGTGACTCTTACCTATGGTCAGGAGTTCGAGTCCTGATCTCACCTAGGTTTTACCGGTTCTCCACAACGGGTTTTCGGACATGTAGGGGATCGGGTTTTCCCCGGTTCAGAAACCTCATGGGCAAGCGTGGCTACCCTGACCAGCCCCTTGCATAGTCCTGGGGGGTTCTTGGGTTCGCCAGTTTAAGAGTCCCATGGGTAGTCGGGCAGAAACGTTTCGTTGGCCGTTCTAAAAAAAATGATATTCATCAGCAAATATCAAACTCATCTTACACCGTTACACCCTTAATTTTTTTAAAAGCTAATCACATAATCTGTCTCATGCCCGAATACCCGTCCCGAATATATCCTATTTACCCGTCGGTTCGAGTTCGTTTATCAATTAAAACAACTAAGTACATGTTTATAAATTGTTGCAAACTTGAAAACTTTACAACAAAAAAAAAAAAGTGAGGTTTTGAGAGAATCAAAAGTAGAGGGACGAATATGTAAACACAACAACAATTCCGCAAAATCCCATCAGATCCTCAAACTGTAGACAATCCCTATCAATTTGGGGGTTCACGTACAAAAACCATTCAACAAAGCGATCAAAATGTCAACAGGAGACAACAATAATACGAAGCTGTTACCGCTCCTGTATTTAGTCGGCGTCGGAAGTAATAATTCATTTATAATTATTCTTCTTCTCCCATATTATTATTATTATTATTATTATTTCACATGTCTTTTATAAAAATTGGTACCAATAATACCAAAACCTGATCGTATAATTGATTGTATCAGTCCTCTGTACGGCTGCGATTAACAAGTGGAGAGCCGTAAAGAAATCGGAGCTCCGACAACAAAAGCACCGTCGGTTGCTAGAGGAGCAGTCTAAAGCCGTTGATTGAGATTTAGGGTTTTGTATGGATCGTCTGGAGTTATTTGGTTTTCGTAATTAATTAAAGTCTTGTTTTATATCTTGTTTCGTATTGGTAATCGTGTTGGTTGAATCAGGTTATTCTATGGGGCAAAATTGGAATTTTGTAATATGAGTTTTATTCAAGTTGTAAAAATGTTATGAAAAGAATTGTTTTGTTTTTTAATCTGAAAGTAGAAAGGGAAAACGCAATCGAAATTTGTGCAAATGCGTTGTTACGAGATCGAAAGTTCGATAATCAAAAGTCGGTTACGTATTCAATATGTTGTGGTCCTAGAATAATTGGAACAAGAGCATGAGAGAAACAACGGAATTTGGGTAATAGGGATGTTTGGGTTGTGGGGTAGGGATGGTTTTGATTCTTGATTTGGTTTAAGTTAAGGTTTTAATCAATGTCAAAAGCGCGCCTAGGCAAGCCTAGGTTCGAGGTGCACCAAGTGTGCTCCGTCCTGTGAGGCGCACTATCAAAGCTGATTTCCGGTTAAATTCAGACTAAAAGTTGCATAAGCCTCTAAAAGATTTTAAATGATTTATGAACAAGTCCTAAAGAACCCTAAAACATCCTAAAGTACCCCTAAACAAGCCTAAAACATCTCTAGAATCCCTAAAAATGTATTTTATACTATGCGCTTAATTATAAAAAGCCGTCATTTTTTATGCGCCTTGAATGCGCCTAGGCGCTTTGACAACTATGGTTTTAATATAAATAGCCAAACCGTAATAAATGGTTGAAACCGATTGATGTAGTGGCAAAGCTTGACCCGAGACTTCGGGGGGTCAGATTTCACCGGGGGGTCGGAAATCACTTGTTTCGGAGGGTCGAAACCGTATATACCCAAAAATTTCTATACAAATACTATATACTCGGAACTTCTGAGCAAAAATTCGGGAGGGGGGGGGGGGTCGGCCGGCCCTTCCCGCCCCTTAAAAGCTACGCCAATGGATTGATGGGTTAACCCGACACAAGTTAGCAGGTTTGGGTTAGGCTAGTCGGCCTCGGTTTGGGACTTGGAACCCATTGGAGCTTTATTACGCCATGTAGCTTTTGGGCAACAATGATGATAAGGTTGGGGTGTGGGATAAAGCCCCTAGGAGCCTTATTACATCACGTCACGTAGGTTTTGGGCAACAATGGCGGCAACCTTTAACTTAATGGAGTGGTTTAACGCCTCATTTAAAGAGAAGAAAAAAACTATTTGGTCAAAAAAGATGGGGGCCCTACTCTTTCACACCCTTAAGAGTGCGGGGAGTGGGGGCGGGGGTTTGGCGTGGGTGGCCAACCCAAGCCCCTCACACCACCAACTCCCATTTAATCCCTTTGGTGTTGCCCCTTTGGAATGGGCTTCTCCACCGTTGTGGGTCTCTCTTGGGTGATGAGGTGAGGCTCTTTCATTAGCTGAACTTTTTGAAAAATTTTTTTACCATCCTTACTGATTATTATTTTGAAATCGAAGCCCCTTCACTTACCATCATTTTGAAGACTTGAGTTTTGGACACCATTTGTGCTACACAGCAACTCATGCCCCTAACTCAAGCCCTTCCCTCCCCTTAGTGAAAGCCCTTTGACATACACCATCACCCCATTTAACGGAGCGGGAGATAGTGTTGGGGGCACCATCCACTGAGGTGGCTTTAAACGATTTTAGACCTTTTTTCAGATTTAATCAATGACTCAATCAACAAGTTGATTAAATAAGATTAATATTAACAAAAGGGAGGAGAGGGACCAAAGCAAGTTTTGTAACTACAATGACTTATAAGAAAAAGGATTTTGCTTTATCTATTTGACATACAAGTTTCACTTATTTGACTAAATCATGCAGTCTTGCTTTTATTTGAAGTTGAACTACTTATCCTTAAAATAGATTTCTGCCACTACACTTTGAGTAAATAAAATAGTAATAAAGTAGCAATTTCTAGGAAAAAAAATTTACTTGTATATTATCCTATATGTTAATTTGTAAGTCTTTATGAATAGTGTTTTTTTTTTGTTTTGAAAAGACTTTATATATTAATATGTTTGGTAATACTAACAAATGATTATCTGGTCCAGTTGGTTTGTGTGGGGTTGTGACTGGCTTCTGTTCTGGTTTGATTTTTGTCGTCGACCGTTTTTTTTAATGTTTTTTTAACCTGTTTTTTAATAATAAAATAGAGGATATTGCTTTACAGGTGTTGTGTAGGTAGGGTGTACAAGTGTTATTCATTATTCCACTACTCAATTTTCCTTTATAAACCGGGTTATTCACCGCCTTGCCTCCCTCTTCTCTCTCAGGAACCGACCTCTACATCCCACAGCCACCGACCTCGACATCCCACCGCCTCCCCCTCTCTGTTATCAATATCATGCAAACATGGTGGTAGTCATTGTTTGTTTGAAGATGGAACAGTGAGAAGAGAGAAAGAGAGAGCTTCAGAGAGAAAGTGATTTGATTTGTTTTCGCCATAGACATATGGTTTTCTGGCCCGGGCTGGACGTAAGCTACTTTCTATCAATCCTTTAATTTTAATGTTTAGGGTTTTTCTTTTTCTTGATCAATCTTTACGTTACTTTCATCAAGGTCTTTTCTTGATCTTATTTCTTGTCTCTGATTTCATTAATAATATAGCCCAATTCAATTCTTGCCTCTTCCAATTCTTGATCTATGTTTTCTTTATAAAAATCTTATTTTTAATTTATGGCTTTGTGTTTTTACATTTCAAGATCTGATTTTGTTATAATTCTTTGATTTGTTTGATATTATTTGCAATGCACATATAGAAAAGTTAATCTGTTACTTACCCAATTGACCTAATTTATTATTTCCCCCAGATTGTTACTAATTCCCTTTTAATTAAATATTAATTAGCATTTATTAATTAACCTTTTATTAAACATATATTCAAGAAATATTGATTGTAAGGGTTTGAGTTCACATATGAACTTGTAATGGCAGACCAACAGGTTAATTTCCCACCTGGATTTGCGGGCATAATTACTTTGTCAACCCCAGAGTCAACGCAGTCTCGTAAACCTGATACCAAGCTGAGCTCGCCGCCTTTTACCCCACCTTCTACCCCCCGATTTGCCCCCACTGACCGTACAACTTCCTGTTAAAGGTTCACATTTGCCTTTATCTTCGAGTGCCGTTAGAACTGTGAGCCTGCTTCCGCATTTGAACAAGCCGCCTGGGCCGCCTGTGTTTTCTTCGCCTGTGCAGCCTGCTGCTGGGCCGTTCAGAACGTCTCCAGTTACTCCTCAACCTGTTGCGTTTTCTGCTGCTCCAGCTACGCTTTCTACAGCTTATTTGGATGGGATGAATGAGGTTCAGCATCAGGTTTCGAGTAATGCGGAGGATGTGGTGTCTCTTTCTGATGCACCAAATGTTCTACTCTCTGCACGTACGATATTTTTTAGACATCTTATTTTCTTTAATAATAAAGCACCCACTTTTAGTTTTCATTGCATCATATATCACTAGAGTTAGGGGTGTAAGCGAGCTTAGCCCGGGCCGGGGCTCGGGTTTGGCTTTTTTATTATTTACTAAGTAACTTAATTATCCTGTTTATGTACGTTAATAATAATACTGTGTCTAATTTGTACTTATTATAATCATTTAGTACTTTTTGTATGGTTGTTGCTTTTATTCCCTTAGCTACATTACAAGGACATTGAAAGAGGGTTTTGGGGGAGAGTAACGGTTAGGGTTTAGGGATTCTTTGTGATTCGGAGCTTACGTTCTTTTTGTATATGTTGATGCAGATGTTATGGAGTTGATAACACTTACTTGAGACTTGGTGCGTGGCCCACCCAACTTATCAGGTATTGGGAATAAAAAGGTATGTTGATCTCATTAAGGATATGTGGTTATGTGTGGTGGTGTTATTTGGCTCATTCATCTTAGCCTCTAGCAATTTATCATATGTGACTTTTAAGGATAGATCTTTTGTCAAACTGGTTATTTATCATTGTTCTTAGAGTTTCTTTATTTTGTTTATTGTGTACGCGCATCGGTATTAGGGAGGTTTAGAGGAGTCCGGCGCACTTACGACGGTCAGTTAGATGGTTCTTTCAAGAAACCCACTCTCTCTTCATCGCCTTCTAACAACAACAACAGCAGCAGCTGTTGGGAGCTGTACTGTCTCGAGTTCTTATTTGAGGAATGCTGTCAAGTATTGGGGCTTTGTGCCGTTGGATGTTAATCGTTTCATAAATTGTGAAATGGGTTGTTAGGCCTGTTGTGTTTTTTGATTTAGGTAACTAAAAAGTATACATTTTCTCTGCTGTGCTAATGTCAATGGTTTTACGATTAAGTTAGTTTAAAAAGGACTGGGCTTTAAAATTTATGGTTTGTGGTTCATTTTGTGCAGGATTTGAAGATAAATTTTGACCATCCTAAATTAAGTGGAGAAACATCAGTTCAGAAAGCAATTACAGAACTGATGTTTTGATGTTTGGTGAGAATGTAAAACTTAGAAGAGGTTTTGCGACGCCAATGTCTAATCACAGTATAACATCTGCATAACTTCATACTTTATCCTCATCCTGGCAAGATTATTATTTGTACATAATAGAGTCAATATACAGAGATGGTTAAGGGCGATTAGATGTCAAATGCATATAAATGTTAGCATCCTAAATTTGATTAAAAGTTAAATGAACTTTTCTAAGGCTACATTTGGGCTGCAGTTATGGATTATAGTAGCTTAGCGTGAAGTTTGGACATGAATTAAAGAATTGCCTCATTTGTAAGCAGGAAGTTTGGACAGGAATCAAAGAGTTGCCTCATTTGTATCTTTTGTGTTGTCAGTTGTGCCATCTTGAACCTAGGATCTAGGATCTTAATAAACTACATTGGAGTTAAGATGATTGATTCTTACTTATTTATGATTTTGTTGCTTAAACTCGATAAGTTTTTTTCTTATGTAAATCAAATGTCCGATGTATGACTGGTTTTTTTTTTTTTTTTTTTTTTTTTTTTTTTTTTTTTTTGCCATAAGACACCTTATTTATTGTATGCTCTATTCGCTCATAAACATACTCAGAAGTTGCGCATTGCGCAACGCAGCATCCCACTAGTTATAATAATATCCAAAGTCTTATTTTTTCATTCGTAAATGCTTTAGTTTTGTAAAAAAATTTCAAAGCTTTGTTTCTAAACATTTATAGAAATCCACAGTCTAATATAATATATTTATCGTTTATAAAACATTCTCAAGTTATAATATCTTGTTATGTTTATGAATCTTGCACTTTCTCACTTAATAATTATCTTTCTTCAGCATAGCTTAGGGTAGATGCATTGTTGTGAAAATTATTACTGTCGATTCATGATCGGACTGAGCATCTTACTTTGCTTCATTGCCCTTAATGTTGTTTGACCGGTAATTTTCGAAAGGGAAAATCCCGAAAATACACATTGACTAGCAAAAATCACGATAATGTTGTTTGACCGGTAATTTTTGAAAGGGAAAATCCCAAAAATACACATTGACCAACAAAAATCATGAAAATAGACATTTGACACGTCTAAGCCTAGAGATCTCAAACAAAACAAGATTGTTCAGAGTACCCCACGTGTCCATTGCGTCTATGATTTAGCCTTTTAAAAGTGCATGACCCCTATTTGAAAATCAATAACTTCATGAAACATGGCTTAAAATCGGAACATTTACGGTGTTAAACATTCTAGTCACCAACATACGAAAACTTGCTCTCGTATTGTTAAACAACCATCAAAAATCCAAGGCGTCAACACAAATCTCTTCTTACTGTCATCTATTCACATTTTGTTGGTATACCATCCACAAAATCGTGACATTTTCGGTGTTAAACATATGTGATGACGTGGGTAGTCTAAGGCAAAACAGTTTAACAATGTTATATAACTATGCTTAAAGGGTTGAAAGGTATGAAGATTCAAGGGACTGAGAAGCACTGATCAAAAGATGACTTGTCTTGTCATCCTTTTCCTTGGTCAACACAAGCAGCTGTCACATGGAGACGCTGCAGCACTCGGACCGCAGGTCCAAATCCATACTCGGCCTAAAGTGGCATGTCCTCAAGTTGCACTAAAATACAAGATAATATCCCTTCCTAAAGAAGAAGATACCTCTGCTATAAATCAGAGGCTTCTCCATCAGATCTAATCATCCCTTTTCTGATTATTCTCTCTTACGCTTCTTCTATTCCCTTTGATCATGCACGTGTAGAGTATCTCTCTATCACACCAAAGATCCACTCGAGTTTAGAACAACACTTCTGGTCTTGAGTCTTGCTCAAACCAGAATTCTAATACTCAAAACAATATTATCCTGAACCTCCTTCTATGTTTTGCAACGTAGGAGGACACCACGACCTACGTTATGTGATCACTGAAAGTGGATAAAATTGGATGACTCCATTCATAACATTCTTGAAGAACGGTGAACTGCCTCAAGATCATACAAAAGCCGAAAGAGTCCGAATCAAATCAAAGCAATATGTCATCCAAGAAGATATACTTTACAAAAAAAGGGTATTTGGCACCATTGCTTCGATGTGTTGGACCCAAACAAAGCAAGTATCTGATCAAAGAGGTTGATGAAGGCATATGTGAAGCTCATTGTGGTCCAAGATCAGTGGTGGCAAAGCTTATGAATCTCGGCTACTTTTGGCCAACCATGCACCGAGATGCCACTGAACAATTAAAGAAGTGTGAAGCTTGCTAGATCCACGCCCCCCTGCCAAAAAGCCCGAAGCATGATTTGGTTCCCATCAATTCAGCATGGCCATTCTACAAATGGGGAATGGAAATTGTTGGTCCTTTCCCACCTGCCTAGGGATGGGTCAAATTCCTACTTGTAGCCATAGATTACTTCACAAAATGGCTAGAAGTAAAGCCATTGGGAAAGATATTCAGGAAGCAAATCATTGAGTTCGTATGGGAGAACATCATATGTCAGTATGGTCTTCCTGGGGTATTGGTTATGGATAATGGCAAGCAATTTGCAGAAAAACCTTTCAGCTCATGGTGCAAAGAATATAGAATAACACAAGTCTTCATCTCGGTAGCATATCCCCAATCGAACGGCCAGGTTGAAAGAATGAATCGAAGTGTGGTTGAAGGGATCAAGACAAGGTTGGGCAAACAAGGAGGAAAATGGCTTGACGAGCTTCCAAGCGTCTTATGGGCCATCCGGACCACTGAAAAGACAAGCCACAAGAAAACACCTTACAGCCTTACCTTTGGTTCAGAAGCAGTGATCCCTACCGAAATTGGAGTTACCACACCTCGAACACTTCATGTAGATGTCAAGGCCAACGAAAAGGAAACATTGCTCAACTTAGAACTCCTTGAAGAAGCAAGAGACATGGCAGCTATCAAAGAAGCTCGGTACAAACAAAAGATGGAATCCTACTACAATACCCGAGTAAAACATGAACGCTTCAAGCCCGGAGATCTAGTGTTGAGAAACAATGAAGCAAGTAAAAAGGAAGATCAAGGGAAGTTGGGACCAAAATGGGAAGGTCCTTACACAATCCTTGAAGCCCACAAGGGAAGATCATACAAACTTGCCAACATGGAAGGCAAGAAGCTCCCAAGGCATTGGAATGGCAAGAACCTTAAAAGGTTCTTTGTGTAAGCTTTCTAGAATGTTGTTCAGTTCCAACTACCTAATGTAACAACATTATGATGAATCAATGAAAGGATGTGTAGATCTCTTTTTAAAAATTTGTCTTTCTATCCTATAATTAGGTTGAGAACCTTGCAAAAAACTCCATGGCATGGGCCATGTAAGGGGATGAGCTCTCAGGCCATTTCGCTCAATAGGTTCAAGGGTTGAGTGAACCTATATAAGGGTGAGTTCCTAAATCAATCCTACTCCATGAGATAAACAAAACATTTCTTTATATATCTCATAGACAGGTTCGAGCAGCCTACACCAACTGTTCCTTAAGTTTCAAAAACAAACTTACGAAAATTTAAAAACACTAAGTAGTGTACATAGGATCGATGGAGGTTTGTTTTCCTAGACTATCTTAAGGATGGATGACTGAAGCGTCCAACCTTTTAAGGTGCTACCGGTAAAACATCCCCAAACATCAACAAAGACAAAAACAATAAAGAATCACAAAGGAAAAACTAACAACGAAAGCTAAACACATAGAAATACCTAAAAAAGCCATAAGGGCTAAGCATTAAAGATAAAAGGCTTTAACAAGCCATAAACAGTAAACATTGTCCAAAAGGCTTCTATAAAGCCTACAAGCATACGAGAAACCTACTAGGTTCCACAAAAAGTAAGATTGTTCAAGACCACCACAAAAGATATTTAATTGTTTACAACCACAACGCTAAGATAGCTACGAATAAAAGAGAGCAAAGCGATTTAAGAAACACCACCAGACCCAGAAGGCTTCGAGGCTTCATCCTCCACAACAGCCTTCACCACCTTTGGTTTTTTAATCTTCTTTGCTTTCTTCGGTAACTTCTCAGCATCCACAACACCAATCTCCGAAGCTTCAAGGCTCGCATCCTTCAGCACACCTTCATCAACATCGTGAGTTTCCTCACTATCCCCAGAATAAGCCATCTTCTTGGAAAATGCTGCAAGAACTTCAACCAAACAACTTCATTCAAACCTTCAGGCTTTAGTTGCTTCAACTCCTGCAAAGGCTTCCCATAGAAAGAAGAGACTTGGGCAACATACGGGTAAGTTGAATGCTCCATCTTCAAAACGGTTTCTTTGAACACCTCCATGGAGTTGGGCTAATACAATGGAGACTGCTTCAAAACTTGACCAGATTCATGAGCCTTGAAGCCAGCAACAAAACCTGTGTGCTTACCATGAACAAGTAACTTGGTATACACTTCCCCAAGGGCAGAATTAAACGGGGCTGAGTGAAGCAAATAAGTATCCACTTGCTGAAAACCTTCCTCAATCATCCATTTGTTGTCATCCAGAGCATGAGTAAGGGAAGCCTCCAACCTTTTCTTGTCAGCTTCAAAAGCCTTCTTCTCCGCATCAAGTGTTACTCTATCATCCTCAACCTGCAACCTTGCAGCCTCATGCTTCGCAATCTCTGCTTCATGACCTCTCTTTAACTCATCAATAAGACCAATCAAAGTCTTTTCTTTTTCAGCGTACTCATCAGCATCCTTCTTCAATGAAGCAAGAGATTGCTTCATTTCCCTCTTCCTTCTAGAAAAATCCCCTTACTCAGCCATCATCTTTCTGAACTGACTAACACCCTCAGGAAGCATAGCCGCCAAGTTACAAGTCCCCACCATCATCTTGATCAATAAAGCATCATCGTCCATACCTTCTAAAGCAGCTTTGACACCTGGAGTGGCAAGATGTGCCAAAACATCCTCACAAACAGAAGAGGACTTAAAAGTGTCACTAGGCTTCACATTCCAACCCGGGGTATACACCCCTTCACCTTCCAAGCTTGTTGAACCCTCAGCAGTCTTCAACAAAGCAACCTTTACAACAACCTTCTTACCTTTAGCTTTCTTGACAGTAACTGGAACCTCATCAGGAACTACAGTTTCAACACCCTGATCCTTCTCATCTTCGGAATCCTCTATCTCATCGCTTACGTTCACAGCTTCTAATACATCAGCCGGCTTGGCATCCTTCAACGAACGTCAACTAGATCTTCTGGCTGAAGCCTTAGAGGATGTTGCCTTTGAGAAACTCTTAACATTGGGAACAACAACATAGTTGGTTCCATCATACCTCCCCTTCTCATACTTAGTCAAAATATCCTCACCCTCCACGGCTTCGGCATCTTTAAAAACCACCTCGGAATCTTCATCACCCTTGATAAAATCTAATGCAGACATGACTACAAAACAAACAACAAGGAGAACCAACAACATAAGCAACAAACAAACAAAAAATAAGGGAAAACAAAAACAAAATCATGTGCATACCCTGATCACCCTTCATCAACATAGGATCTCTACCCTCCTTATCCCACCGAGTACTAATCCCGGACAAAACCAACAAAGGCTCGCCGAAAGGACGAAGCCTTTAAGGACATGATCGGATGGCTTTGAGGAAGTTCTCGTCTAGATCAGATTCTGACGGTTCGAATTCATTCAATATAGCCTCAGGATGCCTCCAAACAGGTTTAAAGGGAAGAATAGGCTCGGAAACCTAGAAAAATTTCGTTATCCATGCACTTACCGTAGTCACATGTGAAGAAATCAAGTTAGTTTCAACCGGAGACGTTTCAAAAGTATACCAATTGCCATTTTTTGGCCAATCGGAATAAACGCCTAAACATGAGAAGGGTGGGATCATAACCAAGGGCTCTACATAAAATCTCAAAATGTAACACACGCCCCAAACCATAAGGATGAATCTGACCAAATGAAACCCTATAATATTCAAGCACATTTAACAAAAATATAGAAAATGGATGACGAAGATTAGAAAACTCGAAGTGGCGACAATACAGAGCAACTGAGCCACTCGAACACTGAGAAATTGGGTCTGTAAACCCAAGAGCAACTGGATTGAAGGACAAATCAATGTCCCACTCAGAGCAGAACGCTTCAACTTCCTCTTGTGTAAGGGAAGAAAAGCTTATAGCCATGTCCTTCTTTGCACCCATGATGCTTCGAAGGATGATCAGGGCAAGAAAACGAAAAGAAATACTAACCTGAATGTTGCAACGAAGAAAACCCTAGAAAAAGTTGAAGAAACCGTCGAAAAGAAAGAGTAAAGTGAAAGATAATTATGAAGATTAAAAGGCTGGTTTTAAACTCCTCAAATAAAATATTATTATTATAAAGTAATGATACTTTGCATTAAAACCGTAGCCTGAAGCCTGACACTTGTCACATCAACTGTCAATTCAAAATTCAAATCCAAAGACAATAAACCGCCTAAGATAGCTCTCAGCCCTTGAACCTTTCAAGCAACCATAAGCTCACTAAACAGTCAGAAGCCTTCCGGCTACACTACAAAGACTCCTGACTTGGGGGGCTGATGACGTGGGTAGTCTAAGGCAAAATAGTTTAACAATGTTATATAACTACGCTTAAAGGGTTGAACAGTACGAAGGTTCAAGGGACTGAGAAGCACTGATCAAAAGATGACTTGTCTTGTCATCCTTTTCCTCGGTCAACACAAGCAGCTGTCACATGGAGACGCTGCAGTACTCGGACCGCAGGTCCAAATCCATACTCTGCCTAAAGTGGCATGTCCTCAAGTTGTACTACAATACAAGATAATATCCCTTCCTAAAGAAGAACATACCTCTGCTATAAATCAAAGGCTTCTCCATCAGATCTGATCATCCCTTTTCTAATTATTCTCTCTTACACTTCTTCTATTCCCTTTGATCATGCACGTGTAGAGTATCTCTCTATCACACAAAAAATCCACTGGAATTTAGAACAACACTTCTGGTCTTGAGTCTTGCTCAAACCAGAATTCTAATACTCAAAACAATATTATCTTGAACCTCCTTCTATGTTTTGCAACGTAGGAGGACACCACGACCTGCGTTAGGCAGATCGGAACCCTTCAACCTTTTTATTCTTCCTTGGACCTAGAACTAACGTTAGACCCTTATTTGTTGTAGCAACAATATGCTATCACATTTTATTTATCTGTCTAATTAGAAAAAATCAACTCAAATACACTTTTGTTGCCATCTGTTGCCCTATCGAATTCAAACCTTAATATACATCTGAAAAATAAATAATACTTCATCTTTTATCACCATTCGCTTCAATTGGTGCTTTTACCACAACTGGCCAACTGGGAAAACAATTCATAGCTCCCATAAGCTCCTAGCGTATATTTAATTCCCAAATAAAGAATGTTGAAGTTGCTTAAATACTTTCATTGGCAATTTTGCATTTCTTGGTTCAAATTACACCTTGTGGATTGTGTGGATGTATTAGACTAGTTAATAGAATATTTATATATTTGTAAACAATTGTAAATTGATTTGATGATAATATCCCCTAAATATAAAAGATTATGTTTTTTTATCTATATATTGGAATTTAAAGCAATAGAGGAGATCAAGTTAATAATAATTCATTTATGGTATCATCCTTCTTCTTCTTCTTCTATCCTAAACCCTAATTCCCCACCGCCGTCGGCTTCTTCCTTCAATCCGGCAACCCTTCCCTGCATCATCCTTTTCTCTGTCTTTCAAATCTCTTCTGCTTTTCATTCCTCATGGAGACTCCCCTACACCCGACTCTCACTGTAACAAACATCAAAACCCATGTCCCTCTCATCCTAGAAAAAGACTCCTCCCACTACTCCACCTGGTCGGCCCTTTTCCAGGTTCATTGCTGGGCTTACGAGGTCATCGAACATCTTTCCCCCAAGACCCGCATCTTCTTCCTCTGACGCTAACAAGGCGGCTGCCGCCTCCAAGGCAGAAGCTTTATGGTCTCGTCTCGATGCTATTATACTCCAGTGGATCTATGCCACAATATCTCAACCTCTACTGCACATCATACTCAAGCCGGGTCAGTTGGCTTTAAAAGCTTGGACACTGGTACAAAACGAGTTAAACAACAATAACACTACTCGTGCCATCTTTCTGGGACAGGAGTTTGCTAACCTCAGTCTTGACAATTTTCAGTCCATGTCGGAATACTGTCAGCATGCCAAGCACATCGCTGACCAACTAGAAAGTGTGGGTGCCTCTGTTGATGATCAGATGCTTGTTACAAAGGTCCTAACCGGACTCACTGAACCATATGACGGTATCTCAACGTTCTTATAGAACTGCAATCCTTTACCACCATTCAGTGATGCTCGTTCTCATTTGACGTTTAAGGAAAGTAAGAAGAAACGCTAAGTTGCTCGCGCCTCCCAGTCGTCCACCACTGCTCTGGCCGTTGCTGTCACCAACAATAACACTGAACAAACCACACAAAGTTACCCTACCTATTCCTCCGAGCGTGGGCGCGGTCGTGGCAGACGCAGACGTGGTCGCGGGCGTAACGCCGGTGGCCGCGGACGTAGCTCCTACAACCAAGGCTCAACCTCCAACCACCCCTACATAGTTTTTCCCTCTAACTGGCACCACTCTTTGATGCCAGCGATCTTGAGAAATGGTACCACTAATAATATGATTCGCACCCTACTTGCTCGAGCTTCCCTACCTCCTAGCTATTGGCACCATGCCTTTGAAACCGTCACCTATTTGCTTAACATTCTTCCTAGCCAAAACCACAATTTTCGCTCACCCACATCTCTTCTTTACAAGGTTACTCCTGAATATGATCACCTTCGTGTTTTTGGGTGTCTTTGTTATCCTCTAACACCTTCCACCAACATCAACAAGCTTAACTACCGTTCAAACCCATGCGTTTTTCTTGGATACCCACCAAACCTTCGGGGTTACAAATGCTTCGATCTTTCGACTCACCAACTAATTATCTCCCGACACGTCCACTTCGAAGAAACCATCTTCCCATACACCATTCAATCTCCCACTAAACCACCATCTTACGACTTTCTCAATCCAACCATACATCCTCTTGTGTGGGACAAACTCGCTACCACAACTACTGCCCCTACCCCTCACGACCTACCAACAGACCCAAATCCTCCACCACCACAATCCAACCTACACAGCCCAACACCACTTCCCTTATCCACCAACCCTCTCGGCCCACATACCTCTACCACCCAATTCCCTTCCCCTTTCGGCCGAACTGTGTAACACCCCAACCGGTTGTGAAAATATCGAGGTGTCACGTAGTGATGATTGTTCAATAGCTCATGTACTAAAGTGTAAATATTGATACATTGATTAAATAGTTTATTACATAGAAATGAGATACAAAGATACAACGATTCAAACTAACAATCTAAACTGAAATAAAATGAATCCAAAATCTATGTATAAATTCCAAAAGCTAAAAAGGCGTCTAAAAAATAACCTGAAACATGTACCAAAATAGTATAGGTCAATACAAAAATGTATTGGTAAGCATACCCTGTTTTGAATACATATAGTAGAAAAACGTTTCGCAATTCATGTGTTGTATGCCGTTTGCAATTATGTATTTAAGTAGTATCAGTCAAAATCAACCCTATGAAAGTGAAATGAAATTTATATATAGTATGCGCTATTGACAGTAGTAATGAAACACATAGCAATGACCAAGGGCTCTCAATAGAGTCACAAGGGGTATATACCATAGTACTATTCATTGAAATGCTAAGCCGCAACGGTTAATGATTTTGAGAAGTCATAGATACACAAAGTAACACAAAGCAAACACACATGAGAATTGCACTTAGTGAAAAGAAATGGTAATTTGACATAAGGTACATGAGTAGCCCCAGACAGTAAAATGAAAAAGGGGAAAGATATACTCACAGTTTTGCTAAGCGCGATAAATCCAAACAATACTCGTCACAAGAGAAACTTGGGAATTCCGAAGAATTCAATCTATACATACAAGAATACTAACGAGGAAAAATGACTTAAAAGTCAACGACATCTAGAATCTAAGGCATCAGGGTTTGCTAGGATTATGTAGGGAAGATGAAGTTTTATGATAACTCGAATTTAATTATAATTTTGAATAAAATATATCGTGATTTAAGATCAAATATGTGACTAAGAAAAAAAATAAACATTTTGTTTTCCACACGTAATAATATTTCTGTTTTTATAAAAAAAAATATTCAGAAAACAGATTTTATAATTTATATTTAATTAAATAATTTATTATGACTAATTAAATATAAATAAGCTAGAAATACAAGATGTGGTCCAACAATAATGAAAATAGTTTTTTCATAATTTTTCTCAATTTATTTGCATTTAAAACAGATTTAATGAATTTAAATCATATTTAAATGATTAAAAATAGAAAAACCAATAAAAATATTTGTTTTTTGGCCCAATAATTTTATTTCAGTTCATGATGATTACAAATAATTTCCCAAAAAGTTTGAGATTAAAATCATTAAAAATGAATTTTTAATCAATTAATCATGATTAAAAGAATTAAATCAATAAAAATATGAAAGTAAATAAATTTCCAGAAAATAAAAGTATGGAAATTTTATTATAATATCAAGATGTTGCACCTAAATTTTTATATTTTTTGGAGCAAAAATAAATTTTCTATGAATATCGTAAGATATATATATATATATATATATATATATATTGTATTCCTTTATAATATAAAAAATAACAAAAAAAAATAAGATAAGCAACCCGTGGTTTGTGAGAATCGAACTCGGGTATCTTGGAACACAACACACCCAAACAACCACTGCACCAAACCTGCTTTTGTGTTTTGTTATAAAACTTAATTTTATTTATATAATATGAAAAGTACATCATCTTCTTCCCCATGTCACAAACCCTAACTCTAGAATTCCTATAATCCTTAATTCGATCAAGATAACTTCCGATTTCTTGGGCCTTTCGAAGAGGAATAACTAAACAACAAACCGGCATAAAATAATTAGACTTACGGTAACGTTTTTAAATCGAACAGGAGGAAGAACAGACTGAAACTTTGTACACCGATTTGGTAACCTTCTGTACGCGATTTGCAACGTTTTTTAGTGGGTTTGGAATGTGGTACGATGCAGAAAGTTATTGCTATGCTCGGTTTATATATTGGTTGATTAAAAGTGGTGTTTTTAATAGTCATAAAAATTCCGGCGGTATCAGTTGAAAACCGAATTTAAAGTCTGTAATTAACGCGTTTATTGCTGGATTTAATCATTGGAATCGGTTAAGATAATATGGAGAAATGGTTTGGTACAATTAAAAACGAAAATAAAACATTATAACCGGTTTTTGGGGCTTCGCTGGAGAAACTTGCCGGACCGGCGAGTTGTTGGTCGGAAAAACGCGGAAGAAGGAAGAGAGAAAATCAGATTTGAAACTTTGAAAAAATGCAGAAATAGCCCCTCCAATTTAACTAGGTAGTTCCAATTATAACTTGGTTAATTTTTTTCCTTTTAAAAACTTTAACCATACTAACTAAGTTTAACTTAAAGATTGTTAAACTTTTTAAACTTTTAATATTTCACCAAAGCTTTTGACTAAACTTTAACGTTTGATTTTTTCAAACTAAATAAAGTTTAAAATGATTTTTTTATATATGTTGGATTATTACATGTGTTTTAATTACACTTCCATATTTGAAATCGATTAAAACGTAAACACAATTAAAAGGAACATTCAATGATGATCATAAACTCAAATTTTTAATAAATTCAAAAACGACAAACATAAAGTACAAGGACTAAAATTTGCAACTTCAAGAAAGATAAGGGTGACGGATGTCACAAACTGCCTCACCGGCATCTACCCTTCACCACTCTCCTGGCCCAACCGGCCCATCACTCTCCTCCCAACAAGGCCCACACCCTTCGCCCCATCCCATTCCCACACCTCCAACACCTTCTGTTTCACCAATTCCCGCTGCACCAACTCCACCACCTCCCATGCGTACCATCCATACTCGCTCGATGGGCGGTATAGTTAAACCAAAACACCCATTTAACCTCCACACTATCACTGTTATACTGGTACCCAAAAACCTCCAGGTTGCCTTAGCCACACCAGAGTGGTACAATGCCATGGCCAATGAATTTAGTGATCTTATTAAAAAAAAGACTTGGGAACTTGTATCTCGCACTCCTGATATGAATATTATTCGATGCATGTGGTTGTTTAAACATAAGTACAGGTCTGACGGTAGTCTGGAGCGCTATAAAGCTCGTTTAGTTTGTGATGGTCGTAAACAAGAACAAGGGGTTAATTGTGTAACGACCCTGGCTGTCAGAGCCGGGTCGTCGGGTCGGGTTATCGGAGCTACGCAACGGAATTCAGGATAATAACAGTCTTGCCTCTTCCATGATCCACGTCATCATATCTGTTGGGTTACCTGAACACATGCCAAAAATAGTTTCTGTCAACATAAAGTTGGTGAGGTCGTGTATTTTATAAAGCGAATGGCCAGTTCGTTTATTGATAATTCTTTTATAAACATGCTTTACAGTTATAATTCTGAAGGGGAAAATATATTCTATTATATCAATTCGATTATATGTCAATTCTAATATATTATTCCGATTATATTCTATTAGTTGCCATTCCTATCGATGGTACCACTCTGCTTGTGGTAAATATAATTATTCCTACCCTCTACTCGGGTAAGACTGGTTCTTGTCCTCTAGTTGGACAAGAAAGGAAATGGCGATATACCGGTCAGTACTGTCCTTGTCGTTTCTATTATCCCCTTTCTATTATATAACTTCTATTAGTAATCATTTTATTATGTAAAGCATTTCTATATTTTTCTACTAAATGACATGTATTCCCCGGAAAACGTTAATAAAACAGTAAAAGTGGGGAGTTCACGATACTCACAGGTTTGCGTATAATCTCTAGCTAATCTTCTTATTACAATTATATGTCATATACATATGGATACGTTTTACGCGTGGGACTTGTTAGATTGTAATACTTAGGATATATATATCATATATACAATTTATACATATAGAATTCGGTATATATTAGATAGTCCTAAACCCGGGGTTTATTATTGACACGACACGGACATCCTAAATCTAGCTGGCCATTACAGCTTGGCACTCGTAGCTAATAAAGCTGGCCATTACAGCTTGGCACACGAACCTAAAGAACTCTAGACACGAACTTACCCGGATGATGATTCAGCAGAGCATATTATTATTAACTCGAGTCTAGTATATCGTTTTATACATCGAATCGTATATATATATATATATATATAAATATATATATATTTTATATATGTTTATTATTCTCTTATTATTATTATCAAGTCCGTACGTTCCCGTATTATATATATATATTCGTATAATTCTAATAATCCTCGTCTAGCTATTGGACCGGGTTCTATTCCGGGTGTTGACCGAGTCACTGAGTTGACTCGGTATAAGACTCGTGTTCCCAATACAGTTAACGGTATCTCACAATAATCATAGAAACAATATTATAATCGGGTATCGAAGACTAATACCAACATATGTATAACAACTGTTAGATTATACCTTTCGGGTTCGTATTCTGAATCATAACCGAAATAGATCGGAGATTAACCGGACCACGATCGGACTACGAGTGAAGGTTCACGAGTACAAACCAGGAACAGGAAGGTTACCGTTGAAAATAATAAACAAGTGAAGGTAATCGGTTATCTGTTATTCGATTAAGGTTGATAAGGTGATTTCGAAAAGGGTTTCTCATGACAATAACAGACAGTTAAGGTGACCGGTTATCAAAACAGGACTTGGGTTTCACTGAATATAGTCCACCGGTAATATCCAGACCCGATAACTGTGGTTTATCGGATGAATTTAGTGACCACAGACGACAGTCACCAAGACCGGTGACTGTCTTGGTTTTGCTCCACAGAACAGAGGATGAATGGTCACACGTTTATAATCGGAGCAGGGGACAGAAAAGACGCCGACGACAGTCACCACAGTCCGGTGACTGTCCGGTTACAAAACAGAGGTGTGGTGGTTCGTTGTCTCGTAACAGGAGCAAGGTGGATATCGGAATACAATAGATTGGATTCGATAATAAGAAAAGCTGATTGACAGTCATCATAGCTTGGTGACTGTCCGGGTATGATAACACAAATAAACGACACGAAGATGGTTAGCGAGTGGTTTGATAGTTAGGGGGAGGAGGTTACCGGTTACAAAAGAGAAGGGCTTGTGATGCTTTGGTGATGACGACAGAAGGTGAAAGACTCACCGGAGAAGAAGCGGCGGCGGCCGGAGGGGGTGATCCGGGGAGGGCTTCTGTCGGCTGCCATAAACACACACAAGTGTGTGTGTGTTCTCGTGAGTTTATGCAGAAAAAGGAAGGAGAAGCAAGGTTTTTAAGAGAAGGTATTAAACAAGGGGTGTTTGGCAACGAGGATAATAACTGAAACTCGGGTGTTTGGTAACGGTTATTAGGCTGCACAAGGGTGTTTAGCTGTAATTCTAAATGCCGAATAGATAGCGTTTGGCCACGATAATTTAAATTAAATAATTATAATTTAAATAATAGGATAGTCGGGTATGACCCGACCCGTTAACGAGACCCGTAACACCTCGAGGTGTTACAAATTGTGGGGAGACTTTTAGCCCGATAGTCAAACCGGCTACTATTCGGCTAGTGCTTTCTCTAGCTCAGGCAAAATCATGGAAAATAAATCAACTCGATGTCACAAATGAATTTCTCCATCGCAACTTAGAGGAAACTGTTTACATGCATCAACCTACTGGGTTTCGTTATTGAGATTTTCCTGACCATGTCTGCCTTCTTAAGAAGTCCTTATATGGTCTCAAACATGCACCCCGTGCATGGTACCAGCGGTTCACTGATTTTGCTACCTCACAGGGGTTTCGCCAGAGCAAATCTGACAATTATTTTTTTTATCTACAAGCACGGCCGCAATGTCGCTTATCTTCTTATTTATGTCGATGATATTATTCTCACCACTTCTAATGATGCACTTCGACAGCGACTCTTACATACTCTTGCTGGTGAATTTGCTATGAAGGACTTGGGCTCTCTTTCCTATTTCTTGGGCATACAGGTCACTCGGACTGGGGAAACCATGTTTTTGTCTCAACAGTCGTATGCTCGTGATACCATTCACCGTGCTGCCATGGATTCCTGCAAGCCAGCAGCGACCCCTGTTGACACCCAGTCAAAACTTTCTGCTGACTCGGGTCCTCTACATGATGATCCATCTATTTATCGCAGTTTAGCAGGTGCACTTCAGTACCTAACTTTCACCAGACCTGGCATCTCCTACGCGGTTCAGTAGATTTGCATGCACATGCATTTGGCTCATTGGAATGCTTTGAAGATGATCATTTATTACATTCAGGGCACCTATGAGTTTGGTTTACATCTCACTCCATCTTAGTCATTATCTCTAGTTGCCTACATAGATGCGGATTGGGCAAGCTGCCCTGATACTCGACGCTCTACCTCTGGATACTGTGTTTACCTAGGTGACAATCTTATCTCTTGGTCCTCTTAGCGGCAATCCACAATTTCTCGCTCCAGTGCTGAAGCAGAGTACCGTGGAGTTGCTAATGTCATTGCTGAACTATGATGGTTTCGCAACCTTCTTCTAGAGTTGCATCTTCCAATCACTCACGCTTCTCTAGTCTACTGTGACAACATTAGTGCAATATATATGTCGGGCAATCCAGTTCAACATAACCGCACTAAACATATTGAACTAGATATTCATTTTGTTCGCGAGCAAGTTCAGAAAGGTTGCGTTCGTGTTCTCCATGAATATCTAGCCGATATCTTCACAAAGGGTCTTTCACGAGTTCTATTTGACGATTTTCGATCCAGTCTTAGCATTCGTCCACCTTACGCTTCGACTGTGGGGGTGTAATAGAATATTTATATATTTGTAAACAATTGTAAATTGATTTGATGATAATCTCCCCTAAATATAGGAGATTATGTTTTGTATCTATATATTGAAATGTAAAGCAATAAAGGAGATCAAGTTGATAATAATTACTTTACTAGTTAGTTATATTTTTAAGTGTAACTATTATAACCTAGAATTTACCTATGTATGATATCAATTAAACTCTACATATAGTGCATACTATGTAAATTTTGTTTGACAAATATCATCAATTACAAAAAATTCTTTATAAAAATCCTAGGAAAAAAACATTGAAAAAAATAGATAGTAACTTTCACTATAAACTAAAGAGATTATCAATTGCGTTTCTACTCAATTGACTCATTATGAACAATCTAAGTTCACAATTTACAACACTTTTAGTTTTGTTCAAGAGTATCATTCCTTAATACTTGATAACCTATATCATATAAAACAAAATTAAAAAACATTTCACTGATCTATTTATAATAATAAACCAAGCTAAAAATCCTTCATGACACTTAAAGAGGCCAACATCCCCCTTGAATGTGCCACCAACGATTGCCGTTGATCGACCTTCCCTCCCTTGCCGCTCCACTTGGCCCATCTCCAGAACTGCTTTGTAAGGGTTCTTGAAGACGAAATTGACAAATTTCCCCAAATCTTAAGACTTTATCATAGTAGAGACCAAGGTTGTAAGCTGATCTAAAGAGTATTCAATTCCTTAAAAGAATCTTAACCTTATTCTTATTATTATTATTATTATTATTATTATTATTATTATTATTATTATTATTATTATTATTATTATTATTATTATTATTATTATTATTATTATTATTATTATTATTCAGCGTAAAAGATGGAGAAAGTGATGAACATATTAAAACCAAAACCCAATCCACAATAGCTCTTATGTGACTGGCAACGTCGCCGCTGCCAAGAGTGTCGCAACATCGATCGCCAAATTCGCAATATCTACAACTTCTTTTAATAGTTTTTAATAATATCTTATTATTGGTAAAAATTGTGATCTATAAACTTTTTTCATAAGTTGTTGTTATTATTATAATTATTATTATTATTATTATTATTATTATTATTATTATTATTATTATTATTATTATGTGGGCATTTATTAGAAATATAGAAAGAAGAGAAAAATGTTCAGAAAGCTATCCAAGAGGAATGATATGGGTTCTGCTAAGGTATCAAAAATGGGGTTTTGAAATTAGTTATTTATATATATATATATATATATTAAATTGGAATTGTATAGTTTTATATTGGAAATGCTATAATTCTGCAGTTTATAAGAATTATCTATAAATTTATTAACAGGCTTTACTGATGTCATTTCCATGCTTGTTGGAGGCGCAAGATGCAAATGGTGAGTCTTGGGCTTCTGCGCGGTAAAAAGCGAAGGCTTTGTTAGGCAGGTATATATTATAAAAATACATTTTTAGGGGCTTTAGACATCTCTCATGTCGAAAATGTAACCTTCACTACTGTAACGATTTGAAATTTTTTTTCTCGTTGTAATCGTTTCGTTCTAGTATTATTAATAAGAAAGATATCAATGGCGTTTTATCCTTTCGTTCGAACTCTTTTCCTCATTTTGATATTTATGTGTGTAATAAATATTATTATTTACTTTATAAAATTTCAAATAAGATTGTTGAAATTTATAAAATTTTTAACATTTAATGGAGTTTTTAGATATCTATTTGTGTAAGTTTGTAAAGTTAATAATAATAAAGATATTTAAGTTTGATATTGGTTTGTAAATAATTGAAACTAGGGGGACTGCTCTTGACAAAAAAAAAGTTTGAAAACATTCCCTGCTGGCTCCTTCTTCTACGCATTTCCGGTCACCGGAATAACCGGTTTTTCCGGCGAGATCGAAGTCGATAAAACCAGTGTTACGTCCACTTTAAACCCACAATCTCGAACAAACTCCTATCACGAATCTTTTCGTCATAAAAATCCGGGCTTTAGAAGCTTGTTTGACTGGCTAAATTCGTTCCCCTTATCTCGGTTTCTTTGTTCCATCCGTAACCAACTCTTTATGACTCCATCCTTATAAATATAATCCATCATTTGACTCGGAAAGCACTCGCAAACACACACTACTAGAAAATTGGGCTTTTGTTACCACATTTTCGGTCACATAATGGTAACAATTGCTCTGTAGCCACCATTTTGCAACAGAAAATGTGGTAGCAAAACACCCATGTTTGTTGCTCTAATGTCACTAAATAGCTACCACTTTTGTATTTTGCTACCATATTTTTGTTACCACAAAACGGTTAAAACTATTGCTACCGCTCCTATAATGTTTTAGGAAGGTTTTTTGCTACCGTTTTGGTACCATTTAGCCACCAATATTGCCACCATTTAGACACCATTTTTATTGAAAATTACACCTTTTTTGTAACCGGTACCATTTAGTTTGCAACCATTTAGTCACCGCTTTCATTGAGAATTTGCTATCATTTAGCCACCATTTTCATTGAAAATTTGCTACCATTTAACCACCACTTTCATTGAAAATTTGCAACAATTTAGCCATCATTTTCATTGAAAATTTGATACCATTTAACCACCACTTTCATTGAAAATTTGCTACTATTTAGCCACCACTTTCATTAAAAATTTGCTACCATTTAGCTTTGCTACAGTTTTTTTCGTGCTTTTTAATTTAATTACATTTCAAGAAAACTATATTATATATAAAACAATCAAATAATACAAAATCTCAATTTATATAAAACAAATTTGTTATAGTTTTTCCAATATTAAAATCATATAAAACTCAAATAACCGAAATTATCCATGAAAAACTTTGAAACATTCATGTCTAAGTGTTTATAGCCTATTTTCGACCCATAGCTGTCAACCCAGCTTCAATTTGTGCCATTCTATTGAGCATAGCCTCTTTATCCGCACTATCTTTTTCTTTTTCAGCCACCAAGCCCACAATAATTCCTTCAAACCTTTCTTTATCTTCATCTTTTTCCTTAACAAGCTCTTTGATAACCAAGTTCAACTTTTCAATCTACAAAACAAGCAATGAATAGAATCAAGAAGCCGGAATTAACAAAAACTAATAATGGGTCAAGTGAGTTACAAAATAACATAAACCAATTGTGAGTTACAATTCTAGTGCTAGAAGATAAATAACATGTTCTAATATATTTACATACTATTACTAAGAATAAAATTTTACTTAAACAATCTGCAGAGATTGTCTAACTAACTCAATAAGAAATTCCTAAACATTCTTAATACATCAAAGGCGAAATATATTTATAAGTAATAAGTAATATCCAATTAAACGCGAAATATATTTATAAGTAATAAGTAACTAGATTGATCCCCTGCGCGCGACACATCAATTGTAGAACATGCTTTTTGGTGCATAGGAAAAGGCAAAAAAAAAAAAAGTGGTGCATACAAAATTGCCGCAATTACATGGTTGGCTATTTTAAAAATTAGGATTAGTTGATGTCAAAATAATGTCAAGAAAGGATTTAAATTGTTGTTAAATTGCGGCTAAAAAATGGGTCAAACTGCTATTAAAAATGGACAAAAAAATACAGCGAAATTGGTGACAAAATTGACGTAAAAATTGTTTCAACATTGCTATAAAAATGGGCTTACAATGCACCCAAAATGGTCTCAAAATTGGTGTCAAAATGTGTGCCAACAATGGATTAAAACGACCTGGTGAGGCTCATGAATATAAACTTTTAATCGACCCTAATCATGAACAACCTATGATAGCCCTACTCATAAGTGGTCCTAATCATGACAACTGACAACTCGCAAACTATCGAAACTGCCATAATCATGACTAAAAAATATAACTTACATATTTTCTTGTGTCGTGTCATCGTAGTTCGCGGGTTGGTTGTCTCATTAGGTTTAGGTATCAAGAATCATCAACATCTATGATGGATGATAATATACTTTATAACTCTAGAACATACAACCCTAGATTTGTGTTAGAGCAATGAATCATGCTCATGACACTAGAAATTGGCACAAGATCAATTAACTAAAATGACTTCAACATAAGATTAATCGCAATTCAAACAATTGTTTCACATTCAAAAGCAAGTAAAAGATAGAAAATACCTAATGTTTAGAACCCTAAAATCAAAGTTTACACTCAGATATGAATAGAAGTTTTAGCCAAGCATGGCCATAGAAATCATCAAATGTTGTGTTCTTAGGTCTTCAATCTTCAAGATTATAATGAACAAATGATAAAATTCATGGGTTGAAATCATTAGAGATGAATAGCAATGATGAAGATCCCCCCAAGTTCCTCCTTGCAGGCCAATCACAGCCCTTAGTCAAAGTCCACCATTAATTCTTCCTTAAAACAAGCAAAGTTTGAATTCTTTTTCCTTGTTTTTCACTTTTACGTTTTTTATATTACTATTATTATTAGTATTAATAGTAGTAGACTTCATGCATGTTACTTGGTGCTCGGGTCTCGAATATAATTTCTAATTTTTTTTGCCCTGTTTCACACGAGCCCCTACCAAAAGTATAAAATAAATAAATAAATAAAGTAACCAAAAAGTAATAAAAAACATACAATACTAAAATAATAAAGTACAAGCCTAAACTAATAAAAATATTATCTAATCAACTAAAAAATATATAAAACTGACAAATAAATGTGATGCATTTAGCAACACATCAATAGGCCTTTGAGTTAGATCCCTACATCATGTTATCGTGACTTATATTGTATCATAACGGACAATAACAAGTGGTACATGCCCTAGTGACCATTATTGGATTAATTAACTATCATTGGATAGAATTGACCATCATTGGATCTAATTAATGATCATTGGTTCTAATTGACCATCGTTGTGCCTATTGAGCATCATCGGGTCTAATTCACCATCATTGGGTCTAAGTGACAATGATTGGATTTAACTAACCATCATTGGATTCAACTGGTGATCATTGGTTTAATTAACCATCATTTGATCATTTGGTACCTTTTTCTTGAATTACGGTTGTCTAACCACTGGTTAGGGAACTTTTCTTTGTACCCGTCAATGTTTTTAGTGGAATAAAATATCTCCTTCTCTGTTAAAAAAATTGATCTAATTTATCAACATTGATCTAATTGACAATCATTGGTTCTAATTGACCATCATTGGGTCTAATTGGCCATCATCGGGTCTAAATGACCATCATTGGGTCTAAGTGGCAATGATTGGATCTACCTGACCATTACTGGGCCTAACTAACCATCATTGGATCTAATTAGTCATCATTGGGTGTAACTGGCCATCACTGGATCAACCGACCATCAGTGGTGTAATTAACCATCATTAGATCTAATTGACCATCAATGGATCTAAATGACAATCATTGGTTCTAATTGACCATCATTGGATCTAACTGACCATCATTGAGCTTAGCTAACCATCATTGGATCCAACTGACCATCATTGGTGTAGTTAACCATCATTGGATCTAATTTACCATCATTGGATATTATTGATGATCATTAGTTCTATTTGACCATCAACAGGCCTAATTGACCATCATCGGGTCTAATTGACTATCATTGGGTCTAAATGACCTTCATTGGGTCTAAGTGACAATGATTGAATCTACCTGGCCATCTTTGGGCCTAACTGACCATCATTGGATTCAATTGACCATCATTGGATGTAATTGACGATAAAATATTTATAGTTACTAGTTTTGTTTCTTTTAATTGAAAGCGTGGCAGGGTAGTTTTAGAAAAAGTGTAGTTGTAGGCCTATTTTGGCGTAGTATTAATTATCGTGGCTAACATGGTAGCAATTTAATCTCAAAATTGACCACTGATTAACTACCATATATATATATATATGCATTATGCTTTAAAATAGGTCCCTAAATTTGATACCGCTAAGGTGGTCACAATTCAATAGGTTTGTTGTTTTTTTTATAATTTATTATTTTTTACTTCTTTCTTATTATTTTTCTCACGAATATACCATAAAAAATAAACGGTGTTAAAATTTGCAACCGATTAGTTACCTTATCTTATAATACATATTTTGGTGTAAAAATGGTTTCTAAATTTGCTACCATTTTTCTAGGCAGCAACTGTTGGTGACAATAGTCCAATTTTATCGTGACTAATATGGTAGCAATTTAGTCTCAAAATTTATCCCTAAATTTGCTACAGCTAAGGTGGTCACAATTCAATAGGTTTGTTGTTTTTTTTTTTATAAATTATTATTTTTTAGTTCGTTTTTATAATTTTTTCTCACGAATTTACTATAAAAAATAAATGGTGTCAAAATTTGCCACCGATTAGTTACCTTATCTTATAATATATATGCCAATGAAGCCACAACGGAGTGGTGGAGGTGTGAGGGTTTTCCCCCAAGGTCTCGGGTTCGAGTCTTGGGGTTTCCCGCACTGGGATTTTCCAAATGCCCTCTGGGTCTGGAGTGGGCCAGTTGAGCCCTTTTCTATGGCCACTGGGGGCGCTCAGTGGGTGTTTGGCCGGTCAAAAAAAAATCTTATAATATATATTTTGGTGTAAAATCGGTTGCTAAATTTGCTACTATTTTTCTAGGTAGCAACTTTTGGTGACAATAGCCCAGTTTTCTAGTAGTGACAACCCACACATTAAACTTACCTGTTATCCTATCAACGGTGCCCAGAAGCTTGGCCGGAATCCAAACACCGACCACCTACCTTCGACCTTCAATCCATCGATTTCGGTACAATACTTTATGTTTTCTGTTTTGTTTTTGCTCCAATATCAAAAACCCTCTGTTTATTTCGTATAACGATCTGTGGTAATAGTTAATTGATTGGGTTTTGGTTCTAGGGTTTCTGGCTAAATATGATTTGGGGAAGAAGGGTACTGAACTTGTGTATATTTTAAATCAGATCAAGCCTTTATAAGAAAACATACGGCACCTCGGTTGGTCTGGTGGCTGAGTGTTGAATGTGGGGACAGGGGTTCGAAACCTGTCCACCACAATGTTTTTCTTTATAATTTTGCCATTCATTTTAATATGGTTTTTGTTAAAGTTAATTTCTGAAAAATATAAAAACTATTTAAATTATTAGGGCTGTAAACGAACCAAACGAACACGAACAAGGCTTTGTTCGTGTTTGTTTGTTAAGGTTTCTTGGACAAACGAACCGTTCACAAACACACTAACGAACATAATTCTATGTTTGTGTTTGTTTGTTAAGAAATTCAGTTGTTTGCGAACTGTTCATGAACACGGGTCTTGAACACAAACAAAGAAAAACAAACATTTAATATGCAACTAACTAAAAAAACATTGTTAATAGTAACCGTTAGACAAAGTACATCTACTAAATGATGTCGATAAGTCAAATTGTACTAACTTAGAAAGAATTATCTAAAATTGCTTAGGCATAAGCATGAATACATGATAGTCCTAATTCAAAAGTTCATAATTATCCTAAGTTTTAACTAGTGATCGAACATATATTAACATACACAAACGAATATAAATAAACGAACGTAAACAAACACATTGCCGAACGTTCACGAACGCAATCGAACGAACGAGACATTTGTTCGTGTTTGTTTGTTTAGTTAATCAAACGAAATTTTTTGTTCGTGTTCGTTCATTTATTAAACAAACGGACACAAACGAACTTCCCGCCGAACAGTTTACGAACTGTTCACCGAACGTTTGGTTTGTTTACAGCCCTATAAATTATTATGTGTTTTCATAAGAAGTCACTCAAGTATATGTGTTTTGATATCTTGTTTAAAAATAGATATATGTTAAATACATATTAAAAAAAAGAAAGTTTTATTTATAAGTTTAAATAATGTAATTAAAAACATTTTATCCAAATTAGTTAGACTTTATTATTATGAAACGCAAAATTTTTGTTTAAAAAGAATATATGGAATTTTGTTATAACATACTTTTTCTTAATTAATTATCTAAAATTTTCTTATAATATTTTTTTTTTTTAAATGAAGAAGTAAATAAAGTATTTGTGTCACAATGATAAATGAAAATCGCAACGTTGGTTTTTCCCAAATCAGAACCAGAAATCGCTAGTGTTTATAACTCTAGATTGCTTTAGACTCAAGTTAGTTTTCCCAAACTTAATAGGATATATTTTTGTGAACTGTTTAGGATAATCCTTCGGGGTTCTCACAGTCTTATTTGCACTATTTGGAAAATTTGCTTGCTTTGCTAAGGTGAGTTTTACATAGCTCCGCTTTTTACTGTTTTTTATATTTTTAGGGGTGAAACATGTTTACTTTTTGTCTTGCTTATATCATTACGCATTTGTTTTTATTATTAGTTGGTGAACCCGCCTCAGTGTAATCATTAACTTTGATCAAGCCAACTGTAGTAGATTATAGCGCTATAGGTTCGACAAGCCCATCCCCCGTATAAATTCAGGGATGATTGAAACAGTTTTTTACTAGCTTATTGAGTTACGTCATTGTCATTAGGGTTGACTATACAACACCATGGTTTCCAATTAATATTATTACAAATTGTTTTGATATATAGACATGACTTACAAAACTTTGTTAACTAATTTTTTTTTTACAAATGTATTACTCACCAACTATTTATAGTTAACCCCCACATTTTCCAACTTAAACATGTTTCAGGGAATAATGAAGCGTGAAGTTCTACGTGCTTTGGACGTTAGAAGATGAAGTCTAGTTTTAATTTCATTTAGTTATTAGTTTAGTTTGATGTTGAACATTTAGTATTGTTTCGTTTTCGTTGTAATAAATTCCATTACTAGAATATTTATTTAATGGAACTTGAATTTTAAATACCATGTGCTTTTGGACAATTGTCACTACGTGACACCTCGATGTTTCTGCCATCGGTTGGGGTGTTACAACCGCTAAGGTTTGTTAATTCATTCTAATTACCCTCAATTAATCACAAAACTATATATGTTTGTCTTTATTCCTTTATACTTAGTTGTCATCATTTAAGTAAACGTCAAAATAATATATGTAAACATCAAGGTTTTCAAAACCGGACCGGACCGGCTGGTCTGACCGGTTTAACCGGAGACGGAGGTTTCGGCGGTCCGGTCGTGGTCCTTTAACCGCTTGTGAAGTAACCGGCCGGACGGACCGGTAGCCGGCGGTTTAACCAGAAAACCGGTGTATATAATGGTCGGGCCGGTCTATGTTGAACGCCAACTAGAAAAAAGAAGATGGAGAATTGATACAGGTATACTCGGAGCTTTTTCTAGCCGGTGACGTTTCGTACATAGACCTGGTATCGGAGTTGGAGCTACGATGGTTATAGATGGCGACGAAGTGACTTTGCAGTAGGGGAAACTATTCATCAACTCTTTGGTATGTTGCAAATATAGGATCATGGATGGCTCTCTGGCCTCATATGTGCCATCAATGTGATTGGCAACCAACATTGAATCGACATGCGCTTCAATGTGTTGAGCACCCATCTTTTTAGCTATACGTAAGCCTGCGACCAGCGCTTCATATTCTGCCTCGTTATTGGTTGTTTGAAAGTCGAGCCTGATAGCATAAGTGTATTCTTTTCCTTCCGGGGTTATCAAGTGTAAGTCTGCGCCGGCCCCTTCATCATTGCAAGCACCGTCGGTGAATAGCTTCCATATTTGAGTTTCATCGGGCGTAGTCGAATTTGACGATTCTTCATTTACGCATTCTTCGAATTTGTCTGCTGGGACCTCCGCTATAAAATCTGCAAGGATCTGTCCTTTGAAGGAAGGTCTTGCTTTGTATGAGATTGAGTGTTCACCCAGCTCTATTGCCCATTTTGCCAAGCGTCCGAGGAGTTCTGGCTTGCGCAGGATATCGCTGATCCGGAAATCTATGAGGACATTGATCGGGTGTCCTTAAAAATATCTGCGCAGTCTTCTTGAAGCGTGGATTAACGCGAGAACCAGCTTTTCCATTGTCGAATAGCGGGTTTCCGTGTCAAGCAGCATGCGACTTACATAATAAATTGGGGTTTGTACCCCCTTTCGATCAACCATGAGCACTGCCCCTACTGCCTTGTCAGTGACGGACAAGTAAAGGGTGAGTGGCTCTTTGGGTAGCGGAGCGGTGAGTGTTGGCAGGTTGCTCAAACATTTCTTCATGTCTTGAAACGCGGCTTCTGCCTCCTCCGTCCAGTGGAAGTTTGATTTCTTCAGACAATTCTTTAATGTGTCCACAAAGGGGAAAGATTTGGACGCGTAGTTTGACAGAAACCTGTTCAAAGCTACAAGTCGTCCCATCAGAGTTTGTACTTCCTTGACTGAAGATGGGGACGGCATCCGCTCAATTGCATGAACTTTATCTGGGTTGGGACGAAAACCGTCTTTGGTGACAACGACTCCGAGGAATTTTCCTTCTTCCATTCCAAAAGAACACTTCCCCTGATTAAGTTTCATTCGCACACTGCGCAGCTGATCAAAAGTCTTCTGGATGTCAAGTAACATCTGGTCTTCTTCTCTGCTTTTGATCACTAAGTCATCAACATCACTTCTAAGTTTACACCGATTTGTTTTACATACGCGGTGTCCATTAATCATTGATATGTTGCCCCTGCGTTCTTTAGCCCAAATGGCATCTTGGTGTAGCAGAAGGTACCCATGTCTGTGCGAAATGCTGTTTTATCTTCGTCTTCTTTGGCCATTTGAATTTGATGATAGCCTTTATAAGCATCCAAGAAGCATTTGAACCTGTAAGGTGCCAAAGAATCGACCTTTAGGTCGATTTCGGGCAATGGGTAACAATCTTTTGGACAAGCTTTGTTTAAGTCTTTATAATCGACACACATGCGCCATGTGCCATTGGATTTTCCCACCATAACTGGGTTTGCCACCCAGGTTTGATATTTGCTTTTGCGCAGAATGCCGGCCTTCAAAAGTTCTGTCACTTGTTCATTCATCGCCTTTGTTTTCTCAGGCCCCATACTGCGCTTTTTCTGGGCTATTGGCTCAGCATTTTTGCAGACGTTGAGCTTGTGCTCTGCAATGTGTCGCGAGACACCAACCATGTCTGATGGTTTGAAGGCGAAGATATCCATGTTCTTCGTTAACAACTGTTTTAAGTGAGTGCGAATGGGGTCAGAGATTTCATGGCCGATGACAACTGTCTGTTCCGGGAATATAGGGTTAATAACCCATTTTTCCGGTTCGGTTATGATAGTTGGCTTTGTTTGCTTTGAAGGCCTCGGTGTTTCTGTGGCATGACATGTTTTGTTTCCGCGGATGAACGCAACACCTGTTCGTGTCGGAAAACCTGCCATCTGCTGTGGCATAGATGCATTGTAGTTGAATTTCGCCAGCCCTTCTCGTCCCAGTAGGATATCATGTGAAGAGTTGACGGGGAGCACTGTGAAATCGCATGTTTTGGTGCGCGAATGCTTCCCATCTGAGAGTGTTACTGGGAAAGTCAGCGTACCCAGTGGGTAGATTGTTTCATGGATGAAACCTGAGATTGGCTCTGTGGTTGGTGTTATTCTTCTTTTGTCATCCTCGTCCAGCTGGTCGAAGCATTGCTGGTACATGATATCTGTGCTGCTGCCATTATCCAAGAACATGTATCGTGTTCGATAATGGCCAACAACCCTTGTGATGATCAATGGAGCTGTGGAGGAAGCCCCACCCTTTACCTTCGGCATTATCACTTGCTCTTCTTTCCATGAGTCATCTCTTGCTTCCATAAAGGTCCGCTTATGGCTTGCATTTCTATGTGTCATGTTGCATGTATTGCGGGAAACGCTATACACGTGATGCGCATTGAGATTGCGTATATTTTTCTGAGAGGGCTCTCCTGCTTCCGCGTTGTCCCTCTGTTTTCTTCTCATGTTTTTCACCAGGTGCGTTAACTGCCCTGACTTAATGGCGTTTTCAATTTCCATCTTCAAGTTGTAACAATTGTCTGTCATGTGACCGTGGTCTTCATGATACTCACAGTATTTTGATATGTCTACGTTTCGCCTGTCACCACGGAGCTCTTGTGGTTTTGGAAATTGAATTTGTTCGGTTTTCAGCACCTCAGATGGCGTTTTGGACAGTGGCGTCCATTCGTAGTTCTTCTTTGAGTGTCCTTAATGGTCACGGGACCCTCTCGAACTCAGCATATTTCTTGCGTCTTGTGCGGAGGAATATTTTCCTTCCTCCGCTGTGCCTGAGATTCTTGACCATACAGACTGTTTGCCTTTCCCTATGTTCTGTGATGATTGATGGTGACTGCTACTTTGGTGCGTATTTTTGTTGCGATGGAAAGATCGTTCGGAGGACGCATAAACTTTAGCAGCTTCGATTACTTCATCCCAGGCTTGTGATACATCGTCTTTACCGGTTAAACATTTCATCAGATCATCATTTCTTACCCCGTGTATGAATGCTGCGCGGGTAAGTTCTTCTCCGCATCCTAGTTGAAGGGCTTCCTTGTTGTACCTGATGATGTAATCTTCTAGGGATTCGTTCTCGTGGCGCGTACATAAGAGAATGTGTGCCTTGTCTTTCTTGTGTTTGCGCAGATGTGAGAAGTGATTCTTGAATTTTCTTATGAGGTCATCGAAATCCACCAGGCTTCCAACGGGCAGGCTTTCATACCACACTCTGGCTGCCCCTGTTAATGTTTGTACAAACAAGTGACACCAGGCTTGGACTGGCCATAGCTTGGAGCTACCTGCGCAGTCAAAAGCATGCAAGTGATCGTCTGGATCGCGTAAACCATCATATTTCCCGATGGTGCTTGGTAGCTTGCATTCTTGAGGCATCTGTGCCAATGCAATGCGTGCACAGAATTTTGATCTTTCGGCAAAAGTCTTTGGTCTGTATGGTTTATAGAGGTCATCATCTTTTGGTGCCAGACTGCTGGCAACAAACTTGGGGTTCTGTTTTTTGTTGGAATCATGATGCACCTCGTCTTCTGATTCGTAGCCGTCTGGTTCATCGTTCAGGTTGACGGGGTCCTGGCCGTGAGTATTCTTACCACGGCCTCCACCACGTACCGCCTGACGAGATCCTTTAGCGTGACGGCCACTTTTGTTTTTTCGAGAAGATTCTGAGTCCTCCTCACTTGTGTCAAAACTTAACGTCTTTTGGACGTTGAGTTTAGCTTGATTCATAACCATTTTCTGATATTCAGCAATCGTTTTTGAATTTTGCTGGGCCAACCACTCGTCCGGATTAACCGGAGATAGGTTGGTTTTCTTCTTTTTGCTTCCAGCAGATCCCCCTTGTTTGGGTGGAACTGGAATGTCGAAGCCGGTTACTTCTGAGCCACATTCTTCGTGATCGTATTTGGTGTAACATCTTGGATCTCATCGTTGATTGTGGCATCAACCTCAGCATTGTTGTTGTTTGTATCTTTTGAAAAAGCCATGTTGCTAGTTTGAAAGATTTGTTAGAACCGTAAGGGATGGCGCCAATGATGAAACAAATAGTCTCACCTCCCTTAAGGATGATAAGATTATGAGTTACTACAGGGTTGATCCTTTACTAACAGCTACGGCTTAGAGATACCTGCAAATAAGAGTGAAAGTATGGGTGTGGAGACGACTACACAAGGTAGCAGTTTATAACAAAAACGGGGTGAATGGGGATACTATCAAGTGTGATAGCTCTCCAGGTTAGTAGAAAGTGTCCTCTCCTATTGGGGGTATGATCCCTTTTATAGGAGAGTCCGTATGACACCATTACCCAAGTCCTAACCATGGTTAGGTTGTTTCCATCACCCTTAATTGTGTTAGTGAGGTGATATATGAAAAGCAGAATTGAAGGGAATAGTGGAATCGTGTACCGCCTTTAATGCTTTGGTTACGTGATTCATGCATGGCTGTTAACCATGCATGATGTTCGCCTTGACCGGGTTTTGACCAATCATTGACTGTTGACCGATCATTAATGAGCCTTGACCATGTCCTGCGCGTAGCTTTTTTTCGTGTGGTGACGTTGTGCCGGGTTTGGGTATGCGGAATAGTGTATTCAGTACCCAATCCCATCAGGTGTTACCATTGAAATTGTACATTGTTTTAGGTTAAATATTAATATTACAATTATACATTGTTTTAGGTTAAATGTATTAGAAGTATACCGTTTAAGGTTAAGTGTTAACAACGAAGTTATACACTATTTTAGGTTAGGTGTAAACATTGGAGTTAGAGAGTGTTTGGTATTGCGTTTTGAATCTAATTTTTAGATTATTGCGTTTTGAAAATGCAGATAATCAGTTTTTAGTGTTTGGATTGCGTTTTGAAAACGCAGATAATCAGTTTTCTAGGCTACCAAAACGCAATAATCTATAAGCACCTCCACCCCTGCTTTTCCAAAACGCATAATCTATTTTGAATAATCAATCCCAAAAACCCCCTTATACATTGCTAATTGTTTTAGGTTATGTAATACCTGAAGTTTTCCTACGAGTAAATATGAAACACATAAGTCTATTTAATATGTAAAATAATGTTTCATATTAGATTTTTAACCCTAGAACGCTCCCAAAATATACTCTACCGTAAAAACTAAACTTAAAGCATAGTAAGAATGCAAGTTGTAATCTTTTGGAAATCCGTCCCACCAACCAAACCAAAAACCAAAACCAAGCCATATATAAAACAAACATAAGTCTTAACCATCAAGGCCATCTCATATGGACTTCCACACGTTCTTCGAGACATGGTACGACCAACTACACCACCAAATCCGCCAACTCACGGAGGCGTCCCGACCACCCACCACCGACGACCACCATGTTCAACTCACCCAACTTATCGACAAAGTTATGTTCCATTTGTCTGAGTACTACCGAGTGAAGTCACTCGCGGCTAACCAAGACGTTCTTTCGATTTTCTGCGCCAAGTGGTCTACCACCCTCGAGCGATCCCTCTACTGGATCGCGGGGTGGCGGCCCACTACGGCTTTTCATCTTATTTACACCGAATCTAGCATCCTTTTTGAGTCGCGGATGGTTGATATCCTCCACGGCGTCCGCACCGGCGATTTGGGCGACCTTTCTTCGGCGCAGTTTACGCGTGTTAGTGACCTTCAGTGTGAGACTGTTCAACAAGAGAACGCCATCAATGATCAGCTGTCCGAGTGGCAGGCATGCCACTAATATTTATTTGCTTCTAATCCTTCTTAATTTTCTTTTATTTATTTATTTATTTATTTAATTCTTGTCCCTCTTTTTGGTCGACAATATGTTTCTTTATGACATGGAGTTGTGGAGATAGGGATGAGCATATAAGGCCGAATACTGATCCTGTTACGTCTCGATCTCGATACCGTATCGATACCGAACCGAGGGGTTTCAGGATCGGTACCAGTGCTATATTTATGGATTTTCGGTTTCGGTATTATCGGTATCGGTACGGGATTGGTATGGTATCGGTATTTTACCTTTTAAGGTAAAATACTGATACCATACCGGTACCGATACCGATACCGTACCGTATGTGTTCGGTATCGGTATGGTATTGGTTTTTTAGACATTTCGGTATCGGTATTGTCGGGATCGGTATGGGTTCTATACCGATACCGTCCCGAACTCATCCCTACCCTAGTGGAAACAAGCTTCTACATAAGGATGCGTACACAGACCAAACTTGGCCTTAAGTGTCCACTAGACCCTTTGCATGTTAATTTTTTAGCTCATTGTTGCCCTTTCAGATCGAAAAGGGCCGTACTTGACAGCAATAGTAAGGTTGCTGCTTGGTGACCATGAGTTGAGCTGTGGAAACCACAGCTTGTTACAGAAATGCACGGTAAAGAGCATACATTAGGCCCAGCTTGTTACAGAAATACTGTGTTTGTCTTTTTATGTATATAAACATTAGAGCTTAAATTATATGAAGATTTTTATAAAATGATGTTTTGGTGTTAAGCAGGAAGAGGCATGTGAGTTATTGGGCGGGACGTGTATGGATCTAAATCAGAAGATCAAACGGCTGGTAAAGATCATGGAGAAAGCGGACGAACTACGGTTGAGGACCTTGAAGGCGGTGGTGGAGCTACTGACGCCGCAGCAAGCGGTGGAGTTTCTTATCGCGGCGGCCCAGTTGCATTTCGGGGTACATCGATGGGGTTTAAATCACGACCGCGAACGCAAAAGCCATCGATCGGAAAAATGAGGTACATTTCCGGCAACTATTAAGGTTTTACCTAACAACCGCAGCTGCCATAAGATATTGCGTTACAAGTTAATTGTATTGTTTCTTTAACTTCTCATGATTATCCTTATCCAAATCAAAAATTATGTTTTGGTAATCGTAATTTGTACTGTAATAAATTTGTTAATGTCATCTGTTTTTTTTTTCCAATTAATGACAACAAATAATATTAAATGAATTGATTTTTAATGATCGAGGTAATGAAAGATGTATATTTTACTATTTTAGTATTAGCATTTAGATAATTGGGAAGATAGAGGTGGCAATTTGCATGGATCAACCTTGCATGCAGAGTAACACGTGTTACATGCAATGGTCCACGTGTTTCAATCTTCTGAAATATTATTGTCCAACGTCCTATTGCTTTTGAGCTAAGTATGCTATTGATTCTATGCTAAGAGTCTAAGGGGTGGGACGTTTACCGTTTATTGCACGGGTACCTCATGAAAATCTTACTATCACCACGACAACAGTGTCGTTGATGCTGCTTGTAATGGATTCGTGAGGGTGACCCGTGTGTTAGAGAACACGGTTTTGACCAAAGCGAGGTGCTTTGGTCTTTTTTTAAAAAAATTTGATTTTCTTTTAATTATTTAAAATTATATGTTAATCACCAAAAAATAATTTTAATTCATTTTTGGTTCTTTTAAGTTGTTTCCTAGCCAAGAAAATTATAACTCTCCGTTTCGCTTCGTTAATTGCTCGTTTTGGTTTTCCAGTAAAAACATCCAGCTTTGTACAACTTTGATAAATCATTGTACGTGGTCCTCCGACTAAACCTAACAATCGGATTGTTTTTATTACTTTTTGAGAAATGATAATTTTCAGATATTACAGATCAAGGTGTTACCAAGCATGTCAAGAAATGATAATTACTTTTTGATTGTCTTGATACTTTTTAACAATCGGATGGTTTTTCGAGAGAAAGGAACTAAGTTGCAAATACGATAATAATCAAACTCATATCTCAAGCCGGTGTAATTACTTTCAAGTTTTTTAGAATCATTGAAGACACCACATCATTGTACAAACCGACGATCATTCAAAATTTAAAGTTACCGCTAACCTCTGTGCCATCATCGACTACAGCAAACCGACGATCTTCCTCCACGGCACTCCTAATGTGCCTCTCTTTATTTCACGGTACGATTTGTGTTTTTGTTGCTTTATAAATAATAAGTTTTGTGTTTATCAAACCCTAACGTCTGAGCAATGATTTATTAAATCGTTTTACTAATTTCCGATTCTTGATACTTTCATAAATCGTTTTACTAATTTCCGATTCTTGATAATAACAAATGATTATAATAATAAAACAAAGGAACTAAATTACAAATATAATAAAATAATAATAATAATAATAATAATAATAATAATAATAATGGGTCAAACACAAAAAAGTCAAACACCATGTCTCCTTGATGTTTGAACACAATAATGTCAAACTCTTGCACTCCATTCTCCACCACAAGCTTCCGCCAAGTACCGTCACCAAAAACCTCTCCATCGCCTATGTCGACCGACCACTTGTGACACCCTCGTCTAAGTACCGCTGCTAATTTCTTGCCTCCCAACTTGGTCAAGAAAGATTTTGGAATGCCATGGGTGTGTCTCTGCACAATTTCGTATGCTCAAACGTCATATATATTATACTTCCCCCTTTGTGTGTGTGAGAGAGAGAGAGAGGGAAGTTAATACGCTCAAAGCTAAACGTTACGTGTAATATAGTCATTGCTAATGCTCAAAAAAGTCAACCTTTGTTGACTCATAGGAGTCTTGAAGACGAAATGAATTTTACAAGATACTTGAAACAAGGTATGGATATGGAGAATAAATATTTGACTATACGTGGTTGATGATGTCAAGTTTAACTCGTTGATTCATTTGGAAATCGAAAACGCCTATCGTCACTCTGTATAGAGAAGAAAATCAACAACCGAATATTTAGTTCTCTCCGAACTTCAGCTTCCAAAATACGACGTCGTTGTAGCTCATATGTTATTATCTCTTCTCTTATTCTCTGTTTCTCTAGTTCTCGATGGATTATTGCTCTCATATCGACTCTCACAATTATTCACAATTTTATACATACAACACACCTTCATCGTTGACCGTACTGTTCTTCTTGATCTTTTTATGTATGAATAGTGACCATCTGGCAAACCTACCTCTGTTTTGAATTTGTTGCTTCCATAGAGAAGTTATCAATCTCACTGTAATGATCAGGAACATTCCAAATAACTGTATAATTTCGTACAAGATTCCTATGCAAGCAAGTCAAATTCAGTTGTTAGACCAACTTGAGATATGAGTTTGATTAGCTTGAATCTCTTTGATCCATGGTATCCAGTCTTCAAGGTGGACTTAAGCACCTGAACGGGAAGTTGAAATTTTGAATGATGTTCGTCGACTGCACTGAACACACTACAATTATTCACAATTTTATACATACAACACACCTTCATCGTTGACCGTACTGTTCTTCTTGATCTTGATCTTCACACTTTCTTTTGACAAAGGTCTGGCTGACCTGAAGTTCCTTTGCAACCAGGTAAAAAGGAACTAAGTTGCAGATATAAAAATCCATCACATCACGATTATACTCTTTATGTATGAAATAGTGACCCTCAGTTGTTATCCGAGAGATAGCGGTCAACGATGAAGACATCCTGAAAGTGGATACCATGGATCAGAGAGATTCAAGCTAATTAAACTCATATCTCAAGCCGGTGTAAGTTATGTTGTAGCATCTTTGATCATCTTCTTGTAATTACTTGACAGATATCTCTCTGAGATGATAGCTTCTCTTCAAATTCTGAAAGTGAATACCATGGATCAGAGAGATTCAAGCTAATTAAACTCATAGGTAAGAACATTGTGGATGAGGATTGTTTATCTTCCCATTGATTTCAAGTATGTTGCCAAATAACTGTTCAATTTCAGCTTTTGTTTAACTATTTTAGCAACTTCCATAAAGAAGTTATCAATCTCACTTCTCACTGTCCATGTTTACCTTCAACGTCCAACGGTAATGAGTAACCTAGTAACCTCTACAATGATGTGATTTGTTTTTAAATAAGGAGGTATATGTACAATGAACTTTTTACGCTAAATAAAACCGATTAATGGCAGGTTTGCCAGAGGGTCACTATTCATACACACAACTTTTTGCTCTAGTGGTGTGCTCTACCTTTTTGACAAACACCTGGCTAACCTGTCCAGTCGGTGCAAGTTATGTTGAAGCTCATATGTTATTATCTCTTCTCTTATGCTCTCATATCATGGATCAGAGAGATTTAAGCTAATTAAACTCATATCTCAAGTTGGTCTAACAACTGAATTTGACTTGCTTGCATAGGAATCTTGTACAAAATCATTCTCACATGAATATCCTTTGATGAATGTATTAGGGGTTGGAAACTCTGAAGACCAATGACCCTCTAGCAAACCTCCGTTAAGGGTCTTCAGAGTTTCCATGGGAAGGTAAACATATATAGCATTCTCTTCTTCTTCCCTTACAAATCACTTTGCCATTAATACAAATCACATTGTGCATGACATTACATTCTGCATGTGTCATTTCATAACTGTTGATTGGTATATAGAGAGATTCAAGCTAATCAAACTCCGGGATCAGAAACATTCCAAATAACTGTAATGATCGCTACTGTTGATTGGTATATAGAGAGCAAACCGACGATCATTCAAAATTTAAAGTGACCGCTAACCTCTGAGCCATCATCGTTGACAGATATCTCTCTGAGATGATAGCTTCTCTTCAGATTCTGATTGCACCGGTGGAATTGGAATTAATGAGACAACTTTTCAGTTGTTATCCGAGAGATAGCGGTCAACGATGAAGACAACCTGAAAACAACCGGATACCATGGATCAGAGAGATTCAAGCTAATTAAACTCATATCTCAAGCCGGTGCAAGTTATGTTGTAGCATCTTTGATCATCTTCTTTGTAATTACTTTTTATTGTTTCGGGTTCCCTTCCATCGTTGACAGATATCTCTCTGAGATGATAAAGGTAGATCATGGAAAGTTGAACTCAAGAAAACAAAGATGAAACCGATTAATGTTCTTTATATATGAATAGTGACCCTCTAGCAATATTTGTAATTACTTTCTATTGTTTAGCGCCGATCCGATTGTTAAAAGTATCAAGACTATGAAATTAGTAAAACAACTGAATTTTACTTGCTTGCATGAAAAGTTCAATTTCAGTTCAAACTTTTCAAACACCTGCAACATCTCAAGAGTCGAGGTCCTCTGAAAAAGACATCGTACAATGAACTTTTCATGCAAGCAAGTAAAATTCAGTTGGTATTAATGGCAAGATATGTGGCTTTAGTCCTTTACGCAGGTTTTTTGACAACTTTTTGCTAATACACACAACTTTTTGCTCTAGTGGTGTGCTCCACCTTTTTGACAAACACCTGGCTAACCTGTCCAGTTATCAATCTCACTGGCAATCATCGTTGGTAGCTATAGGTAAGAACATTGTGGATGAGGATTGTTTATCTATCTTCCCATTGATTTCAAAGGATATTCATGTGAGAATGATTTCGTTACTGTAATGATCAGAAACATTCCAAATAACTGTAATTGATTTCCACGATCTACCTAGACTGCTACAACATAACTTGCACCGGCTTGAGATATGAGTTTAATTAGCTTGAATCTCTCTGATCCATGGTATCCACTTTCAGGTTGTCTTCATCGTTGACCGCTATCTCTCGGATAACAACTGAAAAGTAATTACAAGAAGATGATCAAGGATGCTACAACATAACTTGCACCGGCTTGAGATATGAGTTTAATTAGCTTAAATCTCTCTGATCCGTGATATGAGAGCAATAATCCATCGAGAACTAGAGAAACAGAGAATAAGAGAAGAGATAATAACATATGAGCTACAATGACGTCGTGTTTTGGAAGCTATAACATAACTTGCACCGGCTACTTTTTAGTTGTTATCAGACGACTACTTTGATCAAGATGACATACACCTAATTTACACATATCCTTTGATGATGTCAAGTTTAAGTCATTGACAATGTTGAAGGTTATTACTTTGTTTTTTAATTTTTTTTAACTTTTTATAATTATTAAATTAAAAAAAAAAACAACTCAAAACATCAAAAAACTACCAAAAATAAATTACCCCCCCCAAGCGCCTCGTTTAGGCCTAAGCGAGGCGCTTGGAGGGGGTTTAAATAGAAGCAGGGGGGTTTAAATATCACCACCCTTTTGAAACCCTGTGTGTTTATTATTTTCATTTATATTAATTGTTTTTCAATTAAATTCCATTAATATTAAAATATATAATAAACACGTAACACATAATAAAAAGCACAAAAAACGACACTTAAACATGACGCAATAAAATACAAATACATGAGTTATACAAAGTTAATCATGACGCAATAATTGGCATGCTTCGACAAGGGCAAAACTGTAGAGGTATCGAGCCACGTAGTCCACATGCGTGAACTTGATAGCCAACCCCTCCTCAATGAACGGGTGCTCCCTCAGGTGTTTGCGTAGAGGGTGTTTCACCGATCACATTTATTTTTTAGGTCGGTCCACTTGCGTTGAAGGCTTCACACTACTAAGGCAATCTCTTCTTTCTCGTTCAAACACGTCATTGTTTGAGTTTGAAGTGTGTGGGTATAGAGTGAATCAAAATCACCCTACTATATGGGCCTTTTTTTAACCGTTGGCTACGGTTTAAATGCAAAATTTAATTTCTTTTGACCATTGTTAGCTATGATTATAAATGCAAAATTTATTTATTTTTAATGTTTTAGCTACGGTTATGAATGCAAAATTTAAAGTTTTAACCGTTTGCCTGCCACAATACAATTAGAGGTAACCGGTGAAAAAAGCAAAAAGTAAAACTTTCAATATATATTTATTATAAATAAAAGAAAAATAATAAAGGAATAAGTGAAATGTTGCTTCTAAAAAACTGTTTCAGTGAAGTGATGTGCTAATGCAGGATTGATAGAATTCAGTAAAGTTAAAAAAAACACAAGTGGAGACGATGTTTCATATTATTAGCGACGACTTTTGTTGTCGGTAAAACTGTCTTATCTTGTGTATAACGATTGGGGTGGGAACACTAGCACATGATGAGGCCATCCTCACCCTTAATTTCCCACCAAAAATTTTAGTTAATTTTTATTATTACTTTACTATATAATAAATAAAAATCTTATGATTATCTTATTTTTCTTATGAAATAATATTATTAAATCATAATTTCACATTTATCTTTTATTTCTTTAGTATTATTTTATTAACTAATTCTTTTTATATTTTCATTTATTAAAAACCATTTAATATTTTATTGATAAAAAAAGTTACACATTTAAAACCACCACTTCAATTGCATTTGCACTCATCCAAACATACATTATCTCCTTAGTATACATTTTCATTCTTATTCACATGATTAAAATTATTGATTTATCAAGTAATTACATTAATTTATATGCTACATCGTACCACATGTTTTGTTTTAATATTAAATTTATCTATTCAGAAAAGATCTCAAGATATAACTTAGTAATGTATATATGTGTGAGTGTGACTCCCACCTATTTTAAATTGGACTAGTACGGCAGAGGGGACCAAGGGATTTTAAACCACCTCCTTCATCAATGCATTGGTTTAAAATCGGAGTTTGAAATTCCAAACCATATTCAAGATCACACCAACGTGATGCTCTAAAAGGTTCTTCAGACACAAATTTAAAATGTTGAACATATATCTGTTGATTAATGTTTTCTTAAATGCTTATTATTACATAAATAATCAATTTCAAATTTGAGTACAGATTTATTAGAAAGAATCTTCTAAGCAAAAATACCCTCGCGTAATGCTCATAGTGGGAACACGGATAATCATTCTTATTCGCTTGATTAAAATTGTTGATTTCTCATATAGTTACATAAATTTACATGCTACATCGTAACACATATTTTGTTTTAATATTAAATTTGTCTATATCCTGATAAGATCCCACTGGTAAGATCCCACTGATAAGATCCCAGGATATAACCTAGTAATGTATATATGTGTGTGATCCCTAACCATTTTAAACTGGATTAGTCCGATAGAGGGGACCAAGGAATTTTGAACCACCTCCTTCATCAATGCATTGGTTTGAAATCGGAGTTTGAAATTCCAAACCATATTCAGACCACACTAACGTGGAAGCTTATTATTACACTAGTAGGAAACCCGCACGATGCGGTGGGAATGACATTTTGCATTGCGGTACTTATTTCAAATTCATATAGTATATTTGTTATAGTATTGTTGCGATGGATATAAGTCATAATCGTTACACATGTCTAGTGGCTAAAAAGATTTAACATTTAAATTATAAAGTACTTCAAGAAACATTTGATAAAATAAAATAACACACGAAAGGAAAAATAAGTATTAATAAACATAAAAGTTGAAAACTAAAATCTCAGGATATTAATTTCGTCAAAAGTCTTCCAAATCTGCATGATCTCATCTATATAGTCTACCCACCATTCGCCTTCAAGAGCGATCCCTGAAATTTCTTGTGTATCTTCATGTTTGATTATTACATCTTTTGGTGAGGATGAGTTTCATCCATCTTATCATATTTGCAGTATCATCAAATACGTCTTCTTTGTCATATTTAGTCATAGGTACTAATGGACCCTTCCATTTATTTAGAATCCTCCATTTTTGTGTAATCGTACCATCATCTTCTCCCTAATAGAATCAAGAAGTTCAAGTACTGATTTATAACGCATATCACCAATCCAAAAATTAAAAGCAACCGAGATGTTGTTAGTAATGTAATCAGATTTGGATCTTGTCCTAAACATTTGTTACCGTCTACACTTGTGGCAGAGACTAGTACCCTGTTGAACTTTCCTTTTAGATGACAAGCATCAAGAGCAATGTAGGAACAACAAACATCATGAAACCCTTTCGAGCAAGCTATTAGTGAAACAAAAAAAAAAAACGTAAAAAGAGCTTCTTATCACCTTTTTTTTTTCAAAGTCAATCTCAACAACACTTCCTGGGTTTCTCCTCAGTAGCTCTTCTATGTAATCATTTATCTTCATGAATGAGTCATCCCAATTGCCATATATTTCACTATAAGCTTGTTCTTTTCCTATTAAACACTTTCATGTATGATACATCAACGTTGTAGTTTTTTTATAACCCACTTCTAAAGTTTTGGAATAGGGACATCCCCATCCGATTTTAGCTTATCTTGAATCACACTAACAATCCGTCCTTGACTTGCAAGCTTGTTACCACCCTTGTTGCTTTGAGTGCAAGAATGTGCTTCTACGAATGTCTTAACCTACATTATGTTAATTAAATATACAAGTTATTACAATAAATAAATAATCTTTATTAAACTCGTAAACTTACCACAAATGCGATTCCATCTTTCTTGACAGAAGCGTGTATTCTCCATTTTCATTCTAGGTTTGAACATTTAGCCGTGACTCGTGTGGGTTCACTTTTCTCAACAAAGTACTCGAATTCATTTGTAATCGCATAATGGATTAACGCTCTTCTACACATAACTACATTATCAAAGGTTGAGTTCACTTTGATGGTTAGATTTTTCTTGCTATAAGTTTCTTCCTCTTCGGAACTCAGTAAGTCAACTTCGTTACCGGTACTATAAAGGCTATGGTAACTTTCATCACTTAATGAATACTTGGATTCTTCCTCACCGTGTGGTTCATTAACAACTTCAACTTGACCCCTGTAAATAATATACGATTCTTATTGAAGAAACAATAAGTATCTCGGGGATTATCACTAATCACCGAGGGGGTTTATACTTGTATTTATCCAAGTACAATCCATTACCTAAACCGTTGGTTTAGCCGAGACGTGAAATATGAGTGAGTTTGTGTGTGATGAAAGTAAAAATACAAAGATGTAAGTGGTTCGGTCAAGTTCGACCTACGTCCACTATGAAGAGCCGGTTGTTTATTACTTTGGAGTTTACAAAGTGTTACAAGAAGAACCTAGCTCTATGATACAAGTAATAATTTTTGGATCCTTTGCCAAGGAGTTGATGTCTTTTATTTATAGTGGATGTCGTTGGCTTTGGAGAAAGCCTACGAGGAATCTTGGATCGTTTGGGACTTGCTCTGGCCTAAATGCTTTCGGCCCATGAAATGGGCGGGAAAGAGGATGTCCATGCTGCTGACGTCATTGGTAGTTGGAGCTGCCTTGCCTAGTGGACACGTGGCGGCGTCTGACTGGTCGCCGACGGTATGTCGCTCTGACACAGCATGGTTGACTTACCTGCTAGCGTGTGACATGACCCCTGGTAGTAGGTAAGCATGCCTGCTCAGCACTGTAGAAGCAGCATGGTGGAAGCATGGAATTAGTCAAATCACTATTGGCGTCAGTGGTTGTTTGACCACTGCGGACACGTTGTAACGACCCTGGCAGTCGGTGCCGGGTTGTCGGGTCGGGTTATCGGAGCTACGCAACGGAATTCGGATAATAACAGTATTTAGTCTTCCAAGATCCACGTCATCATATCTGTTGGGTTACCTGAACACATGCCAAAAATAGTTTCTGTCAACATAAAGTTGGTGAGGTCGTGTATTTTATAAAGTGAATAACCAGTTCGTTTATTGATAATTCTTTTATATAAAACATTCTTTTATAACCATTCTTTCATAAACATTCTTTTATAAATATTCTTTTATAAACATGCTTTACAGTTATAATTCTGAAGGGGAAAGTATATTTCTATTATACCACTCTATTATACATCAATTCGATCATAATTCTATTCTATCATATCGATTATAGTTCGGGCCATTCCTATCGATGGTACCACTCTGATTGTGGTGAAATACCTGTTCCTATCCTCTACTTGGACAAGAATGGTTTTGGTCCTCTACTTGGACATTTCTACCCTCTACTTGGGTAAGACTGGTTCTTGCCCTCTAGTCGGTACAAGAAAGGAAATGGCGAATACCGTCCAGTACTGTCCTTGTCGTTTTTATGTCCCCTTTCCTATTATACCTCGTTTATTTCTATTGATAATCTTTTATTATGTAAAGCATTTCTAGGTTTAATAAATGACATGTATTCCCCCGAAAACACTTAATAAAACAGTAAAAGTGGGGAGTTCACGATACTCACCGGTTTGCTTATAATCTCTAGCTAATCTTCTTATTACAATTATATGTCATATATATATGGATACGTTTTACGCGTGAGACTTGTTAGATTGTAATACTTAGGATATATATCATATATACAATTTATACATATAGAATTCGGTATATATTAGATAGTCCTAAACTCGGGGTTTATTATTGACACGACACGGGTCTCCTAAATCTAGGCAAAAAGAAATAAAGCTGGCCTTTACAGCTTGGCACACGAACCTAAAGAACTCTAGACACAACTTACCCGGATGATGGCTCGGCGGAGCATATTATAATTAACCCGAGTCTAGTATATCGTTTTATATATCAAATCTTATATATATAAACATATATATTTCTCTTATTATTAATATCAAGTCCGTACGTTATTCGTATTATATATATTCGTATAATTCTAATAATCCTCGTCTAGCTATTGGACCGAGTTCTATTCCGGGTGTTGACCGAGTCACTGAGTTGACTCGGTATCGAGTTCCACTTTCCGATTCGATTAACGGTACCTCGCAATCAAACATAATCCTTATGTTAGGAATTTACTATAAGATTATGTAACCCATTAATCTAAGGAAACTATATTTATAAGAATCATAACCGGATACTTACCGACTTCTTATCGGAACACAAGCTAAGATCACTCGGACTTTTGGTTAATAACTATCTTTCCACCTTATAACTCCAATATCCTGATTACCAAGACAGAATCACAATTGGTTAATACCTATAACCAAAGAATAAATATCAATAACCAATTTACAATCGATTCACAAGGGAAGAACCCAATCGGTTATATGTTACCGGACTCCATACCACACTCACATCGGTGCGTGTGTGGATTATAAATAATCGGCTCCACAGTAACTTATCGAATACACATCAGGAGCTAGAAAGCTGGTATGTTTCAATTCAAAGGTTGGTTTGTTAATAAGAAAAGTCGATTGACAGTCACCATAGCTTGGTGACTGTCCGGGTATGATAACAACAAACACAACACGAAGATGGTTCACGAGTTCAAGACTGGAACAAATGGATGGATTGAGACCCGATGACAGTCACCGATCTTGGTGACTGTCCGATTAATCAGAACACAAAGAGAATACTTAAAGGGCTTCTTGCTAACATGAACAGGGAACAGAAAGACGCCACACGCCGGTCACCGCAGTCCGGTGACTGTCCGGTTACAAACAGAGGTGTGGTGGTTCGGGATGGTGTCAGTTTTTATCGAGTACCAACCTGAACAGAAAGATGATTCAGGTTACCTCCATCCTTTTAACCGACGATTATAAGGATTTGATGACAGTCACCGGATTTGGTGACTGTCTGGTCGGTTTAGGAACAACCGAATAGGGTCAGTGGACCAGAACAAAGGAGAAGGGACTAGGGTGCTTACCGGAGGAAGGAAAGGTATGCCGGAGAGGGTGACCGGAGGAGGAGGCGGCGGCGGCCGGCCATTACCTCCGGTGGCTGCTCTGCTTTGTCTGTTTTAAACACACACATATGTGTGTATATATTGTTGATATACAGAAGAGAGAGGGCGAGAGATAAGAGAGAGGGGTTTTTATAATAGAATTAAAATAGAGGGTATTTGGCAACGGGGATAATAACTGGAACTCGGGATGTTTGGTAACGGGTATAATAACAAAATAAAGAACGTTTGGCAACGATTAAATAGCAGGTAATGAGCGTTTAACCGAGACAATAAAAATTCCATAATTATTATCTATATAATCGGTTGAACCGGTTGGTCGCGAGATTCCAACTTGAATATTTTATTACGTAATCGGGTGGTTGGGTCCGACCCGACCCGTTTAAGAGACCCATAACACCTCGGGGTGTTACACACGTGTTGCCCTCTGACTCACGACATTTCTGGTCTTCTGCAAGTGGATCTTGCTGATCCTTGATCTTCCGTACCTCGTACTAAAAGCTGGTAAGCTGAGAAATATTCTGCGCGCGGGCGGACGCACGCGTGTTCTCTAAACATGTCATGACTAAACATTATTTCATTACAGTGGCTATTACATATTGGTTGCACGCATTTGTTTCTTGTATTACTTAGGATAGGGTTATGGAAAAGCATAACACCCTAGTGTAAGGTAAATCGATGATTACGGTCCGGAACGCAATCATGGGTTTACAGGTACATAAGGGTGGTGTGTAATTCTATTTAGGCTGTTGGTAGACAATCAGTACGAGTCCAAAGTATCGGGAGTGTGCTGGGTTAGCTGCGGTACACCCTATATATAAGCATAAACGATACTGTCGGAGCGGACTAAGAGTTTGACCAAGAACCTACCCATTACTTTATGATTACCTCTTCGTTAGATCGTTGACTAATAGCTAGCATGTTTGATAAGAACGTTTTTACATAAGCTTCAACTAGTTTTATAGGAGCCTTCCTTTTTGACCACCTCACTAGTTACACATTCCCAAAACCTTTCTCATTTAAACTCTCAACTTTCTAACTTTGAGTTAACTGTCAAAGATTTTGAAGCTTTTGCTTTGGATATTAAACCACTACTTTAAATTTTGTTAAATGATAACTGATGCAAATTTTAACGCCTACTTGACTTTTACAATGCCTTCTGTTTCATAGGAACCTCCATTTGACAGAAATTTCGAGATGAAATTTTCTAAAGTGGGGGAGACTGTGACATCCGTCATCCTCGTCTTTCATCTAATTGACAATAATAGCCCTTCAAATATTTCCATTATAGTCCTTGTAAGTTTCGCCGTTTTCAAATTTAATTTTAGAGCGAACTAAAATTTTATCATTTATATTTATTATGGATCGGGTATAAGTTTTAATCAAATGCGTATGTTGAAACGTATTCGTAAAGGGTTCTATAAAAAAAATTCAAGTTTTAAAAAGTTTTACAAACTTTTAAGTTAAATTAGTTAACCAAGTTAAGTGTTTATAAAGGAATTTCTAATCAAGTTCACCAATTATTAAAACGTTTGGTTTAGTTAATTAAAATTTCCAAATCAAATGTGAGAAAATATAATAATTAATTAGTTGATGTTTTGTATTCCTTCTCTAATAATTCCTTATCACCTACGGTTACATATATATTTATTAATTATTTGACTTGCAAACTTCTTAAATTAAAAACCTAAAATAAATGTATTAATTAATAGAATTGAAACAATTGAAACAAAATTAGTTTTTGATTAATACATACGGTTGTTTGCATTCTTTACATTAATTCTTATGTTTTTATGTCACCAAAAATTCAATTTATTAGCATTGATCATTTGAAATATATATACATGGATGGGGTATTATATTGACAAAAAAATAATAATAACAATAAAACTATACTAATCTTTTTGTTAGTATGTATATATATTACAAAAGGGTTATGAATGATGTTCATATTTTTTTTTAAAAAAAAATTGATTAATATAAAATATTTAAATAATTTATAAGTTACATTAGTAACTTTTTATCAATTATGAATGTTAATATATTTAATGAAAACATGAATGATATTAATGAAAGAGAGTTAAAGAAATGAAATAAATTAAGGATAATTGAAACATCTGTTATGCAAATATATACCCTATAAATGACATCCTCTTATTTTATTTACTTATTGTTTTGAACGGCTAATTTCTTACACCCCTTTTCTTTTACACATTTTACATTTTTTTCTCTTCACACCCTTAGAGTTGAGCTCCCAACCTCACCTAAGAGAGGATTTCCTCTACCACTAGACTATAACCTAAGTGACAATGTTGTCCTCCTTTTGCCTATCTAATTTATCTCATCCAATAGATAAAAAAACATTAACTTGTTTCTTTTAAACTAGTAATGATATTTTAGCTTTTATAAGTTTGGTTGACAATAATAATTTGATTTATAACTGTACGAATATTTGCATTTTAAGATATATTATTGTGATGCTTTCATAATAAAGCAGTAGACTAGGTAATATGATGATAATAATATTGTGTTCAAATAAATTTAAATAATAGGCTATTGGTAAGGAAATAATCATTATGGTTACGATTGTGTCGTTGACTAGTCTTTGTGCTTTAAAGAGGAATAACAACTCATATATAAAAATGGTTAATGAGCAATAATTCTGTCAGTTATCTTTGCCCCTCTCTATTATAAATACCCAAGAATACCAATGAGTAGGACATAGCCTTCTTATCACGAAACCACATCTAGACGAATGTGTGGAAGTTCATGTTAATGATTTATTATCAATTGGAGGGGATTTAGTTATTTTATTGTGGTTGTTGACTCTACGCGATTACGGTTAATCATTTGGATTGCCTTACTCAAGTCTTACCGTTCGGTAGACTTCAAATCCCTACGCTCAAAGTGAGTATATCTTTCCCCCTTTTTACTGTTTTACTATTTTGGGGTGACTCATGTACCTATTATCAAGTTTCTATTTCTTGTTACTAAAAAACAGTTCTTATGTGTGTTTGTTTGTGTCATTTCATGTATCTATGACTTGTCAAATCATTAACCGTTGCGGCCTGGCATTTCAATGAATAGTACTATGGTATATACCTTTGTGACTCTGTTGAGAGTCCTCGTCATTGCTATGTATTACATTACTACTAGCGCATACTATATATATCTGCTTTCTTTTCATAGGGTTGATTTGACCCGGATATAACTTATTACATTTTGCAAAATAACACATGAATTGCTAAATTTTCTTTACTATATGTATCAAACGGGTATGCTCACCAATACATTTTTGTATTGACCAAAATTATTTTCGTACATGTTTCAGGTTCTTATGAGATCACTTCTAAGCTTTTGGAACTTAGGCTTAGATTGAGATTTACTGTAATTTAGTTTAGATTGCTAGTTTTAATTGTTGTATTCCTTTCAATGTAATAAATTATTCAATTCAATGTATTAAAATTTACATTTCTAGTCCATGAGCTATTGAACAATCGTCACTACGTGACACCTCGATGTTTCCGCCATCGGTTGGGGTGTTACAGTTTGAAATTGTATCAAAGTTATTACCCGTCGTCACATACACCGTTAACTCTTCCAATAAATCATCATAGTGGTATGTGTATTTGTCAATGTAGATACATTTTTGAAAACCAAAACAATACGGTTTCCTAAATGAGTTCTTTGCTAACCGGAAATAGCCTCCGTACTTTAACTTTATCTTATAGTTAGACGTTACTTGGACACCCACAATAATATCTCCCATATTGAATCGAACCTGGACAAACTTGAAAACATCGATGAAATCATAAACTTTGATTATTAGCCATCAAACATGAAATCGAACCTGAACTACCCCAACAGTTCAAGCGATTTTAAACAAGGTAATTGTTGCTTTTTCAATAAATATTATTAGTCATTAAACAAACATGGTGCTTTTCAAGTTCAATCAGAGAATGGCAATGAATGTATCTTAGTTCCTGAATGATATTCCTTGCTTTTCAAGAATCAAATAAATATTATTACGCCCACATCACACCCATACAACATTCCAAACAAAACAAACACTAACACTAAAGTATACCCCTGCAAACGTATATAAACACATGGTCCTTTTCAATAAATATTATTAAGCATACCTAGGTTACAAATCAAACAAAGCAGCGTAATACATGGGTTACGAATCGGTTCTATACAAACAAGAAGAAGATTAGGTTAGATTATAATAAAAACATACCTGGTTACAGTTTATGTGCGTTGATGTTGGACGGGGTTCCCTGATAAGTAAATGGCGCTGACATTGTCGCAGTAAACCAACGTGGCACATGAGAGAGGATGGTTTAATTCAAGGAGGAGGTTGCGTAACCAACAAATTTCTGCTACGACATTGGCAACCCCTCTATATTTAGCTTTGGCACTGGAGCGGGAGATGGTGGCCTGGCGTTTAGAAGACCAAGAAATAAGGTTATCACCATAGTAAACGCAGAAACCACTGGTAGACCGGCGGGTGTCAGGGCAACCGGCCCAATCAGCGTCAATATATGCAACCAAGCGAGGATCTCTGGAGGGTCCAAGAGAGAGCCCGAGATGTGTAGTGCCCTGTATGTACCGTATGATGCGTTTGAGAGCATTCCAATGATCAACTTTAGGAGCATGCATATGGATACAGATTTGTTGGACTGCATAACTGATGTCGGGCCTCGTGAAAGTCAAGTATTGTAGTGCGCCTGCCAGACTACGATATAGAGACGAGTCATGAAAATCGTCTCTAGATTCAGAGCCGAGTTTAGAGCTTGTATCAACCGGTGTATGGACTGGTTTGCAGGAGGACATGCCTGCTCGTTCAATGATCTCATGGGCATACGACTGTTGAGAAATGAACATACTATTCTGATGTCGCTTGATAGACAGGCCGAGGAAGAAGCTGAGCGGGCCAAGATCTTTCATTGCAAATTCTTTGAACAAATGCGACATTAATGTATGACGAAGATCGGTAGAGGAAGTGACTAGGACAATGTCATCAACACATAGAAGTAAGTACGCCACTTGAGAATGCTGGTGAAGGATAAATAGAGAGGCGTCACATTTGCTTCGGACGAACCCAAGGGAGAGCACGAAGTCCGTAAACCGTTGGTACCATGCTCTAGGTGCCAGTTTCAACCCGTATAGTGACTTTTTAAGTCGACACACATGATCCGGGAAGTCTTTGTTGCGGAAACCCATTGGTTGATACATATATACTGTTTCATTGAGATGTCCGTGTAGAAAAGCATTTGTGACATCAACTGGTGTACGTGCCAAGATTGAGACAAAGCAATAGACAATACAATGCATATGGTGGCAGGTTTGAAAACGGGACTAAATGTCTCGCCACAATCAATGCCCACCTGTTGAAGGCGACCATCACAAACTAGTTGCGCCTTATACCTTTCTAGGGACCCATCTTACTTAAATTTGTGTTTGAACAACCACATGCTTCGTATGACATTCATGCCGAGTAACCTAGGTGTTAATTCCCACGTTTCATTTCTAATAAGAGCCTAGTACTCGTCAGTCATGGCTTTATGCCAAACCGAGATGGACAAAGCGGCAGTGGGATTTTTGGGGAGGGGGACAATGGTCGAGGTGTGGAGGTTTAGACGTTGGGTAGGTTTGGAGATGCCATCCATTGCGCGTGTGCGCATGGTGCGTGTGGTGGCAGGTTGGGGCTGGGCCGGAGTGGCAGCCGGGTTAGGGGCCGGAGTAGTGTGGTGTGGGCTGGCGGTAATGTTTGGGTGGGTTTGTGTTAGGTTGGGCTGTTGGGTGGTGTCATGTGGGTAAGGATTTTGGTGTGGGCCGGGTGTAGGTGGGTGTTGAGGTTGGGCCATGGGGTGAGAGCTGTGAGAGACGGGTGAGTGTTGGGCCGAAGGGGAAAGGGCTGGGTTGATTAGTGATTGTGTGTGGGCTAGGAGGTGGGTTGGTATTGGTAGTGGTTGGGTCGATGTATGGCCAGAGAGTATTGGGGAACACATCTAAGAAATCATAGGAGGGAGGTGGTTTTATGGTGTTGGCGAAGGGGAAAATGGTCTCGTCAAAGGCCACGTGTCGGGATATGATGATTTGTTTGGTGTGTAGGCTAAAACACTTGTACCCTCGGTGTGTGGTAGGGTAACTGAGGAATACACACGGGGTGGAGCGTTTGTCAAGTTTGTGGATGGTGGTAGATGGGGTGAGTGGGTAACAAAGGCAACCGAAAACTCGTAGGTGATCATATGAAGGTGTGCGCTGATAGAGGAGTTTAGTGGGTGTTTTATTTTTAAGGTGTTTGATGGGTATGATATTTAGGAGGTATGTGACGGTTTCGAGGGCATGGTGCCAAAAGGTGTTTGGGAAAGAAGCATGTGTAAGGAGAGTGCGGATCATATTATTAATGGTGCGTATGGTACGTTCCGCTTTCCCATTTTGAGACGAGGTGTGGGGACACGATCGTCTAAATGTGATGCCGTTTGTGGAGAAAAAATTGGTGACTGACGAGTTTATGTATTCAGTGCCATTGTCACATTGGAATGTTTTTATTTGTTTTTCAAATTGGGTTTTAATTTGTTGATGAATGTGGCAAAATGTTGTGTGGACTTGTGATTTATTTGAAATAGGGTAGGTCCAAAGAAAGTTAGAAACATAATCAATAAACAAAATATAATATTTATGACCATTAGAGCTCAAAATGGGTGATGTCCATAAATTGCTGTGAGTTACATCAAATGAAAAAAAAAATACGAGTATTAGAACTAGCAAAGGGTAGTCTAATACTTTTGCCAAGTACACATGATTGGCAAAGTTCATTATTTAAACTTGAAAAATTAATGAAACTAAAAGACTTTAAGGACCGAAGTGGAGCACGCCCAGGATGGCCTAGACGTTGGTGCCATAAAGTCGAGGTGACAACAACAAAAGTGGAAGGAAAAGTGGTGGTATCTGGGGCAAGCACGAGGGGGTATAGATCACTGTTGCTGTTGCACCGGCGGATAGGGATCCGGCTCTTGTAATCCTTCACAAGAAAACCAAAAGGGCCAAATTCTACAGAGACAGAATTGTCAGTTGTAAAACGACGAACGGATATTAAATTTTTAATAAGTTTAGGGGCATATAGGACATTTTTGAGGACAAGTGGGGGAAAGGGTGGCGGTAAGGTTTGGTTGCCATGTCCATAAACCGGGATGGTTGAACCATCACCGACGATAATTTGTTGACCCATGCTATTATTAGAAAAAGAGTCGAAATTAACAAAGGTATTAGACATGTTACCTGTGGCGCCCGTGTCCATATAACCAGTTGGTTCATTGTTAGCATTGAGAGACATGGCTGCAAGGGCCTGATCTATATCCGGGGGCTGATAAGCCATGTGGTGAGCCTGGTTCAGTTTGGGCCCGAGAAGTCCAGATCCATTAGAAGTATTATTGGGCTTAGGAGTTGAGATGGGGTAGGGGCATGGTGGGCTGACCCAGTTGGAAGGGTATTGTTGCTGTGAGTTTTGTTGAGGTCCATTCCAAGAGCCATAAGGTGGGGTCGGCCAAAAAGGAAAAGGAGATGGATAAGCTCCAAAAGGAGGATACCACCCATATGATCCCTGTTGAGTTCTGCCACCTCGTCCCCAAGAGGACCGGCCCCTGCCGAGTCCCCGTGTCCGACCACGGCCACGAGAGCTAGCATATGAGTCATGGTTTGGCGGCTGAGTAGAGGAGCGGGTGTTGGTGGTCAACGCCATGGCTCCAGATTTGGAGGCATGGAGTGTGTGACCCTGTTTTCGAGATTCAGCCATACAGAGCTTAGATCTGGCACTGTAGAAGGAAGGTAAAGGGTCCTGACCTTGAAGCAAGGTTCCGAGCCTTTCATATTGTTCTGTAAGGCCTTCAATCAGTTGTAAGACCAGCCCGTCATTGTCGATCGGATGACCGACGCCGGCAAGTTGGTCGGAAAGGGTTTTTAATTCTTGACAGTATGCTGTGGCGGAAGGGAAATTTTCTAAACAGGTGTTGGTGAATCGGTGACGGAGATGAAGGGCACGGGCGCTCTTGTTGTCTTGGAAGAAGGCTTCAAGAGCGACCCATGCCTTATGGGCGGTTTTGTTTTGACCGGGTTCGATAATAGTATGGACAAGATCTTGGGAGATCGATCTGAAAATCCACTGTAAAACAATGGAATCGAATCTGTCCCATGTCTCGTCGGTTGTGGAAGAAGAGGCAACGGTTTGTTTGTCTTTGTCAGTAGGGGTAGCAGGGGCGGCGATTGGTGGTGGGCGTGGGAGGAGGTGATTGTACACTTGATACCCCTTACAATGTATTTTGAAAAGTTCGGACCACGTAGGCCAATGAGCGGTATCGATTTCAAGTTTGACGAGTATAAAGTTTGTGATGTTGGAGACCGTAATCGCTGGATGAAGATTTTTAGCCATGTCAGATTTGGTTGGGAAGATGGTTTGCCAAGATCGGGTGTTTTCAGGATATAAAGAAAAGAATAGGAAGCGGGATTAAGGCAGGTCAGAGGGAAGGAGATGTGATAAGGAAGTAGAGTCAAGATTGGAGAAGAAGGGGTATTGCACGACTGCAGTGGGCAGTCGGGTTGTGGCGGATCGCTAGCGTAGGCAGGAGAAGACCTAGCAGCCTGATACCATGATAGAATTGGTAAACAGGATCCTTGATCCTTCCCTCTTGTGGGGTTTCATTATATAGAAATTGTGAAATATAGTTAATATACAAATCAATTACAAATTATCTATAAATATATATGATGTGTCGGTTATTATTACGCAATAACTAACAGAGAGAATTAGGGATTGTTGGAGGGAGGGAATGATCTCGGAATAAATTGCCGTAAATAGGGTTTTTTTATTATTTTTTTTTATTTTTATGTTTTGAAAGGGTATTTGTGTCCTTTTGCTCTATGAACGGGAAATATGTAATTTAATTTTTGGGTTGGGTAAATATGTAATTAAGGTGTTAAATAGAAGAATATATGTAAATAATTCTAAATTTTAATAAGTCCTTCAAAAATGACTTATAATATAGTATAGATGTAGTTCATTCAAAGCTCAAAAGATACTATGTAAAATTCTGAGTGCTTTATCTCATGTTATCCACATGTAATCAAATTAGCCCAAGAAGAATGATATGTTCATTTAGGCCCACATAATTCCCTAACAAACCCATCAAACCCGAAGTATAGATGTATATCAATGTCAACCTTTTGTTCCTTATTGTCAAAAGTAAAATATTGAAGTATATGATGATGTGATTTATAACTTTATGTGATTTTAGATCATGGTACAAATACCACTTAAGCACTTTTTAGAGAGCATTGAGATGTCATATGATTCGTGTGACATTGAGAAAATGATCACATGGGTCGTATGAAGTCAAATCAAATGGCTCGTATGATGCTTTAATTGACAAAGAAATGGCTAATGTTACAATTGACAAACCCATAGGGTTTGTATGACTTCATAGAATTTGAGGCTTAACTTCAAATTCAAGTTTGTTTATCTTTTACCTCAGAAGTTAGAGGTCCAGGAATAATCACCACAATACGACATATCGTTTGGGAAACCCAACCTAGAAATCGGCATTGCGATTTCTGTAAAATAAACCAGCATTAAGTTTCATATGAAAGGGAATTTGGGTAGATGAAGTGCCCATCGATTCAGGACAAGTGTACTATATATAATCAACTTGCAGAGTTATATTCAGTTCATGAAGTACAAACGATTACACATCGTCCACAACATCATATAGCCATCCACTTCCATGGACCATAGTATTACCTAGTTGTGAAGAGTAAAGACCACCAATGTAATTTTAGATACTTATATACCAAACTTGCAGCATGGGTAAGCCACAAGACCACCGTGTAATTGAATAAATCGATATGTTATTAACAGAATTAATTTGGGATCAAAAGTTTCTGGTTGAAATTTATTATATTTAGCTAGCGTGTTACGACCCATACTAGCTAAAATACAACCGAAAACTACCCCATAACCGAAACAAACCAATACTTAATATATCAGAAACTAAAACTTGGATATGATATCAACTGTCGTAAACCAACCCATGCACACCCCTAGTCTATTTGCCTTACTAGATGCTTGCATGTGGTTGTAATATAATTATTGTATTTTGTTACTATTATATGTGACATTCACGAGTTGGTTCTGTTTGTCTTTAAAACGTTGGGCTTATCAAATAACATAACTTGAGGCAACTTCGTCTAAACTTGAAAGTAACTTAAACGAGTTGTGCACTCGACTCGTTTATTTACAAGCTGAATTCAATAAGTTTCAAAAAATTAGCTGTTTTAACTAAACCTATATATTGTACAAAACGATAAAAAAAAATATAGAATTGTTAGAATTATTCTTATATATTAATGACAAACTAAATATCTACAACATCACATATGTCAAAACACAATGAAAGTGTGGCATTATGGTGGGGTCAATCAATATGGCTGGGTTGGCCCTATACTAATAAATAAGTAATAACTCTCTTATGCAGTGAGCCTGTGAGGCTGTGACTGAGCCACCGTGGGCAATATGCAACTTGCAAGGCTGTTGCCTTATCAGAGAATTGTATTAGTGTATGTGTGGTGGGCTCTATCCACTCTTGTTATGGGGCGCTATGAACCCCCAAAGCGCCAGGCACGCTGCCCCGGGGGCCGGGGGCGCTATGAGAGCTTTATGCATTTGAGAGTTATGGACATGGCGGGAGAATTGTGTCTTGGAGTTGATGAATTGACCGTTGGCGCATTGATGGATTTGAACGTTGGGGTAGGTGGGAATTGGGATGGAACGGTCAATTGAAAAGAAAAACAATCACTTAATATATATTTATGGATTTGGTTCAAATGAGAACCTTTCCCCAAATTGAGAACTGAGAGAACCATTCTGGGCCACACATTTCTCTAAGGCAAAAAAAAAAAAATTTCTTTTTTTTTTTTTTTTTTTTTTTTTTTTTTGCAAAAATCGCTGCTTTATATGTAAGGAAATTTTTTTTTAATTTTTTTTCAGTATACACATATGTATAACTGAAATATACACATATGTATAGCTGAAAAATGCTATATACATATATGTATAATTGCTATATACACATATGTATAATTGACATATACACATATGTATAAATGAAAAAAAAAATAAAAAAAAATTTCCTTGCATAAAAATGTGCGATTAAAGCAAAAAAAAAAAAAAAAAAAAAAAATTTTTTTTTTGCCCTTTATATGAAATGTGTGGTCCAGAATGGTTCTCTCAGTTCTCAAATAGGGGTTGGTTCTCTTAGGATCCCTACCCATATATATATATATATATACCATATATATATATATATATATATATATATATATATATATATATATATATAGGGTAGGGATCATACAAGAACCAACTTTAGGGTGAGAACCAAGGAACCAATGTGAACAAGGGGCATTAATGTAAATATCACTTAAAGTCTAACAAAATTTTTATTATATATAAATCAACAAGAATCGTCAAAAATCCTCATAACAAACTCCATCTTCACCATTTCTTATGTACCATCCATGGAGAATAACAGTGATTATCCATTGTTGAGAGAAAGAAGAAACTGTATTAAATACGTCCGTGGCTTATCCTCGTCTCAGATCCAATCATTGACTACATCTATCAAGCTTTTATCCCTTCGATTCCTCCACCTTCCAACGCTAATCAACATCTTCACTTGCTAACCTAAAAGTACCAAATCAATTCAAATTAAATAACCGAATTCAACTTACATCGTTTAGGGTCAGGACCATTACGATCAGCATACTCATCATATAAACCACAGCTTTTGGTTTTCTTAGGTGTATCGGGAAACGAGCCACCGGTGATAGCTGATTTAAGTTTAGGGATGTGAGCTGAAACCATGGTAAGAGATGATGACGTGTCCTCGTCAAGGTGGCGTTTTCCTCCGTTAGGTCGTCTTCATCTGGTTCGAAATCAAGTGTGTCCACGTCAGTAGCGTTCGCCATTTAAATATTGGATGTTGATATTGTGTGGTTTTGGAGGTAAGGATTTGTTGTTGTTATTATTATTATCATTATTATTATAAGATGTAATTTGTTGAAGAATAATGTTTTTCAAGATTATCAAACATGGTGGTTCTGTCTTGGTTTTGTGAAAATACTATTTGGTGTGAGATGATGAGTTTGCCATTCAAGTTAGATGACTTAAAAGTGCAGTGATAGGTTGTAATATGATGATGGTAAGTAATGAGTTGGTTGTGGGGCTCATGTTATTACATCTTTGGTGAATAATGTAATTGTCTGATATGTTTGTTTGGTTATTAAGATTGTTTTGACTAAAAAACTTTTTAAACTTTGTAAAGCCAAACGAGAGACAATAGAAAAAATAATTAAAAAAACCCGAAAACCAAAATATTTGTTAAAATGAGCATGTGTTTGTATTCAATTTTTGTGGGTTTTGTAGATAACTTGGTTGGATTGTTGTTATTTTTTTTTCATAGTATGGGCATGTGTATTCATTGCATTATGAACCATTAAGGTCATTTATATTGATGCATATGTGCATTAAGGTTGAAATCTTGTTATCATTAAGGTCTTTCGCTCTAACGCACATGTGCATATGTTATGTGGTAATGAAAAAAATAATTAAATTTAATACACATGTGCATGAAAAAAGTAATTAAAATTAATGCACATGTGCATTAAGACTGAAAGTTTGGTTTTCTTATGTGTTGTTTATTACTAGTAGGAATGCCCGCGCGTTGCGGCGGGTGTCCCGACTAATAGCCGTATTACAAATGTGTTGGATGGAGTACTCTCCTTTCTGATTAATGGAAAGCATTCCCACGAGATGCAAACTACAAACTTTTTGCCCACATTCAATAAATATTGTTTTGGCAAGTGACATTTTAGTTGCAGAATGTGTCCAAAGAAAAAAGATGGTGTTTTTGTCATGTGTTTTGCTACAAAATTTCACAAGAGGGAGTGAAAAATCAAGAGGGTTGTTTCCTTGGAACACTCCTGATGTAGCTTCATAGGAGGTTTACATGAGTTGTTGGAGGCCATTTTACGCTACTATGAAATATGAACATATTCTTTCTGCATTCACAAAAACAGTTACAAGTTTTTATTAAATTTCATGCTTCAAGTTCCAAACAAACAAAACAAGTTATCAACCAAACAAAAACGAGTCAGACGGCACAAGAACTCTGATCCAACTGCATATATGCCACCAGACGCAACGAGACCACAAACAGGAAACTGACACATGATTGGCGTCTTCAATATCTTGGTTGCGCCTGTCACAAAATAAACTACTCGTGATGCAGCCACGGACTGCCAGCGCCACCTTCGTCGCCACTCTATCCATACGAGCACGCCAAAGGAAATAATTAACTTTGAGAGGAGCCCATGTGTTCCATAAACATGTTTTGCTATTCCATTCTAAGATCTTTAACAGAGAAGTTGGCCCCACTTTTATGAATCGTGTTATGGTTTGGGTTCTGATCAGATGGGAGACTGTGATCGACGAGGAGTTTAGGTTGTATGAATGGCCAAGGGTGTAATTACATGGATGGTGAGTGTAGTTTAGCAGCTCGTGATAATCGACTCCAGGCGTTGTGCATAAGAATCCTAAGTAGTCTTGATAACCTGCAGTTTTGACCAAAACAAGTCAAACCAGTTACTTATAAAATTCAGTTAGTTTGCAGATTCTGATATTGTATGCAATAGTAATATGTGTTTTCATTTCAACATTTATAAACCAAATCTGGTTCGGTGACCATTTTCATGAAAGTTGAAAGATGACAATGGAACTTTAAAGTCAAACAGCACATGGTTGACTTGACCCTAAAGTCAAAATGTACCTGCATCGAAGATAAGACCAGGATCTAGAGCAGCGCGGGGATTAACATCGCCACTTCCGTAATCAAATGGTGTTGCTGAGACAAACGTTATTGTCTCCGACGCTGAGTATTGTTCAGCTAGAATGAGCTTTTGGGCCCAATCTAGTGTATTTGGTGTTGTCATCAAAGCCGACTTAATAGCTGCCGGGCTCCAATGTGGATGTTTCTGCTTTATAAGAGCTGCTATTCGTATTATATGTGGCGCAGCCATGCTTGTTCCCGACATCATAGCAAAGCTTTCTCCTGTTCCCAAAAAACCGTCACTATTTCACTTCATGTTTCCATTAAAAGGGGTGTTTGGATGTGCGTTTTGGTAACGCTAATGTGATGTTAAAATCACCAGAATTGGTAATGAACTGTAATAGATAACAAGTTTCATAACCCGACCCGACCCGACCCGCCCGTTTTGCCAGCATGGGAACTACAAATGAAAGTGACAAAATCAAGCTTTTACCTATGTAATTAGGCTCATCAGTGCCATTTGGAGACCAAGAAGCCCAAATTAGCGCACCGGGTGCCAAAATATCAGGTTTCAAAAGATTTGCATCACGAAAGCTCTAATCTTTAATATTCGGCCCACGCGCAGAAAAATGCGCGACTACTGGTGCTGATTTATTAAGTATGGGCTCCAAGCCGTCTCCAATAGTTCCTGTAGCTTTAAAACTTTTCACTCTCCTGGTCCAATCTCGTAAAGTAGATGCTTTATAATATTTTATAAGCTCCTATAAAAAGATAATCGATAAAAAGGTTAACTTTAAATGAATCAAGAAAGATGATTAATGAAATCAGGAAGAATTGTAGATTGAATACCATTGACTTGCTAACATCAATAATGAGAATCTCGGGTATGTTCATTGGTACCGGGTCAATTTGGTACCCGGTGAGACATTTTCAACAGCAAGAACAAAGCCGATGGCACCAACACTCTTTGCGGTTTCAGCAACTTTTTTAATTGATGTGGTACCAATAACAAAGTTGAACGAATAACCGCATAAGAGAATGTTCCCTTTAATCATATTTTTATTAAAAACTTCTGGTCTCTGACAATCGGTAGGACTAAACTTCGTAACAGAAGAATCCAACACAACATCGTTAGCTGCAACAATCGTATACTTCTGATTTAAATAATTAAAGGAAATAATTGATCGCCCCTGAATCATGTTTTGCAAATCCATTCTAAGATCTTTAACAGAGAAGTTGCCCCCACTTTTATTATCCCATGTCCACTGATCCGAATTCTCTAGCAGAGATACATTGTTGAGGAGTTCCCGCATATTGTTCGCTTGTTCCACTTCACAGTTCGAGGTCGGTTCACGGATCCAAACCCATTCCCAGGTCTTCACACCACCTGATTCCGCCACATGAGAGGCGATCGACCCATCTTTCACTTCAGCAAGCCGAAACAGATTTGGAAATTGCACCATTAACGAGCTCTCCCCCAACCAAATTCTTGAAACAATTTTTTGCTAAACATTTCAAGAATAATAAGAAATAAATTGTTGCCAAAGTGCAAGCAACTCTGAACATTATCACAAGTTGGTCAATTCATTATCAACTTTTAATTAATAAAAATCATATCCCTCCTTGTTGTAATTGTATCAAATTTCACCTAAATTTTCTTTAAAACCATCAAAATTACAACCTCAATGATTGTGTACCAACTGTAATATTATGAAAGGGGCAAACTCCATATTACAGGTATTACGCCAAATCGAAAATGACCAATGAAAACATGATATGGTATTTACCTAAATTGCTGACCATTTATTAACAATTGAGATCTGTCCCAAAGTTGAGACAATTGGAGAAGCAAAATCTATCCAGAAGAAAGACCCAAATTAGGTTAAAAGATGCATGTTTAAACTAACCTACATACAAATCAAAAGACAACTATAACATCTATGAATACAAATTAAGAAGGAAATGAACGGAATCATATTACCTTAAAGACGGAAAACGAGCGTAGAACAAGAAAGGACTTCAAATCGACAAATTCAAGATATCTGCCATAAAATTTCAACGCAACTACACGCATCAAGTTGAAATTCCAATTTAATCAATCCAGGTAAAGTTGATTAGACCTGTACAAGTTTACCATATAAAAGGAACAACTCCAATCACCTGTTGTTGAACATCAAATTACCAAAATTGAACATCCGTTTTCTCATTTATAATTTGTTTGATCAGAAAATAATTCAAGTATGTGTATGAACTTACTATTTGAAGAGACATCCAGAAAGCGAGTCAGGTTATTCAACCCTTGAAACCCTAACCACATTGCCGTCGCCACCCAAACCTGACAAAAGCGTAGATCCCAAACAATCAAGAACTGGTTAACAAATAGGCCATGTCGAGAGGATGTGAGAGATTAATGGAGTATAAATGGTGTCTTAATTAACCATCAAACTTCTCCAATGAAACCGACTGCAATCGTTTGTTGATAAGAAATTTGACAGATGGAAGAATGTGCATCGCCAGGAAACCGTATCAGGGTTTAGCTAATTAAAACCGGCGCCCTTCCATATTAGCTAATTAATGAAAAGGTAGAAACCGATGAAGAGAATGGGTTGTGAGGGCATATATGGAACAAGAGGGGTAGTATGGTAAACGTGTTGTTGATATTGTAAAGAAGGAGATGGTGAAATGACTACATTACCCTTCTAAGTGTCTTAATTGTCACAACTATCCCCATAATACCCTTAAATTTCTTGCTTAAATATGTTGTACATGTTGCTTCTTAAGTTGTACAGAAATGAAAATGACCATGTTGGCCATCACTCCTCCTTAATAAGATAATATAGATTTATAGTCAAAGATGGGATAAAAATCTACCCCCCACCCCTCTCCCACCATACCAAAAACTAAGCCCTAAAGTTAAACCACTCAAAAAACCTAACTATATTAGCGAAATGCACATGTGCATGCAGTACACGTTTCTTATTTTATAGTTCTTATATAGAGTTGTTTTAAGTTTATTCATGTTTGTTGTCCTACACTTGTCTTATTTTCAATTTATGTTATAATATGCATGACTATGCAATTGACGAGTTCGAGTGTATTTTATATATCTATTCGCATCTATTTAATGATCATTGAATTAATTTTTTCATTCCTTATGTCTCATATCGCGAACATTTAATAATCATTTAATTATGGTAATTGACAACTCGTTCAAAATTGTAATTTAATAGTGAAATGCACATGTGCATATGGTATATTTCTGTATATATAACAGTGAATTGCACATGTGCATTAGGGATGACGTCATATGATGTCATATCAGCCATTTTTTTCATTTTTTAAAAAATATTTTTATTTTTTTTCGAATTATTAATACTAAATAATCATTTTGGTGTTTTTATTTTTTTTATTTTTTATTTTTTTAGGTTATATATTTTTTTATTATTTTTTTTATTTTTTGATGGAGGGGTTTTTGTAGAGACACTTCATATTTACAAAAATGCCACCTTTTCACACTGGTTCCTTGGTTCTCTCCTTAAATAGTGGTTCTCAAATGATCCAAATCCTATATATATATATATGGTAGGGATCCTAAGAGAACCAACCCCTATTTGAGAACTGAGAGAACCATTCTGAGCCACACATTTTATATAAAGGCAATTTTTTTTTTTTTTTTTTTTTTTTTTTTTTTTTTTTTTTTTTTGCTTTAATCGCACATTTTTATGTAAGGAAAATTTTTTTTTTTATTTTTTTTCAATTTTTTCTTCATTTATACATATGTGTATATGACAATTATACATATGTGTATATAGCAATTATACATATATGTATATAGCATTTTTCAGCTATACATATGTGTATTTTTCAGCTATACATATGTGTATATTTCAGTTATACATATGTGTATATAGCATTATACATATGTGTATAATGCAATTATACACATGTGTATACTGAAAAAAAATAAAAAAAAATTTCCTTACATATAAAGCAGCGATTTTTACCAAAAAAAAAAAAAAAAAAAATTGCCTTAGAGAAATGTGTGGCCCAGAATGGTTCTCTAGTTCTCAATTTGGAGAAAGGTTCTCATTTGAACCAAATTCTATATATATATATATATATATATATATATATATATATATATGGTAGGAATCCTAAGAGAACCAACCCCTATTTGAGAACGGAGAGAACCATTCTTGGCCACACATTTCATATAAGGGCAAAAAAAAATTTTTTTTTTTTTTTTTTGCTTTAATCGCACATTTTTATGTAAAGAATTTTTTTTTTTTTTTTTTTTTTTTTTTTTTTTTTGCTTTAATCGCACATTTTTATGTAAAGAAATTTTTTTTTATTTTTTTTTTCATTTATACATATGTGTATATAGCATATTTTAGCTATACATATGTGTATATTTCAGTTATACATATGTGTATATTGCATTAGACATATGTGTATAATACAATTATACACATGTGTATACTAAAAAAAATACAAAATTTTTTTTTCCTTGCATATAAAGCAGCGATTTTTGCATAAAAAAAAAGCCTTAGAGAAATGTGTGGCCCAGAATGGCTCTCACAGTTCTCAATTTGGGCAAAGGTTCTCATTTGAACCAGATCCTATATATATATATAGGAAAAAGATCAAATAGGAACCAAGAGCCTAGTTAGGAACTTAGGAACCAATCTGAGCCATTCATCTTTGATCTTGATCTAGGGGGTAGTTATGTAATTAGACAATTAAATATTATATTTTAATTTAATTAAAAGTTTTATATATGGCAGTTAATTAACTTCCTACGATTAACATGCAAGTTTTTTTTTTACTTTTCTTAAATCTCTCAACCTATTATTATCTCTAATCCCAAATCAAATAAAATCACGTTCGATTGAATTCGATTGAATCGAAATAACTTCCAGTCGAATTCAGAAGATTTAAATTGATTGAATTGAAACAACTTTCGATTTAAAAGAACCTAAAATCGGCCAACGATTCAGATTTCCAAGTTATGGATAATAATTCTATACATGAAAACATTGAATCACAATCTCATGTGATAGAAGATCATGAAACACAATCACAAGCTTTGTTTCTAAATAGTGTTGAAAATAAAGGTATTTATGTATTGTTTTTATTTTTTTTAATTGTTTTTCGTGCGAGAATCACGTTTTCTTTGTGATTTCTATTTGGATTAGCCTTATAGTGTGGTTTATTATTGATTTGCAAAATAGTTGTTTTGTATTCTGTAAGTCATATTTTACGCACAGAATTGGAATGAGTAAAGAGTTATACACTGGTGTATCATATATAGTTATTGGGGTTGTACAGATACAATAAGATTTGTTCTTAGTTTCTTAGTTGTTATACGCTAGTGTATAACAACAAATCTATTAATTATTATACACAAGTGTATTATAGGTGGTAAAAGACGTTATAATAAACTGATAGTATTTTGTTTGACGTTAAATATACACAGGTATATATTCATTATAAAAAATGGAATGTGCAGTATGACACAGCCTGTGTGTTACTCAATATACACAGGTGTACCGTATATGAGTTGTAGCATGTCTAACTATATTTTTTAAATATTGTAAAATTCATTTTTAATTTTACATTTTTTTATTGTAGGTTCCTCATCGAGCAACGTATATGAGTCTCCCGGTGGGACGAGATATTGGACGCCTGTTGTACCAGACGATGTTAAACCATTTGTATGTGCCAAGTTTAGAACGTTGGACGAAGCTATCATAATGTATGAAAATTATGAGTTTCTTATCATAATGTATATCTGTGTTGATGATGTTGAATGAAAAGAAAAAAAAATGATATACATCAATGTATAACTGATGTACACCGTTGTATATATGTGTTTGATGATGATGATGACTGAACAAAAAAAAACTGATATACACCAATGTACACTTCAAAAACGAATATACACCAATGTATATCTGTGTACATCAATGTATATCTGTGATGATGATGAATGAAAAAACGAATATACACCAATGTATATCTGTGTTGATGATGAATGAAAAAACCAATATACACCAATGTATATCTGTGTTGATGATGTTGAATGATGATGAATGAAAAAACGAATATACACCAATGTATATCTTGTGTTGGTGATGATGATGAATGAAAAAACGAATATGCACCAATATACACTGTTGTATATATACCGAGATATAATTTTAATAGTATATACAATAAATACGTTTGGGTATACCATAAACACTAATTTGCTGTTTCCAAATATACAGGAGTTTCTTATTAATTACCTAATAAATGATATTGAACAAAAGACATTGATACCCCTTTATTAAAATAACAATTAATTAAAGTTTTACTTATTTACAATCATGCCATTGAAGATGGATGGCTCAGATTGGTTCTTATAGTTCATACTTAAGGGTTGGTTCCTATTTGAACCCTACCCTATATATATATATATATATATATATATATATATATATATATATAGGGGTTATCTTGAAAACGCTATATATTGTGAGAACCGTGAGAACAAGTAAAAAAAATTAATCAAAATCAAATTTTTTTAATACAAACCTCATTATAATCAAAATACAACATTAATAAATGAATTTTCTTTCCAAATAATTCATATTTTCTTGCAAAAACACTTTCAAATAAACTTTTTACACATGTGTAAATGAAACAGTTTACACATGTATAAACAATAAATTTACACATGTGTAAAAACAAATTATTTTCGTATACGTTTGAATTTTTACGCGTAAATTGTGTTTTTGATATTGTATTTTAGTAATAAAGACAAGTGTAAAAAGAAATTTTGAATTTGAATGGTTTTAGATGCCGTTCTCACGATTCGCACGAAATATAGGTGTTCTCAAATTAACTTTCCCATATATCTATATATATATATATATATATATATATATATATATATATATATATATATATATAGGGGAAAGTTAATTTGAGAACACCTATATTTCGTGCGAACCGCGAGAACGCCATCTAAAACCATTCAAATCAAAAATTTCTTTTTACACTTGTCTTTATTACTAAAATACAATCTCAAAAACACAATTTACGCGTAAAAATTCAAACGTATACGAAAATAATTTGTTTTTACACATGTGTAAATTTACTGTTTATACATGTGTAAACTGTTTCATTTACACATGTGTAAAAAGTTAATTTGAAAGTGTTTTTGCAAGAAAAGATGAATTATTTGGAAAGAAAATTCATTTATTAATGTTATATTTTAATTATAATTAGGTTTGTATTGAAAAAAAATGATTTTGATTAGTTTTTTCACTTGTTCTCACGGTTCTCGCGATATTTAGCGTTCTCAAGATAACCCTCCCCTATATATATATATATATATATATATATATATATATATATATCTATTTATAAATATATATAAGGTTATATTGGAAACCCTTGTTATATGGTAAACTCTGGAAATTCTAACTTCCCGACTTTTTTTTATATGAAAATTTTAGGGTATGTAATATACATGATTTTAAGAATTTTGGGCCAAAAAAATGGAAAAGGCACCAAGCCACTTTTTTTAAAAAAATAAAAAACCGTCTTTGGGTAACAAATGGTTAACACGTGTTAGTTTCGCTTAACATATGTTAGTCAAAACTTTATTTAAAAAAAAAAAACTACTCGGCGCTTTTTTGTTTTTTTGTTTTTGCTCAAAATGCTTAAAATCATGTATATTACATGCCCTATTTTTTTCAAAAATAAAAAAATTGGGAAGTCAGAGTTTCCAGAGTTTACCATATAACAAGGGTTTCCACATTATCCTTTCCCTATATATATATATATATATATATATATATATATATATATATATATATATATATACAGGGGAAAGTTAATTTGAGAACACCTATATTTCGTGCGAACCGTGAGAACGACATCTAAAACCATTCAAATTCAAAATTTCTTTTTACGCTTGTCTTTATTACTAAAATACAATCTCAAAAACACAATTTACGCGTAAAAATTCAAACGTAAAAATTTGTTTTTACACATGTGTAAATTTACTGTTTATACATGTGTAAACTGTTTCATTTACACATGTGTAAAAAGTTAATTTGAAAGTGTTTTAGTAAGAAAAGATGAATTATTTGGAAAGAAAATTCATTTATTAATGTTGTATTTTGATTATAATGAGGTTTGTATTAAAAAATTTTGATTTTGATTAATTTTTTTACTTGTTCTCACGGTTCTCACAATATTTAGTGTTCTCAAGATAACCCTCCCATATATATATATATATATATATATATATATATATATATATATATATATATATATATATATATATATACATACATACTAGTGGGAAATCCGTGCGTTGCGGCGGAACTGCTAAACTGAACCAAAAATAAGTGAAAAAACATTTAATCAAATACACGCATGGCGGCGAGTCAACTCGTCATATTAAAAAAAGTTCAAAATTATGTTAAAAAAAACTAAGTAAGTTGAAACCGTAACATAATAACTATATATAAAAAAAAGAAACAAAAAAAAACTAAAAATAAAAAGCTTTCATGACTTGTTCGCGTATGTTTAGATGAATTGTATATTATCACACACAATTATGTTTTAAACGAAACTTACATTCAAACGCATATAAAAATAAAACCAATATAGAACTTCTCCTTTCTCTTTCTTCTAAATGCAAGATAATATTATCAAAAAAATAAGTTTGACCTATTTATATAAAAACTTTAATAATATGAGACAAATTTTCTCCGTAACATAAATTTCCATTTTCAATCATCTATCCTTAGAGTATTATGAATACACAATTTTATAATAATGTTTTTATAACACAAATAATCAAATAATACCTATCTAGCAAACTCCAAAGTTTTTTTTTTATTAATAAACATTCAACCATATTTACAATATATTAAAATCATCGTAAAAATCGATATTGAGTTTTCGTATACTACAATATGTCATATACCTTTTGTAGAAGAAAATTCACTTCTATATAATTTAATCATGATCAATTGACCATAATTACGTGAAACATTTGTTTGAAATTAACTATAAACGAAAATTTTCTTCTCCGGTCATAGAATTCAGTGACATATAGTTTAGATAAGACTAGTGAGAAACCCGCGCGTTGCTGCGGAACGGTTAAGATAAATATATTTTTTTTGAACAATGCACAAGCGTAGCCGTGTTAGCTCACCAAGCTGTAGGAAAAGTGTAAAAACGTAATTGTCTTTGAATCCATTTCTCTTCATTGTTTTTTATATCCACCAAGATGTATATGAAATTAATCCATTTCTCTTCATTGTTTAAACTTTGAAAAGAAACTATATTTTTTTATATCCAACATGTACGTTCTAATAACTTTTCATGACACACTATGTAAATTGTCCAACCATATGTCTTTAACTTCCAACATCGAAGAGATGATGTGTACACAGGACACTCAAGTATAAAAAAAGATTTCACTATATATGAAAATGAACTTCTTTGATCATCAAAATTCAGTCATCAGCACTGTTCTCAAAATCAAATATGAGCATAGATAATTTTTATTCCCAAATATTTCTATATAATTTTTCACAAATTTAGACCAAACCACCATATGGATACGTATTGTCAAGCATGAACTCAAAACCAAATATGAGCATAGAAACCAAAACAGAGTAGATAAACCAAAACACAACCATTCGATATCAGTATAAACAAGTAAATAGAGAAGCAAAGAAGTATCAACAAGACATTTATTTTAATAAACAAATCAAGTTTAACCTGGAAGATGAACTTGCAGATACAATCCACTTTCGGATTGTGTCGACGTTTTGCCAGATTCGTTACAACATGATTACTCTTTTCAGCGTCCTCGGTCGCACCTTGTCGTTCTTACTAAAGAATTAAAAAAAAAACTTATCAACAGAAAATCAAAACGTACCGTACTACTTGGTGTTGTGTGTGCGTCACTTCGTACCACCATTAACTCTCTGCAAAGATAAAGTAATTTGTTTCAGTAATTCTCATGATGAACGACACTGTATATTTATATAAACATATGCAACTTTAAAGAAATAAAGAAAATGTAAAATTAATATTTGTTGAATATAATTATTTGAAGCTTGTGGTAAACCTTTATTTATCTTTACTACATGGTACAAGTATCTTAATGCATTGAAGGGTAATTTGGGGAAGATTTATATGACATTTGAGGGTTGAAGCACATAACTTTTCACATCCCATCTTAACTTTACCAAGTTGGACATGTTTGTCCATTGCTCACTCTTTATAATGTAGTAGAGATTAGACATATTTAGGTATATCAATATAACGTAATAATTTCAAAATGCAAATCGTCACCACACGATTAAAAACACAGTTTTCATTATTGATTTCTCGATTTCTTATAGTATTATTAAGTTTATAAAACTTTAACTTTTATAAAGTACTAAATTTGTATAGAAAATTATTATAACAAACATGTAGCATTATAAATAATATTTTATGTGTTTTCTATTTAATGTTTTTTTAAGTCATTTTATAGAATTAAATGTCATGAGTTCTCATAAACATCATTTAACTCTTGACTTTATTTTGATTAAATATGGTGTTTTAAAGACAAAATTGCCCCTTAAAAGTACTTATTATATGCATTGTGTGTTATATCATAAGTAATTAAATTTGTACCTATCAAATTTTAAGAAGTGCTTGTCAAATGCTTTATAATTGAGTATGGATAACACAAATATTAAAACACAAACATTCAAACACAAACACATAACATTCAAACACAAACACATACCATTCAATTGCACCGTGAACTAATGACGAGCAGATCGCGTTGGTGACGGCCTGGATCAATGTCAATAGGAATCCGCCTGCTAATAGGTCTTCTTTTTGGCCCAATGTGTTGGAGAAATTCAATCGAATAAGCAAAACAAACGAACGCAACATTGATCAGATCACTTCTAAGTGGCTGGATGTACACTTAAAGTGTACGAGCTGGAAAACACTCTTCCAAGCCACGATGGAGGCACACCCTTGTATAAGCCAACAAATGGGAATCCAACTCACACAAGACATCTATCGGGAGCAGTACGGAACTGACTTCACCTTCACCCATCTTCTATCATGGCAATCGATCCGTTTTTTAATGTTTAATGTTTAATGATTAATGTTTATTTTTTTTATGTTAGTTTAGACAATCATAATTAAAAAGATTACATAAACATTAATTAAAAGATTACATATGCTTTATTACACAGAACATTACATACTCCTACATTAAACATTAATTAAAACATTTATTAAACTTAAATTACTTAAACACATCTACGGAGAGTAGTTATCCCAATCTTCCAGAGTATACTCAGGCAACGACGCAGAACGATCGCTATCACGACCGTCCGACCTAGCATCCGAGCAAATGCCGTTAAATTCAGGACTTGGATGATAATATGGTTCATCATCCATACTCACATACGCCCTACCAATGTCCGTTTCGTACCCTTCATCATTTGGAACCAGAGCATGAGGTTTTGGGGTGAGGTTGGGTTGGGTTGGGTTGGTTTGGGTTGGGTTTCCACAAGTTGTAGCTGCCCCAATCCCATCACAACCATGGTGTAGTCAACAGCCCAAATACATTCCTCATCCATAAAAGGAGCATCTAGATCAATACCAGCCGAACATGGTAAAGGAGGAATGGTTATTACTCGAGGAGTGGTCACTGGTTGACGAGGAGGAGTGTACACTGGATTAGAAGAAGGAGTGTACACTAGTTGACGAGGAGGAATGTACACTGTAGGAGGAGGAGTTGACATTGTTTGAGGAGGAGGAGTAGAGGACACTGGTGATGTTTGCAACGAGAATATCGCCAGAGATTGGAAGGTCCGGCAGGTTCGTTATGATAACCACCACCCATATCTTTGAATGTTTGAGTGATAACTGTGACTGATAATTGGTTTTGTGTCTTGTATTTATAGGGTTATAAAACTAGCAGTTTGAAAAGTAGCCATTTGAAAACTAGCCGTTGAAATAGTAACCGTTTGAAAACTAGCTGCTTGAATATTATTTTTTATTTTTTATTTAATATTAAATATTATTTTTTAATTAATATTAAATATTCCATATTATCTTTTTATTATTTTTTAATTTAATAAATATTCTTTTAATAATATTATTATTATGATTATTATTATTATTATTCTTTATTAAATATTTGTTATTTAAATAAAAAACAATATTTAAGCAATGATTACCCAATCATTTATAAAGCCTCATAAAGCCCTTTCCCAACCCTCCATGAAGCCCCTTCTAACGGCATGTGTAGTGGTCTCGTTTTATGGCGTTTTGGACCCTATAGCGCCAGGAAACACCGCCCCCCGGGCACCATAGGGCGTTTTGGCTGTGATTATTATTATAATTATTATTATTATAGATCTGTGTGAGGGAGAGAAGAGGAAGAAAAAGTGAAGAAGAAGAGGAGAGGAAGAAGATGGGTGAAGAAGATGGGTTGGGAAGAAGATGGGTATAATAATAATAATAATAATAATAATAATAATAATAATAATAATAATAATAATAATAATAAACAATAAAAAACAATGATTACCCAATCATTTATAACCCCCCATAACCCCCTTCTCACTACATGTGACACCCGGCAAATTCTGATTAACAACGTTGTCTAGAGTAAAGTCTACCTTAGCGAGTCACGCGTATATTATACTTAACTGGGATAGTTGAGTCGTGTTACGGTTCGGGAACTATTAGTTTGGTATAGAGGATCATTAGATGTTAGTCTAGAGGCTCATTAGATGTCGGTCCTTAACCAAGTGTACAAAGGGTGACGATTCGTAGAATCGTCAGAACATAGGGAACATACAAGTCTCGAGTCCCGGGAATTGGTGAACGAGTGTGAATATGTTTGTTTGCAAGTATTATGTGTTTACAATCATTATGTGACTTGTCGGTATGTGAAAATGTGTTAACATATGTTAAAACGGGGTTTAACGCGCAAAATACACGGAACCAACCCCTATAGGCGAATAGGGAGTCCTAATCGCCTATAGGGGGCGAATAGGAGGAACAATGGGGCGAATAGAGTGCTAATCGCCCCTACTATAGGCGATTAGCATCCCTATTCGCCTGATGATGCTGCGTAATCGCCTATAACGTGCTGGACGACTAAAAACGCCTATAAATACAATACTTGACCTCCTAAGCTTCATTATACCAACCCTAGTCGTCCCACAACTCGTCCCAACACACACACAACCTCTGGAACACGATTTTGGATCAAAACACAAGATTTCAAGCCTATTACATCAATCTATTACAAATCTAAGGTGTGGTTTTCATTCATGCAATCTTTAATAACGTTTTTATTAAATCCCTAATGGTACAGACCTGTTTATAAACGTAAATGTCTTCTGAAATTCGTTATTAATCGTTGTTAATTGGATTCTAACTATCATGCTTGTTGTATGTGGGTTTATGATTAAAAGATAGGGTTTTTATGATTCAAGAAGGATTAGTAACATGATATTAAGGTAGTTACAGATTAGTAATGATAGCATGTTGATGAAATCTGAGTAATTGTTCATTAGGGTTAGGGTTATGCATGTTAATGTGATGTTTCATGCTATATGTGTTGTTTTTGGGATACATGGTTGCATGCAGGGCTGATAGAACGAGATTAAACGAAGGGTTTTGATTGAAATATGTTTGATATAGTTGTTTGATTGATATTTGATGTTTACACACGTTCTGGATTGGATTTGGAGTGTTAAACGCGCGAAAAAACCGGAACAGCTGTGCTATAGGCGAATAGGAACCCTAATCCCCTATACTATAGGCGATTAGGAGGCTATTCGCCTGATGAGAAGCCCTAATCGCCTATAGTATAGGCGAATAGGAGCCTATTCCCCTTTACTTCATGCATTTACGATCCTAAATGCTAGTTAAGCCCTGAATTGCATGCTTTACGACGTAATCGCCTATAAACTCCAAATTTGTATATGATATAGCCCTAATAGCCTATAGTATAGGCGATTAGCATTCCTAAATGCCTGTTGACCCACGTAATCACTAGTTGACTTTTCCTAATCGCCTGTACTGCTGCTGTAAGTGTAATTTAGCATTTCGGGACCCGATTTGACACCTAGGAACATGCTAGGAACCCCGTAACATATCTAATAACTTGGTAACATGTGTTCGGACTTATTTATGTGATACTTGAACTACGTGCTATAACTTGTTGGACTTTAACGTATGTTAAGTGTGTATTGCATAATTGTATGTTTGTGAGTACAAGTATAACACGGGAGTCTCGGGTCACCAATGGGATGTCGAGTCTTGTACTTTGGGTTAATTTAACAGTCACGGTGTTTTCAAACGAACTTGGTTATGGTCTGGACATCTAGGGACTAACTAACCTACGGGTAACTGTCATATGTTAGGTCGCCGCTTTACGGGGCTAGCATAGCTTGCTGATATTATTCGTGTTTCGAAGTAACGCAACCTAAGGTGAGTTTACGGCCCCTCTTTTAACTGGTTTCACTTTTTGGGGGAGAAAACATGTGTTAAACTGATGTTTTGGTAACAACTGTCATACTATGGGTTTTCTATGGTTTACTATACGATCTCTGGAAGTCCCGGGGGAAACCATGAATGTGCGGGTTAGCACAACGGGGAAATGTGAATAGATCTATTGGGAATGACCAACCCCGCTCGTCGGCTTGGAGGGCCGGGCGAGTGCATATTGTCTCAAACATGAACAGGTTTACTATTCGGGCACGACATCTGGTTTGCGAGTTAGTAATGGTTTTCCAATCGTTGTAGTAATAAAACATACGCCTAGCTAGCGTACCTTGGTTTGCAAATTGTTATAGTATGGACAGGTTGAAATTGGTACTTTGATTACAAAACCTGTAAACTCACCAGCATTTTTGTGCTGACGTAAACTCTTACATGTTTTCTCAGGTCGCTAAGGTAGCACAATGGAACTAGGGCGCACGCGTCTGCACGGCGTCTAGTTAGGATTGCATGGTTTTCAACATTGAATAAATTGGTTTACGTTTAGATTATGTTTTGAGAATAAGCTTCCGCTGTATTTGGGAATTTTAAACTATGTTTTTGAAATTGCATATGTTCATTTAGACTTGTTTATTGTGATCGTTGACTTGGATCCTGGTTTGTCATGCGCCTCGCGGTAAAACTCCGCAAGTGGATTTTGAGGGTGTAACAGATTGGTATCAGAGCCAATGGTTATAGTGAACTAGGACTGCATGTAGAGTCTAGACTATAGCCGAGTCGCACACACTAGACGATCACATAGTACTAAACATTATGGTGGATTACGTATGGGTTGTCGGGGTGCCTCTAAATCATCTGACCTTCCTATGTTACATCATCCGTTCTATCTTAGTCGGGTTACTTGCTTTCTAGGCAGTGTGGTATATTGGGGTAAATCGTGTACTCTTGAGATTTGTCCAAGGCTCGGACATCTCCCTTTCATACTCCAATAGAAACATTTGCCATAGATTACCGTAGCTTTACGGTGTATAGCTAAGAGTCTATGTTCGGTGATTTGAACTTTGAACTAGGAGAACACTTGGAGGACCATGTAGAGCGGTTTATCATTTTGGGTGCACACAAAATCATAAACCGAAATGCATGAAAGCCCTAGTGAGCTCTGGGTTTGAATGGATAGTCCTGAGTTGGATCTAGCTTTGATCTTGTAAATGCTAGTGGTTACCATTAGCTGCGAAACTAAATTTTCTCGTTCTTTCTGTCAGAATCATGTCTGGAGTACGAGGAGGACGTGGAGGTGGCCGCAATGGTGGGCGTGGTGGTGGTCGCGGTGGTGGTGGTGGTCGTGGAGGTGTAAACCTATCACAAGAAGATCTGAACAACTTGCTGCAAGCTGCCTTTCAGTTAGGGCACAATGGTGGTGGTAAGTTGATTTATCCACTTTTGCCTCATTAGTGAACCTTGTTCACATTCTTCGTGGTTTCTCATGCGTTTCATTTCAGGTGGTCCCGTTAACCCACCCCCACCCATGTGTACCTACAAGATGTTTCGGGACTGTAAGCCCCAGGAATTCTCTGGCACTGAGGGTGCGGTGAGCTTGCTCAGGTGGCTGGAAAAGGTGGAGTCAGTGTTTCTGATGTGCAACTGTCTCCCAGAGGATCGAGTCAAGTATGCTGCTGCGTTATTCCAGGATGTTGCTTTGACCTGGTGGAATAACATCACCCAGAATATGGGTATAGGGGAGGCGTATGCTATGTAACACCCCAACCGATGGCGGAAACATCGGGATGTCACGTATTGATGATTGTTCAGTAGCTCATGGTGAATAATACATTTCATTAAATGATTTAAATGAATTACATACAATTGTTCTAGAATTTGTACATCAAATTGAATAAAACTATACACATATCTTCAAGCATCAATTCAAATCTTCAAGCAAATAGAACCTGAAACATGTTAAGTTGAAAATATTTTGGGTCAACAAAAGTTGGTGAGAATTACATAGGTTTTGATAATAGAATAAAATTTGTTGTGCAATTCATGTGTCATGGCAATCTAGTCCATATGCGAAAACATACTAGAAGTAAATCGAGTGCATAATCAACCTTGTTGACTGTTGTAATTGTGGTACATCCCATACGCTCATGGTTCACTCGTTTATATTGCAGTAACAGACACCCACGCAACCTTTGTAGGAGGCACGTATCCGGGTGGGATTGTCAGTCCAATAGATCTATCAATGTATACCGTTTGGCTGATGAATGTTTATGCTAGAATTATGCTTACCCTAGTCATGTTCAAGACATAATGCAACATAGAAATACACATAGACACATTGATGATTGAATTGCATAAATATTGTTGTAACATGTTTCACCCCAAAAATGGTGATAAATAGAAAAAGGGGCTATGTAAAACTCACATTGGTAAAATGTTATCTCTTGAAAATAGTGTGTTGCCCAAATGTGTCAAGTAGCACCCTATAATAAGGTAATAAATATGTCTAAGTCTATCTAGTCTACAAATGTATATGTTCTAGGGCTTCGAATTGGGGATAAGTGCTCGTTTGATTAATATTAAAAATATTCGCCAATTGAGAGAAATTTAGTAAATAAATAGTCAAAAATCTTTTTATGAAATTTTAAATCCAAGATGGTCACAAGAATATGTTTAAAGTATAAAAATAATTTTTATAAAATTATTTCTTTAAAATAGATTATTAAATCTATTTATTACAAATTGTCAAACTTTAACTTTAATAATTAAAAATTACTAAAATTAAAGAATTATCATTTTAAAAATTATATTTCTGTTCTAAATGATCAGAAATAATTTGTATAAAACTTTGGTGCAAAAATATTAAAAATTGGATTTATTATGATTTAATTATGATTAAAACTAACAAAAATTGATTAAAAAATTAAATAAATGATTTTTCAGAAATAAAAATCATTTCTGAAAAGATTAATGTTATAAAAACTCAGGATAATTTTTGTGGAAATTTATAAGGTCGTTTTGATATTTTTATAGATTTTTATAAATATAATAGCATAAAATTGATTTAATTATTATAAATATTAAATAAATGAATTTCAGAAAACTAAAAATTGTAGAAAATTCTTTTACATCAGATTTGATATATATAATTTTTTTAGAATTTATAAAAAGATTTTGATATTTAAAAAGGAATTTACAAGATTTAAATGTAATGTATATATATTATTTGGCTTGTTAAAAAAATAATGGAAAAGGATCGCCCAAGCTGGGACTCGAACCCGGGTAGCCTCAGTACAAGTCTCGAGCACAACCACTTGGCCTAGGCCTGTGGTTGTGTTCTAACTCTGTTTAAATTAAATAAATACACTACGTTAAATCGGTTTATCCCCAAATCAAGTTTACGAGCCCTAGCTTCTGCAATAGCTCGATTCACACATCAATGGCTCAATTGATCTTAGGGCTTTTGATGTGTGAATGCCGGTGATCAAAACCCACTAAAAACATTACACTTACCGTGTTTAATCGGTCTCGTTAGCTCAGTCAAACAAAAAAGTCAAAGCCCGATCATATGAACAAGAACAGTGTTTAAGTGAAGAATTGAGGGATTATGAGAGATGATATGGCGAGTTGGGAAGACTCGCAGAGGTCCAATTTATAGTGTGGGTCGATGGATTGAAGAAATGGTAAGGTTGACCAAGGTTTAATGGTTGACGCGTTTATGTGTTTAATTGGTACGAATTGGTTTGTATTTGGACGTGAAATGATACATAACAGGCCGATAACCACGTGTCCAAGTCATCCCATGCGTTAATTGTGCCAATTACAGGTCAAAATATGGAAAGATTTTTCGGGTCCAAGCTGCTGCTGCTGTTTCGCGTTTAGGAAAGGAAGGAGGAGGAAACGAGGGTGTGTTTATATATGTTAGTTGTTGGGATTAAATCAATACAAAGGTCTGGCCCAGGTGGTGAACGCGTATGTGTGTGTGTAGAAGGGCTCCGGTTCGAGACCCGGCATAAGCACCAGTTTTTTTTCTTTTTATTTTGAATAAACGAAGAGGGGGATTGGGCTTGGTTTGGGCCGGGTAAACAACTGCTGGGCTGCATCCTTAATGGGTTAAAGTGTAATAGGAAGAGGGGGGTTTGGGCTGCAGCTGGGTTGGGTTTAACTTGGGTAATGGGCTTATATTGACAAATGAAGCTGATTTAGACTTTATTATTATTAATATTATTATTTTTATTATTATTATTATTATTATATATATATATATATATATATATATGTATGTAGATATAAGTAGGAATAATTATAGGATTCAAAATATCACTAAAAATAATAAGGCTTGTCGTTTTGATCCGTAACGTATATCTTTTTAGTGCGACATGTTACAGTCTCCCCTACTTTTAGGAACTTCGTCCCGAAGTTAAAGGAAGACACTAGGTTAGCAATTGGTCGACTACCGAAGACCTTGATAAAATTTCACACTACCTTAATGTACCTGTAAATTCATGATTACGTTCCGGACCGTAATTACCAATTTACCTTACATTAGGGTTTTGCGTCCTTTTATGACTTTACCGATTGTTGAGCAGGTCTGATAGTCTCCACCAGTCGTTGAGCAGGTGGTAGGGCCTCTCCCGACTGTTGGAAAGACATGATGACCTCTACCAACCGTTAAGTAGGTTGTCTGGTAGTCAACTAATTGTTGTACAAGTAAACAAGTATGATTATAGATATAGCAATTAATTCACATTCAAACAAGCATGCACACAGATGTTATGATAATATTTGGATTTTATTATTTGAATTAAAAGTGGCAATACATGGAATTTAAAGAGAAAGTAGACATTATTCAAATGGTAGGATTTGCTGTTAAGTAGCTGGAAGGTTTCAAGCGGGGTTATTTGGAGCTGCAAGGGCGTTTGTGGCTGGAATTTGGCAAGCGTCCGCAAGATGCCCATACCTTTGACAATTGGTACACTGACGGCAGGGCATTTGGGTTGGATGGTGATACTGGCAGGTGTCACACTTAGGTAGCTTCCCGTGGTATTGTTTCTTGTTGGGTGGGGCAGTGGTGTCTATTGCAAAATTCCTGGCCTTGCACTTCCCGTTGGTGGATGCCTCAGTTTTGATTTCAACGGCAGGTTGGGGAGTATCGTTTGCAACAGTTTTCTTTTCCCCTTTCCGAGTCAGGGTTCCTGCCTTCACATGGTTATCTGTTAGGGTGGCAGCCAAACGTTTTGCTTCCTCCAAAGTAGCAGGGTTCCTTCCCCACATCGTATCCGGAATCTTCATGGGTAAGCCACCAATGTATTTCTCGATTGCAATTGGCAAGGGGGTGACTTTGTGTGGCAACAGTAGGCTAAGTTAGTGGAAACGTGTGTTGTAGGCAAGGTTTTCTCCACTATCTTGGACAAGATCGTGAAATTCGTCTTCCAACTTCTTGATTTCGTTGCGTGGGCAGTATTCATTTTTCATGATCTCTTTGACTTGATCCCAAGTCATAGCAAGTGCAACTTCAGCTCCTCTGGTGCGTTTTTCCTCATTCCACCAAGTGAGTGCTCGTTTGTGAAGAACACTCATGGCATATCGGACCTTAAGGTTGTCGGGGCACTCACTGTTGATGAAGGTATTCTCAATACCCTCAAACCATTGTAGGAGTCCTGTAGCTCCTTCTTCTCCACTGAACTTTGGGGGATTGCAAGAATTAAAGTGCTTAAGGGTACAGGCTGGAAGTCCATTCTCGTTGTGGTGTCCATTCCCGTTGCCGTTGCCGTTCCCGTTGCCGTTCCCGTTGCCGTTCAACTGGATGACTTGAGCTAGTAAGTTGGGAACCAGAGTTGCAATTTGTTGTGCCATTTGTTGAGAAATGATTGCAGCTAGTTGGGCATCAACACCATTATTATTGTTGTTGTTGTTGTTGTTGTGGTTAGTGTCGTGGTTGTGGTTGTGATTGCTACTTCCTTCATCATGATTTTCACCACTGTTAAGACGAGCACTGCGACGTGGAGGCATGATCTGTAAGAGACACAGTGAGATGAATGAGGTTATATAAGGAATGTAATCATTTATTCTTGAATAAACGAAAACGTTGACTTATCAAAGATTCCAGATTCTAATAACATATGAAGACATGCTTTAGCCTATAAGTGAACACTCATCCCGAGAATTCCCAGGTAGGCATCCGGGTCCCTTGTCTGATTGGGATATATGCGCAATGCCAGCCTAGACAAAAGACTCAGAATACAGGCGTTCACCCTTCCAGATTGCACGTGTTCGTTATTAAAATCTAGAACTTCGACGAGATCTCAAGGTGGTTCAGGTTAAACCTGAGGATTTTTGTCCTATTAGTCTAGGAGTAGGTCCACTGATGGAGAGCAACCTTTCTTGTAGGGATGAAAGTAGGGATAAAAGGTAGGAGAGAGATAGAGTATAGCAAGTAAAAGAAGCAAATACTGGTTAAATCCTATGGTTATAGACTAGATTATTTTTCTAATAACCTAATTCCCTATAACCATGGCTCTGATACCAATCTGTAACACCCCAACCGATGGCGGAAACATCGGGATGTCATGTATTGATGATTGTTCAGTAGCTCATGGTGAATAATACATTTCATTAAATGATTTAAATGAATTACATACAATTGTTCTAGAATTTGTACATCAAATTGAATAAAACTATACACATATCTTCAAGCATCAATTCAAATCTTCAAGCAAATAGAACCTGAAACATGTTAAGTTGAAAATATTTTGGGTCAACAAAAGTTGGTGAGAATTACATAGGTTTTGATAATAGAATAAAATTTGTTGTGCAATTCATGTGTCATGGCAATCTAGTCCATATGCGAAAACATACTAGAAGTAAATCGAGTGCATAATCAACCTTGTTGACTGTTGTAATTGTGGTACATCCCATACGCTCATGGTTCACTCGTTTATATTGCAGTAACAGACACCCACGCAACCTTTGTAGGAGGCACGTATCCGGGTGGGATTGTCAGTCCAATAGATCTATCAATGTATACCGTTTGGCTGATGAATGTTTATGCTAGAATTATGCTTACCCTAGTCATGTTCAAGACATAATGCAACATAGAAATACACATAGACACATTGATGATTGAATTGCATAAATATTGTTGTAACATGTTTCACCCCAAAAATGGTGATAAATAGAAAAAGGGGCTATGTAAAACTCACATTGGTAAAATGTTATCTCTTGAAAATAGTGTGTTGCCCAAATGTGTCAAGTAGCACCCTATAATAAGGTAATAAATATGTCTAAGTCTATCTAGTCTACAAATGTATATGTTCTAGGGCTTCGAATTGGGGATAAGTGCTCGTTTGATTAATATTAAAAATATTCGCCAATTGAGAGAAATTTAGTAAATAAATAGTCAAAAATCTTTTTATGAAATTTTAAATCCAAGATGGTCACAAGAATATGTTTAAAGTATAAAAATAATTTTTATAAAATTATTTCTTTAAAATAGATTATTAAATCTATTTATTACAAATTGTCAAACTTTAACTTTAATAATTAAAAATTACTAAAATTAAAGAATTATCATTTTAAAAATTATATTTCTGTTTTAAATGATCAGAAATAATTTGTATAAAACTTTGGTGCAAAAATATTAAAAATTGGATTTATTATGATTTAATTATGATTAAAACTAACAAAAATTGATTAAAAATATTATATAAATGATTTTTCAGAAATAAAAATCATTTCTGAAAAGATTAATGTTATAAAAACTCAGGATAATTTTTGTGGAAATTTATAAGGTCGTTTTGATATTTTTATAGATTTTTATAAATATAATAGCATAAAATTGATTTAATTATTATAAATATTAAATAAATGAATTTCAGAAAACTAAAAATTGTAGAAAATTCTTTTACATCAGATTTGATATATATATAATTTTTTTAGAATTTATAAAAAGATTTTGATATTTAAAAAGGAATTTACAAGATTTAAATGTAATGTATATATATTATTTGGCTTGTTAAAAAAATAATGGAAAAGGATCGCCCAAGCTGGGACTCGAACCCGGGTAGCCTCAGTTACAACTCTCGAGCACAACCACTTGGCCTAGGCCTGTGGTTGTGTTCTAACTCTGTTTAAATTAAATAAATACACTACGTTAAATCGGTTTATCCCCAAATCAAGTTTACGAGCCCTAGCTTCTGCAATAGCTCGATTCACACATCAATGGCTCAATTGATCTTAGGGCTTTTGATGTGTGAATGCCGGTGATCAAAACCCACTAAAAACATTACACTTACCGTGTTTAATCGGTCTCGTTAGCTCAGTCAAACAAAAAAGTCAAAGCCCGATCGTATGAACAAGAACAGTGTTTAAGTGAAGAATTGAGGGATTATGAGAGATGATATGGCGAGTTGGGAAGACTCGCAGAGGTCCAATTTATAGTGTGGGTCGATGGATTGAAGAAATGGTAAGGTTGACCAAGGTTTAATGGTTGACGCGTTTATGTGTTTAATTGGTACGAATTGGTTTGTATTTGGACGTGAAATGATACATAACAGGCCGATAACCACGTGTCCAAGTCATCCCATGCGTTAATTGTGCCAATTACAGGTCAAAATATGGAAAGATTTTTCGGGTCCAAGCTGCTGCTGCTGTTTCGCGTTTAGGAAAGGAAGGAGGAGGAAACGAGGGTGTGTTTATATATGTTAGTTGTTGGGATTAAATCAATACAAAGGTCTGGCCCAGGTGGTGAACGCGTATGTGTGTGTGTAGAAGGGCTCCGGTTCGAGACCCGGCATAAGCACCAGTTTTTTTCTTTTTATTTTGAATAAACGAAGAGGGGGATTGGGCTTGGTTTGGGCCGGGTAAACAACTGCTGGGCTGCATCCTTAATGGGTTAAAGTGTAATAGGAAGAGGGGGGTTTGGGCTGCAGCTGGGTTGGGTTTAACTTGGGTAATGGGCTTATATTGACAAATGAAGCTGATTTAGACTTTATTATTATTAATATTATTATTTTTATTATTATATATATATATATATATGTAGATATAAGTAGGAATAATTATAGGGTTCAAAATATCACTAAAAATAATAAGGCTTGTCGTTTTGATCCGTAACGTATATCTTTTTAGTGCGACATGTTACATACTATGCCTTGGGAAAATTTTGTTCAACTGCTGAAGCGAGAGTACTGTCCAAGGGAAGAAGTTCAGAAGCTAGAGCACGAGGTGTGGAACCTCAAGATGACCGGGTCTGAGATTGAAAAGTATACGGTAAGGCGTAATGAGTTGGCAGTGCTGTGTCCTGATCTGCATGTGCCAGAATACCGGAGGATCGAACACTATATCTCTGGGCTAGTACCAGAGATCGCAGGGTTGGTGGCTGCGGGAAATCATCCTACATACTCAGAGGTGGTCCGATCGGCTCACAGGATGACAAACTTGAAGGTGAATGAGGGTATCTTGCCTGCTAAGTGTTCGACTGTCAAGGCCCCGGAGAATAACAAGCGTAAATGGGATAATGAGGGGAAAGGATCTGTGCCAGCACAGCAGGGTAAGAGGTTCGATAGCGGGGGTTCTTCTTCTACTGGTAATAAACAGGGTGGTTATGCGGGGAAATTACCTAAATGCAACAAGTGTGGGCGTCATCATCAGGGGGGCTGCGACCGTAATCGTTGCCATCGTTGTCAGCGACTGGGGCATTTTGCTAAAGACTGTCGGGCGACACTTCCATCGACCCAGGCCCCAACTACTAACTCGGCTCCTACTACTCAAGGAACTACGGGAAGACAGGGATGTTACAACTGTGGGGAGACTGGGCATTACAAGAAGGATTGCCCGAAACTGAAGCAGGGCGGGAACAACGGTAATGGGAACAACGGGGGCGGTGGCAGGAATGCACGTGCCTTCGTCATTGGAGCCGCAGAGGCTAGGCAGGATCCTGACACAGTTACCGATACGTTCCTTCTCAATAATCGCTCTGTTAGTGTTTTATTTGATTCCGGTGCCGATAAAAGTTTTTTATCCATGGAAGTTAGTCGACTGCTAGATGTAGTACCCGTACCATTAGAGGCTAAGTATATAATTGAGTTGGCTGACGGTAAAAAGATTGAAGCTACTTGTATCCTTCGGGAGTGTCAACTAGAGTTGTCGGGTTTGTCGTTCCCCATCGACCTTATGCCGGTACCTTTGGGTAGTTTTGACGTTGTGGTAGGCATGGATTGGTTGTCTTTGTATCGCGCGGAGATCGTTTGTTACGACAAGATTATTCGGATTCCTCTCCCTAATGGAGAATTCCTTTATGTGTACGGTATCAAGGGCGGTGTTCCGCTAAATCTCATCTCCAGCATGAAAGCCCTTAAGTATCTTCGAAAGGGTTACTCGTCCGTTTTGGCACTTTTATCTGTTTCCTCTACCGATGAGAAGAAGATCGACGATATTCCTGTTGTACGCGAGTTTCCTGATGTATTTCCTGATGATTTATTTGGTCTTCCTCCCCATCGTCAGGTTGAGTTCGGTATTGATCTCGTACCAGGGGCTGCTCCTATTGCTCGGGCCCCCTACCGTCTTGCACCTCCCGAGATGCAGGAATTGTCCAGCCAGTTACAGGAACTCTTGGACAAGGGTTTCATTAGACCAAGTTCTTCCCCTTGGGGAGCCCCGATTCTGTTCGTTAAGAAGAAGGATGGAAGTTTCCGATTGTGTGTGGATTACAGAGAATTGAACAAGGTGACCATCAAGAACCGTTATCCTCTTCCACGTATTGATGATCTATTCGACCAACTCCAGGGTTCTAGCTACTACTCTAAGATTGATTTGAGGTCCGGTTATCACCAATTGCGCGTAAGGGAAGCTGACGTTGCAAAGACTGCCTTTCGTACGCGCTATGGCCATTTCGAATTCTTGGTCATGCCTTTCGGTCTCACGAACGCACCGGCGGTTTTCATGGATTTGATGAACCGCGTTTGCAAACCATATCTTGACAAGTTCGTCATTGTGTTTATTGATGACATCCTGATTTACTCCAAGAACAAGACCGAACACGAGGAACACCTGCGTTTAGTTTTGGAACTCTTGCGACGGGAACAACTTTACGCTAAGTTCTCAAAGTGTGACTTTTGGTTACGCGAAGTTCAGTTCCTAGGACATGTGGTTAATGAACTAGGAATTCATGTCGATCCAGCTAAGATTGAAGCGATCAAGGACTGGGGAGCACCAAAGACGCCAACTGAGGTGCGGCAATTTCTAGGCCTTGCGGGCTATTATCGTCGTTTCATTAAGGGGTTCTCGAAGATCGCTCAACCCCTGCCCACTCTTACTCAGAAGGATAGAAAATTCGACTGGGGTGAACCACAAGAGTCGGCATTTCAAGAACTGAAGTCTAAACTGTGTTCTGCTCCTATTTTGTCCTTACCTGAAGGCCCTGATGATTTCGTTGTTTACTGTGATGCTTCTATTCATGGTCTCGGTTGCGTGTTGATGCAACGCGAGAAAGTGATTGCGTATGCTTCTCGTCAACTCAAGGTGCACGAGAAGAACTACACCACCCATGACTTGGAGTTGGGTGCAGTGGTTTTCGCGTTGAAAATTTGGAGACATTACTTGTACGGTACCAAATGCACCATCTACACCGATCACAAGAGTCTTCAACATATTTTCGACCAACAACATTTGAACATACGACAACGTCGTTGGATTGAACTTCTGAATGACTATGATTGCGCCATTAAGTACCATCCTGGCAAGGCGAATGTAGTAGCAGACGCCTTGAGCAGAAAGGAATCAATTAAACCTCGTCGCGTTCAGGCGTTGCAACTAACCATTCATTCCTCTCTACCTGACCAACTCCGTTCTGCTCAGTTAGAAGCTTTGAAGGAGGAAAACCTTAAAGCTGAGACTATGCACGGTGCCGACAAGCACCTCGAGCGAAGGCCTGATGGCCTGCACTACTTCGCAGAACGCATATGGGTTCCTTTATTCGGGGGACTTCGGGAGCTTGTTTTAGACGAGGCTCATAAGTCCCGGTATTCTATTCATCCTGGTTCGGATAAGATGTACCAAGATCTGAAGGTGCTTTACTGGTGGCCAAACATGAGGTCGGATATAGCCTCATACGTGAGCAAATGCTTGACCTGTGCTAAGGTCAAGGTGGAATACCAGAAACCGTCGGGTCTCTTGCAACAACCTGAAATTCCGGATTACAATGGATTTCGTCACGCAACTGCCTAAGTCACCGAGCGGGAATGATAAGATATGGGTGATTGTTGACCGATTGACGAAATCAGCCCATTTTCTCGCTATTAAAGAGACCGACACCATGGATCGTTTGGCTCGTCTTTATCTGAAGGAAGTTGTTTCTAAGCACGGGGTGCCGGTTTCTATTATTTCGGATCGTGACTCCCACTTTACTTCTCACTTCTGGAAATCTTTGCACAAGGCTTTGGGTACCCAGCTGGACATGAGTACAGCTTATCACCCACAGACTGACGATCAAAGTGTACGTACGATTCAAACTTTAGAAGACATGTTGCGGGCATGTGTGATCGATTTTGGCAAAGGTTGGGAAGCTCACCTACCGTTAGTAGAATTCTCATACAACAACAGTTACCACACGAGCATCAAGGCAGCTCCGTTCGAGGCACTGTACGGGCGGAAATGCCGGTCTCCTCTTTATTGGGCTGAGGTGGGTGAGAGTCAACTCACTGGGCCTGAACTAGTGTACGAAACTTCGGAAAAGATCGTACAGATTCGTAACCGGTTGGCAGCGGCACGGGATCGACAAAAGAGTTATGCTGATCAGCGTCGCAAGCCATTGGAATTCCAAGTTGATGACAAGGTACTTCCGAAAGTTTCACCGTGGAAGGGCGTCATACGCTTTGGGAAGCGTGGCAAACTCAACCCTCGGTATGTCGGTCCGTTTACAATCCTGGAACGGATTGGACCGGTGGCATATCGTCTTGATTTACCGACAGAGCTCGGCAACGTACATAACGTCTTCCATGTGTCCAACTTAAAGAAGTGTCTGGCTGACGAGTCTCTTATTGTTCCACTGGAAGAGATCAAGGTGGATGATCGTCTTCGGATTGTGGAGGAACCTGTTGAGATTCTTGATTACAAGATTCGTAGCCTACGTCATAGCAAGATTCGCATTGTTAAGGTTCGCTGAAACTCGAACCGAGGACCAGAGTACACTTGGGAACGGGAGGATCAGATGTAGTCTAAGTATCCTCATCTCTTTCCTAAGGAAGCGTTCGAATCGAGATATGTTACCACTGCTGCTGAATGAATCTCGGGGCGAGATTCCTTTTAACGTGGGGATGATGTGACAACTCGGGTAAATCTCTCTCTTGGTTTTATCTTTTGTCTGTTTCTTTTGTTATTCCTTTTGGTACTTGTGCAATTTTCGGGACGAAAATTCTTTTAACGTGGGGATGATGTGACACCCGGCAAATTCTGATTAACAACGTTGTCTAGAGTAAAGTCTACCTTAGCGAGTCACGCGTATATTATACTTAACTGGGATAGTTGAGTCGTGTTACGGTTTGGGAACTATTAGTTTGGTATAGAGGATCATTAGATGTTAGTCTAGAGGCTCATTAGATGTCGGTCCTTAACCAAGTGTACAAAGGGTGACGATTCGTAGAATCGTCAGAACATAGGGAACATACAAGTCTCGAGTCCCGGGAATTGGTGAACGAGTGTGAATATGTTTGTTTGCAAGTATTATGTGTTTACAATCATTATGTGACTTGTCGGTATGTGAAAATGTGTTAACATATGTTAAAACGGAGTTTAACGCGCAAAATACACGGAACCAACCCCTATAGGCGAATAGGGAGTCCTAATCGCCTATAGGGGGCGAATAGGAGGAACAATGGGGCGAATAGAGTGCTAATCGCCCCTACTATAGGCGATTAGCATCCCTATTCGCCTGATGATGCTGCGTAATCGCTTATAACGTGCTGGACGACTAAAAATGCCTATAAATACAATACTTGACCTCCTAAGCTTCATTATAGCAACCCTAGTCGTCCCACAACTCGTCCCAACACACACACAACCTCTGGAACACGATTTTGGATCAAAACACAAGATTTCAAGCCTATTACATCAATCTATTACAAATCTAAGGTGTGGTTTTCATTCATGCAATCTTTAATAACGTTTTTATTAAATCCCTAATGGTACAGACCTGTTTATAAACGTAAATGTCTTCTGAAATTCGTTATTAATCGTTGTTAATTGGATTCTAACTATCATGCTTGTTGTATGTGGGTTTATGATTAAAAGATAGGGTTTTTATGATTCAAGAAGGATTAGTAACATGATATTAAGGTAGTTACAGATTAGTAATGATAGCATGTTGATGAAATCTGAGTAATTGTTCATTAGGGTTAGGGTTATGCATGTTAATGTGATGTTTCATGCTATATGTGTTGTTTTTGGGATACATGGTTGCATGCAGGGCTGATAGAACGAGATTAAACGAAGGGTTTTGATTGAAATATGTTTGATATAGTTGTTTGATTGATATTTGATGTTTACACACGTTCTGGATTGGATTTGGAGTGTTAAACGCGCGAAAAAACCGGAACAGCTGTGCTATAGGCGAATAGGAACCCTAATCCCCTATACTATAGGCGATTAGGAGGCTATTCGCCTGATGAGAAGCCCTAATCGCCTATAGTATAGGCGAATAGGAGCCTATTCCCCTTTACTTCATGCATTTACGATCCTAAATGCTAGTTAAGCCCTGAATTGCATGCTTTACGACGTAATCGCCTATAAACTCCAAATTTGTATATGATATAGCCCTAATCGCCTATAGTATAGGCGATTAGCATTCCTAAATGCCTGTTGACCCACGTAATCACTAGTTGACTTTTCCTAATCGCCTGTACTGCTGCTGTAAGTGTAATTTAGCATTTCGGGACCCGATTTGACACCTAGGAACATGCTAGGAACCCCGTAACATATCTAATAACTTGGTAACATGTGTTCGGACTTATTTATGTGATACTTGAACTACGTGCTATAACTTGTTGGACTTTAACGTATGTTAAGTGTGTATTGCATAATTGTATGTTTGTGAGTACAAGTATAACACGGGAGTCTCGGGTCACCAATGGGATGTCGAGTCTTGTACTTTGGGTTAATTTAACAGTCACGGTGTTTTCAAACGAACTTGGTTATGGTCTGGACATCTAGGGACTAACTAACCTACGGGTAACTGTCATATGTTAGGTCGCCGCTTTACGGGGCTAGCATAGCTTGCTGATATTATTCGTGTTTCGAAGTAACGCAACCTAAGGTGAGTTTACGGCCCCTCTTTTAACTGGTTTCACTTTTTGGGGGAGAAAACATGTGTTAAACTGATGTTTTGGTAACAACTGTCATACTATGGGTTTTCTATGGTTTACTATACGATCTCTGGAAGTCCCGGGGGAAACCATAAATGTGCGGGTTAGCACAACGGGGAAATGTGAATAGATCTATTGGGAATGACCAACCCCGCTCGTCGGCTTGGAGGGCCGGGCGAGTGCATATTGTCTCAAACAGGAACAGGTTTACTATTCGGGCACGACATCTGGTTTGCGAGTTAGTAATGGTTTTCCAATCGTTGTAGTAATAAAACATACGCCTAGCTAGCGTACCTTGGTTTGAAAATTGTTATAGTATGGACAGGTTGAACTTGGTACTTTGATTACAAAACCTGTAAACTCACCAGCATTTTTGTGCTGACGTAAACTCTTACATGTTTTCTCAGGTCGCTAAGGTAGCACAATGGAACTAGGGCGCACGCGTCTGCACGGCGTCTAGTTAGGATTGCATGGTTTTCAACATTGAATAAATTGGTTTACGTTTGGATTATGTTTTGAGAATAAGCTTCCGCTGTATTTGGGAATTTTAAACTATGTTTTTGAAATTGCATATGTTCATTTAGACTTGTTTATTGTGATCGTTGACTTGGATCCTGGTTTGTCATGCGCCTCGCGGTAAAACTCCGCAAGTGGATTTTGAGGGTGTGACACTACACCCTTTTTTCTCATAACCCCCCATAACCCCCCTTCAATATTTTTTAATATTTTAATACCCATAACCCCCTACCACTACACATACACTAATACTTCATAATATATTTTTTCTCTATAAAGCTTCATGAAGTCCTATAAAACCACTCACTACACATGCCCTTAGGTTATGGTGCAAATAACAAAAGTGATGACGTTACATCACATAAATATGTAAACACTAGAAAAAGTATAGATATTGATATCACGATATGCGGCAAACCGGTGGATTAAAAAAAATTAATGGTTTCATTCATTAATAAAAGGGTATTGGATTTAAATAATCTAAAATTTGGACTATTGGCCAATAATAATCCGAACTTTAACGTTGGACCAGGATAATCTCAAGTGAACACGTGGGTGTCAAAAAACGAACCTTCGTTAATTCTAAACTAACTGAGTTAGTTCAAGATGACGTGATTGAAAGTATATACAATCATTGTAACTTTTCTTTTTGACATAATAATAGTTTTATGTTTTTGACCATTTAGCAATGATCGATAGCATGGGAGGCTTACCCAATGCCTAAGTCAGTTGGTGAAATATTGGGAGTTAAAGCGGAGGTCATATAGAGGTTGAAGGTTTGATTTAGGTCGGAGTCATATTTACCATATGTGGGTTCCATCTGGGGAGATCCCTAATTCAGGTGGGATGGGTAATCGTACATGCTGACCCGTGATGTTAATCAAAGCTCCACCGGCTGCACCACTTATCGTTTAAAAAAAAACACAACACCGGAGGCTTAACCGATTTTGGTGTATAAAGCAAAACTTGAATGTGGGTTTTTAATAATAAAATTTAGTGTACAATAATAAGTTTTACCTAAGATAAAGAAAATAGTATGTAGTTGAAAAGGTTATTATTTAATTATTTATATATTAGTTTATATAGAGAAATACTCGTTTTGTCCTTTATGTATATATCAAATTGCGTCGTGTGTTCTGTATCTTTAAAAATTACATCCTGTGTCCTTTATTTGAAACTTTTGCACATCACAAGTCCTTTACACTAACCCCATTCAATATCTTCGTTTTTTATAACGGCAAATTTTTATTACACCTTTATTCCACCTCACCTTGCATTTGCAAGGATTTGAACCCACAATCTTACATTTGTAAGGGGGGACACCATACCACTAGACCAATAGGTCATGGGTATTAAAGCCCAAATATATATAATTCAATTAATGGTTGTATTAAAGCCCAAATTTTCTATAAAAAACTTTCTATCATATTTGGCCCAGTAAAACTTATTATTTTAGAAAATACTATATTTTAATATTTTTAAACATTTTAAATTAAGTTATGCATTATTAAGGAAAATATTTCTGTTTTATGTTAAATAAAAAATAGAAAATACTTTACAAAATTATTTTGCAACTTTATACATCAGTATATTGGTAAACGGTGATAATTGATTTAACAATTAGTTTCTAAAAAAGATTTATTTTTATAATTTTCAAACTAATTAAATGAAAATTTACCATTTACCCATATACTGATGTATAAAGGTGGAAAATAATTTTATAAAGTATTTTCTGTTTTCATTTAATATAAAACAGATTTATTTTCTTTAATAATGAATAACTTGATTTAAAATGTTAAAAATATTAAAATACAGTATTGAATAAAATAATAATTTTTGCAGAGGGTAAATATTATAGAAAATTTCCTATAAAAATTTGAACTTTTAAATTACTCAAATCGGATTTATAATGAATTAAAAAAGAAAATATATTAAATATAATAAAAAAACATATTTTCCGAAAGTAAAAATACAATTAATGAAATTTGGGATGTAAATAAATTTCTATAAAATTTATAGAATTTTTGGAGTTGTAAATGTATTTTAAATAATTATTAGAACCATAAATACTTATATCTTTTATCTGATATGCAACTCTTAATAAAGTTTTCAAAATATATGTTTTCTAACTAACAACGTCTGTTTTGTTAGTTAATTTCCCTTAGGGGTTCTCATTCCGGGGGTAGGTCACAGGTTCGATCCATGCACACCACAAAAAAATTCCCCGTAACGATTTGAGCATAGGCAAGGAGGACTCCGGTGTGTGGGTAGATATTCAAACTTAGAACCGCTAAGTTAAGGTTGTACAAGAATTTCTACTAAACTAAACCTTTAAAAAATTGAATCAATCAGTCTTTCCTTTGATATTGTGGTTAATATAGGCATTTGAAAAAGAAACACTAAGGGGCTGTTTGGTAACCTCTTAATGAGGCTCTTAACCATTCAGCGCTGAATGATTCAGCATTAAGCGCGTTTGTTTCAGCTTCTGAATGAAATGGTTAAGTCTGAATCATTAAGATTTGGGATGATGCTGAACCATTAAGCATTGAACTATTAAGCACTGAATTAGGCTGAACCTTAATGAGGCTTCGCTACCAACGTTGGATAAGAAAACTAACCATTAAGAGGTCAACTTAATGATTCAGCGCTTAACCATTCAGACCTCTTAACCATTCAGACCTCTTAATGATTCAGCACTTAATCAACCAAAAAGCCCCTAAATGGTATGAATTAGAATACTAATAACAGTCGCATTGTAAATTTTGAAGTTACATTGTTACAATGTATGTCAAATTGTAACTAGTTATTTTCTTTGCGATTGGAGGCTATTAGATTTAGTCTAATGTATACATCTAATGTACGTAACTTTACAATTTGAGTAATACAAGTGGGTTTACCCGAGTGTTGCAGCAGATCCATAAGTGGGTGGCAATACAACGTTATGATACTTAGGTTTTTTACCGTAAGTTACGCAAAAAGAATATAAATGTGCACACTATGTTTTAACAAGTATTCGTAGAAAGAAAAGAAAAAAAATGTGCACTGCCACTTACAACCGACTGCAGTTCACCACAAAAACCACGTACTCAATATTAAACAAATCTTAATAAACCAAAGGTATGTTACTATAACAGACCAATATGAACATAAACATCACTTTTGTATAAGCTGTTCGGTCATTGCATATCTACATAACCGTGCCATTGAAGACAACTTGCTAAATGATAAAGTTCATTTCCATGCAAAAGCATGTAGTAATAATATGATATTGTATACACTATCATATGAAGGTCACTATCCATATAGAAATTAAAAGTTGTGATTTGTAAGTTTGTAATAGACTTGCCCAACCTGACCCAACAGCTAAAACAATTGCCCAATGTAGCCAGTAAGCCGGAACCATCCCGTCCACTTTGCCGCTAGGTAGACGCATATATATGAATAGGGTTTATAATATAAGTATTATTATAGCACACGATAGCAAAAAATTTCCAAAACATGAGTAGAATGTAAGTATGCAGCCATATCGGGGTGATTGTTCACATAGACTGAATCATCAAGAATAAAGAATGGACTTTGATATATTTGAAATAATAGTTTTCAGACCATAGAATTTCTCCTACCGAAGCACATTAATAAAATACTTCACAAACCTTAAATTTTTTAAATAAACAAGCAATCCTTTAACCAATACCTAATGAACGACAAGTATATCATATCATCAATCAATCATAAAACGCCTAAAAATTAATCAACTAATAAAAGCTATAGAGCCTAATTTCACGTAATTATCATGATTAAAATTGAAAACAAAAACGATTGCGTTGAATGATATAAAAAAGGTGCTTTGTTTAGCTTTACTTTAACTCTAGGAAGACTTCAGTCACTATATTTTAACGTTTTAAAACTCATACAAGTTTAGCTAAGATAAGATTATTCATTGTGGCAACATAAACTATTATCTTTCATCGCCATTATATGAAATTTGCTCAAAAATATTTTTATCCCGTGTGTTTATTTAGTTTGGGTGAGTTCTATCTTCATATAAAAGTTGATTATATTCTTTGGGCATTTCGGGAAGAAAAGTGATAAAATTTAAAAAAAATGTAAAGAAACCCTTGATATACCATCTTAACTTTGGACAATATGAACATATTTTCCCATGCCTCTTCCTTTATAATGTAGTATAGATTTTTTTGGTTTATATCTTTTATGGTAACAATCAAAAGATTGAAATAGTAACATCTCTAGTAAGGTTTTTCCTGATAATCGTTAAACCAATTATCTTCTCTGCAATAGGAGGCCCACAATATCCGATTTAGTTATACACATGTATATATCTAGTGTAGGTAAACTTTACAATTTGAGTATTTTTTGGTTTATGTCTTTTGTGGTAACAATCAAAAGATTAAAATGGTAACATGTCCAATAGGGTCTTTCCCAATGATAATCGTTAAAAAGTTTTTTGCGAATTTAAACTAGCTACCTTTTCTGCAATAGGCAGCCCACAGTATTTGATTTAGTTATGCAAAGGTATATATCTAATATAGGTAACTTTACAATTTGAGTATTTTCTGGTTTACGTCTTTTATGGTAATAATCAAAAGATTGAAATAGCAACATGTCCAACATGGTTTTTCCCGATAATCGTTAAAATGTTTTGGGAATTTTAATTAGTTATCTTCTCTGCAATAGGCGGCTCACAATATTAGATTTAGTTATACAAACAAAGGTATATATATAATGTAGGTAACTTTACACTTTGAATATTATTTTGGTTTATGTCTTTTATGATAACAATCAAAAGATTGAAATAGTAACATGTCCAATAGGGTCTTTCCCGATAATCGTTAAAATGTTTTGGTTCTGAGGGTGTATGACCCTCTCTCAGTATTACCGAATATCTTGTAATATTCGGTGCTTAGGTCACAGAGTTTGATGTGTATTTTTTTCTTAAAAAACTTAACTTGATATGAAACTTACTAGTCTGGCTTAACAGATAACCCCATATGATAAAAAGCATAAACTATCTTTACTAATAACATAGACAGCTACACCACATTATTACACATATAATATGGTTCAAATACATTTATCCCACATAATCATGCTAGTCGTTTTCTTTATGACATTCACAAGGGAGATAACGGTCTTGAGAGTGTCTGTTTCCTCGCTTGGCTCGTTTTCTTCATCTGGTGCTATAACTTGACCTTACCTACCATAAACAAACACAAAAGCGATTAATATTTAAGTTAACGGGACAAAATACAACAAAAGAAAGCATTTTCCTTAATCTGACAGTTCTTCGCGCACCGCAAACACTTAATTTTTTTTTACCAAATACACCACATACCGAGAGGACCCCCAAGCGGTGCGCGACGAGCTATTTTTCAGCAGATCCATACTTAGCCATATATTTGACATTTTGGGATGCTTTTTAATACTTTAACCCAAACTAATGTTTTTAACCTTTTAGGAACATCCTTTCCCATATTTTAATCCCAAATCCCTCTTTTCGTACACAAGTTAAACAATATCCAACTCATTTGTTCGGTTGCACCTTTGACCTAACCCAACCCATTATGACCTATTACTCATTCTAACCTAATATCCAACTGCTTTATTTGTTTGGGCTCTTTACTTAAATGACCAGTTATGTCACCTAGCACATTTTAACCTAATATCTAACTCGTTCGAGCCCTTGACCCAAATCGACCAATTATGTGACAAACTTCATTTTAACCATGTTTGACCATTATAGATGTCACACCCTCAAAATCCACTTGCGGAGTTTTACCGCGAGGCGCATGACAAACCAGGATCCAAACCAACGATCACAATAAACAAGTCTAAATGAAAATAAATGCAATTTCAAAACATAGTTTAAAATCCCGTTTACAGCGGAAGCTTATTCAAAAACAGTACTCAACAACGAAATAATAGTTCAATGTTCAAAAGACCATGCAACCCTAGTTAGACGCCGTGCAGACGCGTGCGCCCTAGTCCAGTCGTGCTACCTTAGCGACCTGAGAAAACATGTAAAAGTTTACGTCAGCACAAAAATGCTGGTGAGTTTACAGGTTTTGTATCCAAGTACCAAGTCCACCTGTCCATACTATAACAAATAGAAAACCAGTATACGCTAGCTAGGCGTACGTTTTGTTACTACCACGATTGGAAAACCATTACTAACGCGAATACCAAAAGTATGCCCGATATAGTTCCTGTTGTTCCTGTTTGAGACAATATGCACCCGCCGACCCTCCAAGTCGACGAGCGGGGTTGGTCACTCCCAATAGCGCTATTCACATTTCCCCGTTGTGCAAACCCGCACATTCATGGTTCCCCCCGGGACTTCCAAAGATCGTGTAGTACACAATAGAAACCCATAGCATGACAGTAGTTACCAAATAATCGTTTTACACATGTTTTCTCCCCCGAAAGTATGAAACCAGTTTAAAAGGGGCCGTAAACTCACCTTAAGTTGCGTTACTCCTTAACCCGAGTAAACCCAGCTGCTATGCTAGTCCCGTAAGCGGCGACCTAACATACGACAGTTACAAGTACTTAGACTAATAACCCGCAGGTTAATTAGTCCCTAGATGTCCAGACCATAACCAAGTTTGTTTGAAAACACCGTGACTGTTTAACTGACCCAAAGTACAAGACTCGACATCCCATTGGTGACCCGAGACTCCCCGTGTTATGTTTACGCTCCAAAACATACAATAACGCAATTACACTTAACATACGTTAACGTACAACAAGTTATCGCACCTAGTTCACGTATCACCGAATTACATCCAAACATATGTTACCAAGTTACCATATATGTTACGAGGTTCCTAGCATGTTACTATATGTCCAATCGGGTCTCGGAATGTTATTTTACACTTACAATAGTAGTACACGCGATTAGGAAACGTAAACTAGCAATTAGGACTGATTGCGTATATATTCATGTGATTAGGGCTAATTGCATATAAGTTCACGTGATCAGGGCTGATTGCATGTAAGTTCACGTGATCAGGGCTGATTGCATGTAAGTTCACGTGATCAGGGCTGATTGCATGTAAGTTCACGTGATCAGGGCTGATTGCATGTAAGTTCACGTGATCAGGGCTGATCGCATGACTGTTCATGCGATTTGGGGCTGATCGCATGTAAACTCATGCGATTAGGCCCTGATTGCATGTAAAAGTGGCGATTAGGAATCCTAATCGCCTGTAACCTTGCTGTTCCAGTTTTTCGCGCGTTTAACGCTCCAAATCAGATCCAGAACGTGTGTAACTACTCAATATCATTCCAAACACTATCCTAAACATGTTTCAACCAAAATCCTTCGTTTAACCTCGTATAATCAGTCCTGCATGCAACCAAGTAATCCAAACATATACACATAGCATGCAATCATCATACTAACATGCATAACAATAACCCTAATAATCAATTAATCAGATTTCTATCATCATACTATCAATATCAATTCTGATCTAACCAAATAACATATCAATCAAGCATCATGAATCATAAAAATCCTAGCTTTCTAATCATACACACCCACAACGCATGTATATTGGTTATAATCCGATTAATAATCCTTATTAATGATTTTCAGAAAGCTTTTTCGTTTATGAACAGGTCTGGACCATTAGGGATTGATTAAAAACGTTTACAAAGTGTTATGGATGAGAATCAAACCTTAGGATTATGAAAGAATGATGGTTAGACCTTGAAACCTTGTGTTTTTGATCAAAATCGCCTTCCAGAGGTTGTTTATGTGTTTGGGGCGGTTATGGGACGACTAGGGTTGATATTAGGAAGTTTAGGAGGTTAAGCATTGTATTTATAGGCGTTTCTAGTCGTCCAGCACGTAACATGCGATTATGCAGCTTTACACGCGATCAGGGAGCCTAATCGCGTATAAGTTCATGCGATCGGGGCCTAATCGCATGAACAGTCATGCGATCAGTCCCAGTCGCACCATATGACCCCCCAGTCGCACCACATATAGGCGATTGGGCTATCCTGATCGCCTATATGGGCCTGTTTCGTGTGTTTTGCGCGTTAAACCCCGTTTTAACATATGTTAACACATATTAATGTACCGACAAGTCACATAATGATTGTAAACACATAACACAAGTAATTACACATTTTTACACTCGTTCACCAATTCCCGGGACTCGAGACTCGTACGTTCCGTATGCCCTGACGATCCTACAAATCGTCACCGTTTGTACACTTGGTTAAGGACTGGCATCTAACGAACCTCTAGACCAACATCCAATGATCTTCTAGACTAACCAATAGTCCCCGAACCATAACCCGACTTAACTAACCCAGTTAAGTACAATATACGCGTGACTCGCTAAGGTAGACTTTCATCTAGACAACGTTGTTAACCAGAATTTGCCGGGTGTCACATCATCCCCACGTTAAAAGAATTTTCGTCCCGAAAATTGCTCAAGTACCAAAAGAACAAAAGATATAACGAAGGAACAAACAAAAGATAGAAACCAAAAGAGAGATTTACCCGAGTTGTCACATCATCCCCACGTTAAAAGGAATCTCGACCCGAGATTCATTCAGCTGCCGAAGAGACATGTCTCGACTCGAACGCTTCCTTAGGAAAGAGATGAGGATACTTAGACTTCATCTGATCCTCCCGTTCCCACGTATATTCCGGTCCCCGGTCCGAGTTCCACCGAACCTTAACGATACGAATCTTGCTGTGACGTAGGCTACGAATCTTGTAATCAAGGATCTCCACAGGTTCTTCCACAATCCGAAGACGATCATCAACCTTGATCTCTTCTAGTGGAACGATGAGAGACTCGTCAGCCAGACACTTCTTCAAGTTTGACACGTGAAAGACGTTATGTACGTTACCGAGCTCCGTCGGTAGATCAAGTCGATATGCCACCGGCCCAATCCGTTCCAATCTCGTAAATGGGCCGACATATCGTGGATTGAGTTTGCCACGCTTCCCAAAGCGTATGACGCCCTTCCACGGTGAGACTTTTAGAAGTACCTTGTCATTGACTTGGAATTCCAGTGGTTTGCGACGCTGATCAGCATAACTCTTTTGCCGGTCCCGTGCCGCCGCCAACCGATTACGAATCTGTACGATCTTTTCCGAAGTTTCGTACACTAGTTCAGGCCCAGTGAGTTGACTCTCACCCACTTCAGCCCAGCAAAGAGGAGAACGGCATTTCCGTCCGTACAGTGCTTCGAACGGAGCAGCCTTGATGCTCGTGTGATAACTGTTATTGTACGAGAATTCTACCAACGGCAGATGAGCTTCCCAACCCTTGCCAAAATCGATCACACACGCCCGCAGCATGTCTTCTAAAGTTTGAATCGTACGCTCACTCTGACCGTCAGTCTGTGGATGGTAAGCCGTACTCATGTCTAGTTGGGTACCCAAGGCCTTGTGTAAAGACTTCCAGAAGTGAGAAGTAAAATGGGAGTCACGATCCGAGATAATAGAAACTGGTACCCCGTGCTTAGAAACAACTTCTTTCAAGTAAAGACGAGCCAAACGATCCATGGTGTCGGTCTCCTTAATAGCAAGAAAATGAGCTGATTTCGTCAACCGATCGACAATCACCCATATCTTGTCGTTCCCGCTTGGTGATTTAGGAAGTTGTGTGACAAAATCCATAGTAATCCGTTCCCATTTCCATTCCGGAATTTCAGGTTGTTGCAGGAGACCCGACGGTTTCTGGTATTCCACCTTGACCTTAGCACAGGTCAAGCATTTGCTCACGTATGAGGCTATGTCCGACCTCATGTTTGGCCACCAGTAAAGCACCTTCAGATCTTGGTACATCTTATCCGAACCAGGATGAATAGGGGGACTTATGAGCCTCATCAAGGACAAGCTCCCGTAGTCCCCCGAACAAAGGAACCCATATACGTTCTGCAAAATAGTGCAAGCCATCAGGCCTTTGCTCTAGGTGCTTGTCGGCACCGTGCATAGTTTCAGCTTTAAGGTTTTCCTCCTTCAAAGCTTCCAATTGGGCAGAACGGAGTTGATCAGGTAACGACGAATGAATGGTGAGCTGCAACGCCCGAACACGACGAGGTTTAGTAGATTCCTTCCTGCTCAAGGCGTCTGCTACAACATTCGCCTTGCCAGGATGGTACTTAATAGCACAATCATAGTCGTTCAAAAGTTCGATCCAGCGACGCTGCCGTATGTTCAAGTGTTGTTGGTCGAAAATGTGTTGGAGACTCTTGTGATCGGTGTAGATGGTGCATTTGGTACCGTACAAGTAATGTCTCCAAATTTTCAACGCGAATACCACGGCACCCAACTCCAAGTCATGAGTCGTGTAGTTCTTCTCGTGCACTTTGAGTTGACGAGAAGCATACGCAATCACTTTCTCACGTTGCATCAACACGCAACCGAGTCAATGAATGGAAGCATCACAGTAAACAACAAAATCATCAGGACCCTCAGGTAAAGACAAAATAGGAGCAGAACACAGTTTAGACTTCAGTTCTTCAAACGCGGACTCTTGTGATTCACCCCAGTCGAACTTCCTATCCTTCTGAGTGAGAGTGGTGAGGGGTTGAGCAATCTTCGAGAACCCCTGGATGAAACGACGATAGTAGCCCGCAAGGCCTAGGAATTGCCGCACCTCAGTTGGCGTCTTTGGTGCTCCCCAGTCCTTGATCGCTTCGATCTTGGCTGGATCGACATGAATTCCTAGTTCATTGACCACATGTCCTAGGAATTGAACTTCGCGTAACCAAAAGTCACACTTTGAGAACTTGGCGTAAAGTTGCTCCTGTCGCAAAAGTTCCAAAACTAACCGCAGATGTTCCCCGTGTTCGGTCTCGTTCTTGGAGTAGATCAGAATGTCATCAATAAATACAATGACGAACTTGTCCAAATATGGTTTACAGATGCGGTTCATCAAATCCATGAAAACCGCCGGTGCGTTCGTGAGACCGAAAGGCATGACCAAGAATTCGAAATGGCCATAACGTGTTCGAAAAGCAGTCTTTGCAACGTCAGCCTCCCTGACGCGCAGCTGGTGATAACCGGACCTCAAATCGATCTTGGAATAATAACTAGAACCCTGAAGCTGGTCGAATAGATCATCAATACGTGGAAGAGGATAACGGTTCTTGACGGTCAATTTGTTCAGTTCTCTGTAGTCTACGCACAATCGGAAACTCCCATCCTTCTTCTTAACAAATAAAATCGGGGCTCCCCAAGGGGAAGAACTTGGCCGGATGAAACCCTTGTCCAAGAGTTCCTGTAACTGACTAGACAATTCCTGCATCTCGGGAGGTGCAAGACGGTAGGGGGCCCGAGCAATAGGAGCAGCCCCTGGTACAAGATCAATACCGAACTCGACTTGACGATGAGGAGGAAGACCAGATAAATCATCGGGAAAAACATCAGGAAACTCGCGTACCACCGGAATATCGTCGATCTTCTTTTCATCACCAGAGGAAACAGATAAAAGCGCCAAAACAGCTGGATAACCCTTTCGAAGACACTTAAGGGCTTTCATGCTAGAGATGATGTTTAGCGAAACACCACCCTTGATACCGTACACAGAAAGAAATTCTCCATCAGGGAGAGGAATCCGAATAACCTTATCGTAACAGACGATCTCCGCGCGATACAAAGATAACCAATCCATTCCTACCACAACGTCAAAACTACCCAATGGTACCGGCATAAGGTCGATGGGGAACGATAAACCCGACAACTCTAATTGACACTCCCGAAGAACACTAGTAGCTTCAATCGTTTTACCGTCAGCTAACTCAATAATATACTTGGTTTCTAATGGTACGGGTACTACATCTAGCAGTCGACTAACATCCATGGATACAAAACTCTTGTCGGCACGAGAATCAAATAACACGCTAACAGAATGATTATTGAGAAGAAACGTACCGGTGACTGTATCAGGGTCCTGTCTAGCCTCAGCGGCTCCAATGACGAAGGCACGTGCATTTCTGCCGCCGCCCCCGTTGTTCCCATTCCCGTTGTTTCCACCCTGTTTCAGTTTTGGGCAATCCTTCTTGTAATGTCCAGTGTCACCACAGTTGTAGCATCCTTGTTTCCCTGTAGTCCCCTGAGTAGTCGGAGCTGAACTGTTGGTCGGAGCCTGAGTCGATGGAAGTGTAGCCCGACAATCTTTAGCATAGTGGCCTGTTCGCTGGCAGCGGTGACAACGGTTACTGTCGCAGTTCCCTTGATGATGGCGTCCACACTTGTTGCATTTGGGCAGTTTTCCCGCATAACCACCCTGCTTGTTACCCGAAGAAGATGAACCCCCATTATCAAACCTTTTACCCTGCTGTACAGACCCAGACCCTTTCCCGTCGTTTTCCCACTTGCGCTTGTTGTTCTCTTGAGCCTTAACTGTTGAACCCTTCGCAGGCAAAATCCCCTCATTCACCTTTAAGTTAGTCATCCTATGGGCCGATCGAACTACCTCCGCATAAGTAGGATGATTTCCAGCAGCCACCAACCCTGCAATTTCCGGCACTAACCCTGAGACATAATGTTCAATCTTACGATACTCTGGCACGTGCAGATCAGGACACAGCACTGCCAACTCATTCCTCCTCACAGTATACTTCTCGATTTCCGATCCAGTCATCTTGAGGTTCCACACCTCATGATCCAGCTTCTGTACCTCTTCCCTCGGACAATACTCACGCTTCAGCAACTGCACAAAATTCTCCCATGGCATAGCATATGCCTCCCCAATACCCATGTTCTGGGTGATGCCATTCCACCAAGTCAATGCCACGTCCTGAAACAACGCAGCAGAATACTTCACTCGATCTTCTGGAAGACAGTTACACATCAGAAATACCGACTCCACTTTCTCCAACCACCTAAGCAAGCTAACCGCACCCTCAGTGCCAGAGAATTCCTGGGGCTTGCAGTCCCGGAACATCTTGTAGGTGCACATGGGTGGGGGTGGGTCAACAGGACCACCTGAAATGAAACATATGAGAGACCACGAATAACGTAAACAAGGCTCACCAATGAGGCAAGGAAAATGGATAAAACAACATACCACCACCGTTGTGCCCTAACTGGAAGGCAGCTTGGAGCAAGTTGTTCAGATCAGCCTGCGATAGGTTAATACCTCCACCACGACCACCAGCACCACCGCGACCACCACCACGTCCACCATTGCGACCACCTCCTCGTCCTCCACGCACTCCAGACATGATTCTGGCAGAAAGAACGAGAAAATTTAGTTTCGCAGTTAAAGATAACTACTAATGTTCACAAGATCAAAGCTAGATCCAATCCAGGAATATCCCCTCAAACCCAGAGCTCACTAGTGCTTCCATGCATTTCGTTTTATGATTTTGTGTGCACCCAAAATGATAAAACGCTCTACATGGTCCTCCAAGTGTTCTCTTAGTTCAAAGTTCAAATCACCGAACATAGACTCTTAGCTATACACCGTAATACCACGGTAGTTTATGACAAGTGTTTCTATTGGAGTGCGAAAGGGAGATGTCCGAGCCTTGGACAAATCTCAAGAGTACACGAGTTACTCCAATAGGCTACACTGCCTAGATAATAAGTAACCCAACCTAAGATAGAACGGATGATGTAACGTAGAAAGACCAACGATTTAGAGACACCCCGACAAGACCATACGTAAATCACTATAACGTTTAGTACCATGTGATCGTCTAGTGTGTGCGACTCGGCTATAGACTAGACTCTACATGCAGTCCTAGTTCACTATAACCATTGGCTCTAATACCAATCTGTCACACCCTCAAAATCCACTTGCGGAGTTTTACCGCGAGGCGCATGACAAACCAGGATCCAAACCAACGATCACAATAAACAAGTCTAAATGAAAATAAATGCAATTTCAAAACATAGTTTAAAATCCCGTTTACAGCGGAAGCTTATTCAAAAACAGTACTCAACAACGAAATAATAGTTCAATGTTCAAAAGACCATGCAACCCTAGTTAGACGCCGTGCAGACGCGTGCGCCCTAGTCCAGTCGTGCTACCTTAGCGACCTGAGAAAACATGTAAAAGTTTACGTCAGCACAAAAATGCTGGTGAGTTTACAGTTTTTGTATCCAAGTACCAAGTCCACCTGTCCATACTATAACAAATAGAAAACCAGTATACGCTAGCTAGGCGTACGTTTTGTTACTACCACGATTGGAAAACCATTACTAACGCGAATACCAAAAGTATGCCCGATATAGTTCCTGTTGTTCCTGTTTGAGACAATATGCACCCGCCGACCCTCCAAGTCGACGAGCGGGGTTGGTCACTCCCAATAGCGCTATTCACATTTCCCCGTTGTGCAAACCCGCACATTCATGGTTCCCCCCGGGACTTCCAAAGATCGTGTAGTACACAATAGAAACCCATAGCATGACAGTAGTTACCAAATAATCGTTTTACACATGTTTTCTCCCCCGAAAGTATGAAACCAGTTTAAAAGGGGCCGTAAACTCACCTTAAGTTGCGTTACTCCTTAACCCGAGTAAACCCAGCTGCTATGCTAGTCCCGTAAGCGGCGACCTAACATACGACAGTTACAAGTACTTAGACTAATAACCCGCAGGTTAATTAGTCCCTAGATGTCCAGACCATAACCAAGTTTGTTTGAAAACACCGTGACTGTTTAACTGACCCAAAGTACAAGACTCGACATCCCATTGGTGACCCGAGACTCCCCGTGTTATGTTTACGCTCCAAAACATACAATAACGCAATTACACTTAACATACGTTAACGTACAACAAGTTATCGCACCTAGTTCACGTATCACCGAATTACATCCAAACATATGTTACCAAGTTACCATATATGTTACGAGGTTCCTAGCATGTTACTATATGTCCAATCGGGTCTCGGAATGTTATTTTACACTTACAATAGTAGTACACGCGATTAGGAAACGTAAACTAGCAATTAGGACTGATTGCGTATATATTCATGTGATTAGGGCTAATTGCATATAAGTTCACGTGATCAGGGCTGATTGCATGTAAGTTCACGTGATCAGGGCTGATTGCATGTAAGTTCACGTGATCAGGGCTGATTGCATGTAAGTTCACGTGATCAGGGCTGATTGCATGTAAGTTCACGTGATCAGGGCTGATCGCATGACTGTTCATGCGATTTGGGGCTGATCGCATGTAAACTCATGCGATTAGGCCCTGATTGCATGTAAAAGTGGCGATTAGGAATCCTAATCGCCTGTAACCTTGCTGTTCCAGTTTTTCGCGCGTTTAACGCTCCAAATCAGATCCAGAACGTGTGTAACTACTCAATATCATTCCAAACACTATCCTAAACATGTTTCAACCAAAATCCTTCGTTTAACCTCGTATAATCAGTCCTGCATGCAACCAAGTAATCCAAACATATACACATAGCATGCAATCATCATACTAACATGCATAACAATAACCCTAATAATCAATTAATCAGATTTCTATCATCATACTATCAATATCAATTCTGATCTAACCAAATAACATATCAATCAAGCATCATGAATCATAAAAATCCTAGCTTTCTAATCATACACACCCACAACGCATGTATATTGGTTATAATCCGATTAATAATCCTTATTAATGATTTTCAGAAAGCTTTTTCGTTTATGAACAGGTCTGGACCATTAGGGATTGATTAAAAACGTTTACAAAGTGTTATGGATGAGAATCAAACCTTAGGATTATGAAAGAATGATGGTTAGACCTTGAAACCTTGTGTTTTTGATCAAAATCGCCTTCCAGAGGTTGTTTATGTGTTTGGGGCGGTTATGGGACGACTAGGGTTGATATTAGGAAGTTTAGGAGGTTAAGCATTGTATTTATAGGCGTTTCTAGTCGTCCAGCACGTAACATGCGATTATGCAGCTTTACACGCGATCAGGGAGCCTAATCGCGTATAAGTTCATGCGATCGGGGCCTAATCGCATGAACAGTCATGCGATCAGTCCCAGTCGCACCATATGACCCCCCAGTCGCACCACATATAGGCGATTGGGCTATCCTGATCGCCTATATGGGCCTGTTTCTTGTGTTTTGCGCGTTAAACCCCGTTTTAACATATGTTAACACATATTAATGTACCGACAAGTCACATAATGATTGTAAACACATAACACAAGTAATTACACATTTTTACACTCGTTCACCAATTCCCGGGACTCGAGACTCGTACGTTCCGTATGCCCTGACGATCCTACAAATCGTCACCGTTTGTACACTTGGTTAAGGACTGGCATCTAACGAACCTCTAGACCAACATCCAATGATCTTCTAGACTAACCAATAGTCCCCGAACCATAACCCGACTTAACTAACCCAGTTAAGTACAATATACGCGTGACTCGCTAAGGTAGACTTTCATCTAGACAACGTTGTTAACCAGAATTTGCCGGGTGTCACAATAGAAATCATTAACCACAAAATTCAACTCCAGGCACTTTCTAAGTCTCGGACTTGAATATGCTACGGATGTCCATTCATTAGGGCATCTTAGCGCAATATGGGTAAATTGACCCATTATGAGATTTTTCACACCATGCCCAATTTTTCCCATTTCTTTGTTTTTTTATATCCCCTTTCAAGCTCTCAATTTTACTTATTAGGATTTCCCACGACCCATTTAATGATTAATCTTGATCATAGTTCTTAAACTCTCGTTTTTACCCTTATGGGTAATTTTTCATTTTTTTCACCCGTAGGCATCATGATTTGTTTAGAAATCATTATTTTTAACCTGTCATTATATTCAAAATGTTTATTCCCATACGGGCATAGTTTACACCATTTTCCTTTAATCTGATCTCTTTGCCTTGTTCACGCGCCATAGGCGTGCATTAGTCTTGGGAAAACATTTTAAATCACCAATGTGCTAAGCGACATAATATGGGTGGTTTTTCCCATTACTTAGCTTAAAGGCCTCTTACTAAGTTATGGGACTTACCAGATAGCATAACCCTTGTCACGACCTTATGAAACATACATTTACCCATTATCATTACCATGCGACCCATTTATGGTTTCGTCGCATTATATGTTATTATCACAATCATTAATTTACCGGGTACAAATGGTGATAACACCACCATTTGACCCGAATAACCTCTTTCCATTACCTTGTATATATTTTTGTCTTTTACCCAGGTTTAGTTAATTTAAGTATCTAGCTAGTCACTAGATTACTTGTATAACCCATTTCCTCCTTTTTTTTTAATCATCCCATATGGGACTTACCATTTTCCCATTATCAAGATTCCATCCCTAACCTTAGGTTAAATCTAAATTCCCATAATATCGTCCTATAGGAAGTTACCATCTGTTTACTATCAAGTTAGTAATTAAACAATTCCCATAAGTCATACGGGTTTCCAAAACTACAAATGAACTTATTAGTAGACGTCACTTACCTTGTCCTTATTCTATGCACTCCTTGACCCGTTAGCTTGTCTCATTCCTTCCAAGCTTTTACCTAGCTTGACAAGATTAAACTTCACAATATTCACAACATTAGTCAAGTTAGCCATTAAATTAAATGACTACCACATCTCATAAGTTTATACATACCAAATCATCTAAACTTTAATTTAGGTTGGTTTGACTTTTTAAAAGTCAAACTATCCCTAAACATATTCATATGCACTAACTTAGGGCAATGATCCTCATAAGAACTAGCTCTTCATTCTTTTTATCAAATTCACTAAAACTAGTGCACATTAAATTCCTAATCACTTTTAGGAAACTTATTTCATCATATGGTGTGTATCACATCTTCTAAGACTAGAATTCATTCTTCTTAGGCATAGTTAATTGCATGTTACACAATTAAACTATTTTTCACTTAAATAGCTATCTAGTGAGCATTCCTCATGCCCTTTTAACAGTTTCATCATTTAGTCGTATAAATAGACTAATTGAGTCTTTAAGGTTTTAACACAATACTTCCCCTAAGTTCATATTGTCATAAACCTTGTATCCCGACCTATAACTTGGACCGCCTAACCTCAATATGACCCGGGTCTCGGTATAATCGAGCCCTATACAAACTTTATCTTCTATCTAACTAGGCATTTTAATTAGATTAATAAAATCTAGTTATATCATTTCATGCCATATGTTATCATATACCTAACCAATATATATATATATATATATATTCGGGTTTTGGTGTGTTACAAGTCTACCCCGCCTAAAGGTGGTTCCGTCCCCGAAACCCTTCCTATGTGCTTCTTTGGGTCAAGCATCAAAGAATTTAACTCTTGCTTTCAATTGAGCACCACTCAATCTTAAATCATTATTCTCTAATCTATCCACGGATAACTTTCTAAGCCTAGGGTTCATGACCCCCTTTTACCTGGCTTTCCAATCCTATTCTTGCTCTTATGAGCTTCGTATTTGATGTGCCAAGTTTTATACATGTTTTGCATGTGCATTTACTACCCTTTTTTGTGTAAAAATCATGCTTTTGTCATAGTATATAATGTCTAAATCCTTCTTATTTGATTATTGTAGGGTTTTAGAGTCAAGAAGTGAAAAATGGGAGAAAAATGGCACAAAAAATGAATAATTGAATACTTTGAGAGCAACATCAGATTTTGGATGGTCGCACACTTCTTCTTAGTCAACAAGTCTACAAGTCAACAATTCAGAGTCAAGGGGAAGAGAAAAGGCAAAGTGCACTGACATGCACGACCATACACACCATATGCACGGTCGTGCACAGCGAAAGTCGTGAACACAAGTAGTTATGCCACGTGGCCATGTATGGGCTTGCAACCCAACTGCCCGGACACTGTCTGCAAGAAAACAATACGGACTGCTCCCGGATGTTTTGCACGAGCGTGCTCATACGTGTGCACGGCCTGCCATACTACCTATAAACAGAGGCATCCACTTCTTATTTCAGCATCCCTTTCTATCCATTCTATCCCACACTTCTGATAGAAACACTTTTTTCTCACACCAAGGGGGCTCTCTAGCCCCTAAATCATCCTTCTAAGAGCATTCACAGTAGCTCCTCTATTTTTCTGTGAGAGTGTCCTCCAAATTATATGGAGTGGGTTTAAGGGGTTGTGAGTGTAGAATAATGAGGAATCTATTGTTGATCGGTATAATGGGGGTTATTTGGGAATCTTTTAGGGAAAACAGGAAACTGTATTTATTTTTTAATATTTGTTAAAAGTGGTTGTGAGTGGAGGAGAGAGAAACTGTAATGATTTTTAATATATTATGTGGTTGTGACTGGCTAAGAGCGGATGGGGGATGGAGAAGCTGATATGAATGCTCTAAGGTTCTTGAGTGATCTTTGGAGCTTGGGAACACTCCATAAACACTCGTTGTATCCTACCTTCGAGAGAGTTCCTTAAAGTCCCTCAACACCCTTAGAAATCTCTATTCAACTCTCACCATGATTTCTTATAAAATCAACCTTTATGAGCTTGTAGTAATGCCAATTCTTGGCTAAATTTATAGGGTGTTGCTAGGGTGATGATGAACTTAGTATGATTTATATAGTTTATTTTTAGTTTATGTGGTATTTTGTGTTCCTTGATAATTATTTCTACTCCTTATTTGTTTGATGATCTAATTAATGAGTCAACTTAGTATTTGATCTTGTGGGTGTTCTTGATAGAGAGTGGAGGGATTTATGAGTGTACCCGTGGCGTGTAAAAACTTGCGCACTTATAAGATAACCATTAAATCCATGTGTAGTGATTAGACCATTTGTGGAGTAGAATCACACGCATTTTGTGGTCGATCCTCGTCTATCAAACTTCATTTAAGGTCAATACGTCTTTATACTTGGTCATGGGGATAAGCCAAGCTTTGGTCTTGCGATTTGGTTACATGGTCTATGTGTTAAACTTGGCGTGATTTCCGCGAAGCAAGAATTAGTGAACCCGTGTTAGAAGTAAATGGTCTTTATTTACTTCTATTATTATATTGCCACACAATTAATAATAGATCAATCACTTTTTGACAAATTAATTAATTCAAGTAAGGGATAAATGAACTTAGAAGGAGACGGGGCCCTGGCCAAGTCAAGTGGTGACTTGCTTATCACTAAGACTTTTAGTAATTCATTCATAAAAGAAACATGTGTCTATAATGTGTCTATATCGTAACTTTGGGTGATGCATTCCTTATGGGTGAGGTACTGCATATGTGGGTAATAAATATTTCATAGTTGAGAAGTGGGCTTCCCAGGATGGGAGACCATAATAACCTTGAGAACATATATCTTTATAAGTTATAGTGGAAGGCATGATTTATAAACACACCACTTAACTAATTATTTACTATTAATTCTTTCCAAGTGAAGTTGGATTCCAAAGCCACACTATTATTTGGATATTGTTCACTTTTTAAGCTACTTACATTTTTCTCACTTTTAAAACTTTTCATTAGTAACTTAAAATTGAGTAGTAAAAGTCGTGTCTTTGAGTTCGATACTCAGTACTTGCATAAAATACTATAATATACACGACAGGTTCACTTGCCTATTGTGTAGGTTTTAGTTAAATAAACATATAAAACAGATTATATCAAATGTTTTCGATTCTGAAACTTTGATAACATTTTAGTAAACACTTCCTTTGTTCGTTGGTCAAATGTTTTCGATTTTGGAACCAACAAAATATATTTTTACTACTAAACTAACACACATCGCAACATGTCTAGGTATTAGGTTTTTAGTTTTATTGATATTCCGGTATAATCTCGTTGAGTATCATAAGCTATAAGAGTGCCGGTATTTTGGCGTACCGAACCGATAATGTCCACGTGAACATTGTTGGTAATGGTATCAGAATTAGTTTTTATGATTCTTGACCGATATATAACACATGTTTATTGTTATACAGAGTGTCTTTATCGTACTATAACTGTAACAAACTGAATCAATACAAATTAAACTCTACTGCGTAACTCGGGTAATTGTTCACATATCTCAATTAACCATTAAGGTGTAACTTGGTGTAGAGGTGAGCAAATCGGTTTTTTTTTTTTTGCCGAACCGGTTTCGGTTCCAAACCGGTTCGGTATTGGACCGGTTTTGTCGATTCGTAAGACCGGTTTTGGTTCGGTTTCAGTTTCAGTTTGTTTCGGTTTCGGTTCTTAATCGGTTTTTTCGCGCACTTTTTAAAATCATATAAATTACATAAAATTTAACTTTTAATAACTTTTAGGGTTTTTTAAAGAAGGAAATTGAATATTAATACAAAAAAACAAAGTTTTATTTGTGTTTATGGCCAAAAAAATGTATTTTTCTTAAACCGGTTTCGGTTCAGTTTCAGCCGGTTTTTTAGCGATACCGGTTTCGGTTCGTTTCCGGTTTGTGTACCAGTTTCGGTTTCTTTTGACCGGTTTTTCCATCGGTTTTAGACCGGTTTTCGGTTCGGTTCGGTTTGAGATTTTTTTAGTACCGGTTTCACGTGAAATCGGTTTTGGCTGGTTTCGGTTTGGGTCGGTTTTAACGGTTTCGGTTTTCGAACCGGTTTTTTTGCTCACCTCTAACTTGGTGGGGGCAATTGGATAACTGGGCGATCAATAAATAAGGACTGGGCCTAGGTGGCCCTCTTGAAGAAGTGATGGTTGAGTAAACTTGGAACTTTCTAAGTCTTCCAAGATAAGTGGGTGGTGTACTGGTTCAAACATTGTGTGCCTTTCCGCTTGCCCGTTGGACTTGTCAATATCACAAATAACATCTAACTTTATCAAAATAGAATAACAAAAGTTGAATAGAATGGATTATTGAAACACCAAAAAAGAATAAACGATTATAGCCTTGAAAGATACTTTTTGTGTTGTTATATACGTCATCATCTACGGATTATAAAAATGGTGAGATACAAATTAACACTAGTGGGTTTATCCGCGCGTTGCAGCGGAATTCACAAATAAGTTGCAATACAATATTATGATATTTAGTTTTTTTGCCGCAAGTTACGCAAAAAGAATAGAAATGTGCACATTATGTTTTAACAAGTATTCGTAGAAGAAAAGAAAAGAAATGTGCACCGCCACTTACAACTGATTGCAGTTCACCACAAAAACCATGTACTCATTATTGAACAAATTTTAATAAACCAAAGGTATGTTATCGTAACAGACTAATATGAACATAAATATCACTCTTGTGTAAGTTGTCCGGTTATTGCATATCTACATGACCGTGCCATTGAAGACACCTTGGTAAATGATAAAGTTCATTTACATGACAAAAGCAAGTAGTAATAATATGATATTGTATACACTATCATATGAAGGTTACTGTCCATTTATAAATTAAAAGTTATGATTTGTAAGTTTGTAATAAACTTCCCAACCTAACCCAACAGCTAAAAAATTGCTTAATGTAGCCAGTGAACCGAACCATCCCGTCCACTTTGTCGCTAGGTAGATGCATATATATGAAAAAGAGTTTATAATATAATTATTATTATGGCACACGATGGCAAAAAATTCCCAAAACACGAGTAGAATGCAAGTGTGCAGCCATATCGGGGTGATTGTTTTGAATGGTTGAAAATCGGCAATCTTGGCTCTTAAATCCTCAAATATCAACACATTACTAAACTTAATATCTCTGAATTATTTAAGGACGGACCTTGTCATGCAAATAATCCAGTCCCTTTGCTGCATCAACAAAAATCTTTACCCGCTGCACCCAATCAAGCACGGGCCTTGGTTGTGCTCCTTGCAGACCCTTCCTACCTGCATGTATATATGCATATTATATAGGTTTCAAACCCAACACCAATTATATTTCAACTTATATATCCGTTAATTTAAACACGAAAACAAAAGTTCAAACAAGTGTTGATATAATGCAATATGCCATATAGAGATCATGTGGTTGCAAATTCATAAGGCAAGACACATGTATTTCCTTCCACACAGCTTAACAGGATTTTTGTGCTTCAATGTTGAGACCATGGCAATCTTAAGCAAGAAGAAAAACATTATAAAGAAAATAAAAGGATAACCTTAATTTCAATAGAAATAAATATACGTATATTAGAAAATAGCCAAGTCATAGTTATGTTTTATTATGGGTCAAACGACGCCTTTGTCCCTTGCATCTTGGCAACAAGTGAACCCATTGCGTATATGGTGCACACTTAGTACTTTTAATTAATGTGTCAATTATAATAAAAGAAGTTATATGGTCAACCTCTAGCTACATATCCTAGTACCTTTCAAATGAATTGTAATTACTTATAGCTCAAAAGTTACATGCTGGTAGATAATCCTTCAATTATAGGGTCAACCTCTAGCTACGTATCCCCATCCGCCACTCTTCCAGCTAAGGCTCCAGTTAGGATGTTTTCACAATTCCACCTAAAAATTTGAACATTTAAGGACCGTTCGGATATGTATTTGCAAAAGTGATATTGTTATATTAAATACCCAAAATCAAATAATCAAATAATAACTTGAAAAAATGCACTTTGTACAGGAACCCCACCATATATATATATATATATATATATATATATATATATATATATATATATTATATAATAAACTAAACCACAGTGTGTGACATGACATTAGATTAAGTCCTCTCACTCCCTTGAGTGACACATGACACTAGGTGAGACATTCTCCCTTATTTGCCTCTAAAAATCTTTTTCTCTCTCATGTCCCCCCACCCTCCCAATTTTTAAACGCTAATAACTTTTATATACGAGTTTTCTTATTAAAAAATATAGCAAATTAACGAGCGTTTTATTGTTTTTTAAACGAGTACTATATTGGTTTTTTGTTCATACAGGAAAAAAGAACATAATGCGTTCAGTTAATTTATAAATCATGTCTAGGTAAGTCACTAATAACGTTAAAACCAATAAATAGAAATTTTATTTTCATCCAGAGCAGAATAATCAAAACCAGTCAATTCCAAAACACGCCACACCTTTAATACCACAGTCTCAATCATGCCCTTTAATGGTTGCTTACGCATTTGCTTTCAAACGTACATTTTCTTTTTAATACACATTTATATTTTTATTTATATAATGATCAAAAGTGTTATTTTCTTGTAACGTTAACTTTTATAACACACGTTTTAGTTTGTCCGTTGGGCGTTGGATATAATCTAGTTTGTGATATGTAAAATTGTACACGTCATGCACCTTATCTTATTCCTAGCTATACAGAAAAATCTAGTTATGATTTATGAATTACTCTATATAGTAATTTACAACAAGCGAGGCAATAGTTATTTTTCATTTTTTACACTTTGGTCACTATTTTTTTTACTTTCTGTTTTCTAAATTTGACACTTTATTTTTTTACAGTTTGACCGCTAAACAATTAGACCAATAGCTTATGTACCACCAAACTTTTAGCTTTTAGATTCTTCGCACTTTGGCTACTAACATTCTTACTTTCTGCTTTCCTAATTTGGTACTTTTTTTTTACAGTTTCGCTACTAAACAATTTGTCCACTAACTTATGTACTTTCTTTTTCTTCCAATTTGACAACCAAACTTTGAGCTATTAAGATTTCAAACTTTGACCACCAAACTTTTACCTTTTTTCTCAATTTGACACTTTATTTTCTTACAGTTTGGCCACTAAACAATTAGGCCACTAGCTTATGTACTTTCTTTTCTTCCAATTTGACCACCAAACTTTAAGCTATTAGGATTTCAAACTTTGACCACCAAACTTTTACCTTTTAGAATTTCACCCAACTTTTTTTAAAGTTGCATTGCAGCCAGTTCCAGCAACCTTCGCGCGACAGGCGGTAGAATAACAGTGCATATCCCCTGCAACCCGTGCGTAGCATGGGTGCACTCTACCAGTTATTATTATTATTATTATTTGTTTTTATAAATAGGCAAAGACCCTTATTCCAATATGTCTGAACACTTGTTGGCAGCCATGGTTGCTTATTCTTCTTTTTCATTTATGTTCTTCTGCTTCCTCTTCCAATCATTCATTATCTCTGACGCCATTGTTCCTCCCAACGAAACCTTCACTTATGTCAACCAAGGCCCTTTTGTTAACTTTGATCCCTTCGAACCCGTTATTTCCGAATACGACTCATCTTACCGTCGCCTCCCGCTAGTTAACACCCCTTTCGGGCTTTGTTTCTACAACACTACCCGGAACAACGCGTACACTCTCGCCCTACGCATGGGCGTTCCACGTGACAACAGCGTAATTCGATGGGTTTGGGAAGCCAATCGCGGTAAACCAGTCCGCGAAAACGCCACACTCTCATTAGGCTCTGATGGAAACCTCATACTAGCTGAGGCAAATGGCCAGATTGTGTGGCAAACCAACACCGCGAATAAAGGTGTTGTTGGTCTCGCTTTACTATCTAATGGTAACATGGTGCTTCGTGACTCGAAAGGTAACTTTGTCTGGCAAAGCTTTGATTACCCAACCGATACTCTCTTGATCGGGCAAACTCTTCGGGTGAATGGAGGTCCGTACAAGCTCGTGAGCAGGCAGTCGGCCACCAACAACGTTGACGGGGATTATAGCTTCGTACTTGAGCCTAAAAGAGTGGCTTTGTATTACAAGAACAACATGCGTTACTGGTCATCCACGTTCGCCGCAGTAAACATAAAAAATGTAGTGTTGACAAATGCAACGTTTAAAATTGCTGAAGGGGAATACGAAAGGAGCAGTTTTCACCAAATTGAATGTGGTCTCGTAAATGCTCCAACTTTGTTCCAGGGCTCAGGTTATTTACCATTGGGTACAGTCCTATATAATAGTTCGTTATCGTATTTCCGACTAGGCATAGATGGGAACCTAAGAGTGTACGTTTACAATGTAAATGTGCGTAGAAACGCGTTGTTTCAGTCTTTCACTTTGTTTGTTAGTCCTATGAGCGAGAACAGTAGGAATAGGATTAATGAAGACGAATGTCAGTTACCGAATCGGTGTGGCAAGTTTGGGCTTTGTGAGGACGGCCAATGCGTGGGATGCCCCACGCCAAAAGGGGTGTTTGGGTGGAACAAAGATTGCGACACCAAGTCACCGGGTTGTAACGCAAGTGGTTTTACATATTATCAGCTCAAAGGGGTCGATCATTTCACTGTTAAGTATACACCGGGCACTGGGCCGGTGAAACGTAGCGATTGCGAAAGCAAATGCACCAAGGATTGTAAGTGCATGGGCTATTTCTATCATACGGATAGTTCTAGGTGTTGGGTCGCTAACGAGTTGAAAACATTGACAAGAGTCGGGAATTCGACTCACTCTGCGTACATCAAAACGCCCATCTCCTAGTTGTTCGCTTATGTTTTATTATGTTTATTAAGAATAACGAAGATCAAGATTTTCGAGTGTTACACTTTCTAATATTTTATGTTTCCTTTGTGTATTTGTTTTTTGTTAGAATTAATGATAAGCTTGTTTTAAATTATGAATGGAGAATGAATATACTATGAATGTATATTTATTTTGAGTCACGTTTTTTAACAGCTGCCGTATATAGACAATCGGCTGAAAACAAATATGTTTTTATACTTAATTTGGTTTATCCGTTTATTACCAATAACTAAAACGTTGATAGCAAAAGTTGATAATTATCATCGTTAACAGTTGGTCGTCCTTGCCCACTTGGTTGATGGAATAATGCCAGAGTTCAAAACAAGGAAAATCAAATGAGATCACGTGGTCCTTTCCTTTACCAGTAGTACTAAATGTGGTTTGACAATTAGTTTATGTAACATCAACATTTGTCGGTAGAAATGGAGAAGAGAGTAAGCCCATGAAGAATATTCCTTTTAAATTCTTTAATAGATGGTTGGATGATTCGGATTTGGCGTCTATTGTGAGTAGTTCGGCTACTACTCATGTGCCTTCAATTCATGACATAGCCTCATTAACAAAGTATCTGAGAGTTGTGAAGGATATTATAAAAGAATGGAGAGCCTCAAAGCTTGAAAAGGAGAACAGAGAGTTAATGGAATGTTCGAAGTCGGCTGAGGAGATTGAAGGTTGGGCTTTGTTGAGATCTCTTTCTAATGATGAGAAAAAAAGACGTGTGGCTAGTCGTCTGAGAATCGGTAACATCCTTAGGTCGAAATCTAGAGATGTTCATCAGAAAGCAAGGGTTAATTGGCTCAAGTTCGGTGATGAGAATTCAGCCACTACTAGAAAAAAGGCCTTTCTTGACACTTTTTTTATGACATACCATATTTAATGACATGCAAAAGTGCATGTCATAAAAAAAATGTCATCTTTTGAAAAAAATAATAATTTCTTGACGTTTTTTTATGCATGTCAACAATTTTCCGTCATAAAATAAAAAACATGACGGTTTTAAAATCGCGTGTCATGATTTCGTGTCACCTAAATCCTCAAAACATTTCACTCTCCACGCTTTTCCATAAGTCTCTCTCTCTCTATCTCTCTCTCTCTCAAATCAAAACCTAATCAAACCCCTCTCTAAAATCAAATCCAAATTTCTGCTCGTTCTACTCGTTCTGCTCCTGCTCATTGTACGGAAATCAACAATCCATTGGCCGGATCTATTATTGAAGAAGATGAAGCGGTGGATTGGGAGGTGACAAACCTATCCTACTACAAAACATTCAAACATCCATTGGCTGGATCTATTATTGAAGAGCCCAAACTCTCTCTCTATAATCTTCTTCTCTAAATCAACCAACAAGTTAAAGATGTGTTCGTTGCAGCTGTGTTGTTTTCTTTTATTAATTGGTTGCTTGTTTTCACAGATTTACGCTTCTTCTGACGCTGCAAGTAAACTAATTTGATGTGTGTGTTACGGATCTGTAGCGTTTGAATTGGTTACTGATCTGTTTGATTATTTTTTTTGTAGATTTTTTATCAGTCGTTTGAAGGGAGCTGGATCGTGTCTGAGAAGGAATAATATTCTGGTAAGATTTGTTTACATTAGCTTGTTGTTATTATTACTGTTTAACTGGTTTTGTAGATTGTTTGAACTGTTAATGAGGGTAATTTGGTGGTAAATTAATTCAACTTTGAAGCTGAACATGTAATTTGGTCAGGTCATGAAAATAGATCTTAAGATCCTTTTAGGTTTCTACTTGTCACTTGTTTTGTGAAGTTAAGATGACCTGCTGGCGATGTTATATTTGTTGGGTTAATCGGTTGGTTTAACGGGTCACGGGTCAACAAGTAAATGGGTCATCCATTAATTAACGGGTCATGGGTAAGAAGTTGTCAAAAGTTGACTAAGTTAGTTGGAAAATGGACAATAAGGAGCAGCATATGTACTTGCTAGTGCCCTATTTCATTTGAATTGTTACTGTGTGTTCGTTTGTTTAGACTTAATTATATGTGATTATGTGTGTTTTAATAGTGGGGGGAGGGGGGAGGAGGGGGGGGGGGGGGGGGGCGAGGGAGCTTTTTGAACTTGATTTTGACTTAAAAAGTAGACTGTTTTAAAATACTAAAAGTAGCTCTCTTTTTCTAACCTTTTATAGATGGAAATTCTTTTGATTCAAGTGTATGCGAACAATCATTTTTTCTTTTATTAACCTTACACTGCTATACATAATAAATATAAGCAAGGCGAGAGCTTAACATACGCAAGACGTTGCTCTGTGTATAACCGAATAAACTTTATGTAGTATGTACACTAGTCTCTTTTACATATCAACATTTTCATCAATTATCGTGTAGTCGTTCTCAGGGTGAAGCTTAAGAAGGGCCTGGAGGTGCCCGGCCCCTGCCGTTTTTTCTCTCAGCAATGTAAATTTCCCCATTTTTGTTTGAAAATTTTCTATATAATTAAGTCCGGCTCCCATCAATTTGATTTGATATTACGTAACTTTGGGTCTCGTGACTTTCGGCCCCCACCATCTTAAAATTTAAGCTTCGCCACTAGTCGTTCTTACATATAAGCCTTATTATTGACTAATTTTGATTTCTAAACCACATGATGATATTGGATCTAGTGTTGGCCAAAAGTATCATGTTAGATAACTTTTCTTGAAATTGATATTAACATTACTCATATTTCCAACCACATGAGCCATGTCTGAGGGTATAACACCTGAAAATCTACTCAACAACATCATGGACACACTTTCTAATAATCATCAGAAGCACGGTTCAGCTTCATTTTTGATGAGGAGAAATCACCCTCTGTAACTGCTCAGTTTAACAAGCTGTTTGGGAGACAGAAGCCTATTTACAATATTTTAGGGGGTGGAAAATGTAATGTTTGTCTCATCATTATCTTTTAACTTCATGATAATGATGATAATTAATAATAAAAAACATTAGTTACTAATATATCAGCATAATTTCTACAGCATTGTTTTTTAACTTCATGATAATGATGATAATTAATAATAAAAAAACATTAGTTAAAAACATTAGCCTATATTACATTGTTTTTTAAATAACTACAGCATTAAAAATGATTATAAAAACATTAGTTACTAATATATCAGCATAGTTTCTTTCAAGTTAAAAGACTAATGACATTGTAAGCATTGAATACATGTAAGGCGAATGTTGTTTATATATGAGAGGCCTTTTTCCAGAGAAATGCTTCAGTGACAAGGGCGTGTTAGCCTTAGGTAAATGCCACCATTCTTTCTGGGAAAGTATGTGTGTAATAGATACGCTTGACCTTATTTAATGGCATTGTTTCTAACTTTCTATTGTGTCATCAACAGAGATGAAGATCAAAAAGCGTATGCCTATGGATGCAGAGTCTAGAAGACTAATTGACTGGATGGAGAAAGGTATAATGAAATATTTATATGCTTTTGAGCTTTAGCTTTTGCTTCTTGTTACTTCTCTTTGGTGTTAATTAGGTCCTTGTGTTTTGCAGGTGTCTATGATGCTTTGCAGAAGAAATATCTAAGGACACTAATGTTCTGTGTCTGTGAGACTGCAGAAGGGCGAATGATTGAAGAATATCCCCGTAAGATTTGATGAACTATTGCAATATGAATTCATCATGATCTGTTCTAAGATAGCAATAGTAGGGCACATTTTCTCTGTTTAAGTTCATCTTGGTAATACTTTGCTTTACAAAGATATATGTCGTCTTGCAGTTTCTTTCAGTTACTCACATTGTGACAGCAAAGAGGTTTCTATGAATGTCAATCGAATTGGAAACAAGAAGCGAGGGGAAACATTCAAGTGTAACTCCACAACCGAGATTACACCTGCTCACCTACTCAAATGAAGTAAATACTATTCTTAGTTGAATCGTTTATCTTTTTCTATGTCCTTTGGGTATTAATTCCTAACAAGTAAAAGTAATTTATGCACACTGTGGTCTTTGTTTATTAATGCAACACTTTTATCTCAGGAGTTCTGCTACGCTTACCATTTCCCCTTAAAAGGGCTGGTATAGTAATACCTTTTGATCTGTTTTTAGTTTTCACATGTCTTATAAATGGCATTGCTACGCTTACCATTTCCCCTTTTATGTCCAGGTCTTTGATGCAAAACTTGTATTTCCGGACACGCTATCTGGGCGACAAAACTTGTATTTCCGGACACGCTATCCGGCCCACGCCAGACCGCCTCAGTCCCAACACGTGAGAGGTAAATCAGCTTGACTCAGTGGCAAGGCGATTGATGCTAGGGGACAGTGGGCAGCAAGTCATCATTGAAAGTAAGCCGGGTAAATAGCATCAATTTACATCGAGGTAACACATTATTCTTTAGTATCGAGCAATACTTGATTGATCCATTTTATAAACATGAAACCCGTACTAAAGCTCAATGAGTTGCATAAAATCTATAAAATCTATTGAAATTGAATCTGATTAGTTGTTTGTGCATCCGAATTATTGTTATTGAAGTGATATTGTTGTTTTTAATTATGTAAACTGACCCATCTAGTGCGTACATTTTGTTGAAATTACTATTTTTGCTTTATGACAGTACCATGGTGGAACTAACTTTGGACGCACTAGTGGAGGACCGTTTATCACCACAAGCTACGATTATGATGCTCCAATCGACGAATATGGTGATTTTTTTAATATTATAGCTTTTGCGCATATAATCAATGCATTAACATATAACTAGAAGACATACACTAAACAGGAGTTGGTGGGTCCTTGGGGTGGACCTATTAAGATGCCTGTGGTAGGCTGATGTGCTTTAAATTAACATGTCAAATTCTCTCATGTTTGTAATCTGTGATATTTTTGCTTTTTGATTTTGTGATATATTCTACTAATATTGTTTGGGACAATCTCTTTGTTTAAGTTGTTATGATTATGATTTTAATCTTTTGGTAAGAAACGCGACATTCGTGTTTTACATTAGTTGATAACCTACAGTTTGTTTCTAGTAATCCATGTTGCCTATTTGATTTATATGTGGTGTATAGTTGTTTGTGATATCTTAAGTTATTGATGTTAATTAAGTCCAACAGTGGATTTTAACCTGTGTAGGTGTTAATGGATGACTAACTGTATGTTATCGTCAAGTTCGATATAATTGTTATGTTTTAGGTTTGCATGGTTCTATTTGCAAAGGTCTACTGAACTTCATTTAGATGTGTTCATTTTTATTTATTATTTTTATTTTTTACATTTTGGATAATATAACATTCTTAAGTGAGTCATTATTTCTTAATTTGTGTTTAACTTCAAATTTTGTGCTTGTCCAATATAAATGCAATAAGGAAATATTTAAGTATCGTAGTAGCCAAATCAGGTCCATTTTTTTGCTTCTTAGATCACATTAGCGATGCGCCATGATTTATGTAAAATAACTGAACGACCTTGACTAAATGTATTAATTTTATTGTTGTCTCAAGTTGGGGGAGGAGCGGATTATTACGGGGATGAGGACATGGATGGCGTTCGCGAAGAATGGTCAAGCTACGCCGCGACATTTATTTTCAAATGATCGAAACTTGTTTGAAAGCAATGTATTGTCGATACGATATTTTTGTAAACGTTAAACATCGTCTCGGATTGGTTTGTAATTTGATAAACATGTATTATATAATGAAATGATGTTTTTGCTAATTATTTTGCATATAATAAAATGGCTATAAATCCAGGAGGGTAAATATGTAATTTTACAAGATATTTTTTTTTTTAGATTAATAAATTATGACACGCAAAAGAACGTCATAAAATTCTGTCATAAATTTCTGTCATAATATGTGTTGAAAAAATGTCAACAAAAACTGTCATTAAAAAGTGTCATAACGTGTGTCAATAAATGGTGTCATAAATGTGTGTCATAAACAGATGACACGCGAAAATATGTCATCTTAAATTTATGACACCGCCATCCTTGACGGTTTTTTTTCTTGTCATCAGACCCTTTTCTTGACACGCAATGCGTGTCAAGAAAGGCCTTTTTTCTAGTAGTGAGCGTATTTTCATGGTGTTGTGAATTTGAACTTGGCACGGAACCGTATTCAAGGGCTTGTTTTCGATGGGGATATGATTACCGATCCTGAGATTATGAAAGATCGTACTCGACTTTGGTTCAGAAAGTTGTTTAATGAACCAATTAGAAGACGTCCGGATTTCACTAATTTGGGCCTTTCGGAAATTCAGTCGGATCAAGCGGATATTCTGGTGTCGCCGTTTTCTGCAGCCGAAGTTCTTCTAGCGCTTAAATCATGTAATGGAGGCAAGGCGCCGGGGCCGGATGGTTTCACGCTTAAATTCTTTACTAAGTTTTGGAATGAACTGAAATTGGGAATTATGAAAATGATGTCGGATTTTTATCATACCAGTAACATTGAGGTGGGTTGTAATTCCACTTTTATTGCTCTTATCGCTAAAGTTCAAGATCCGCAAAAGCATTCCGATTTCCGCCCCATCTCTCTTGTGAGTTCTTTATATAAAATCATATCCAAGGTCCTTGCTAATCGTCTACAGGGTGTGATGAGCTCTATTATTTCGCCGGTTCAATCGGCTTTTATGGGTGGTAGAATATTCTTGATAGCCCTCTTGTCCTCGGTGAATTAGTGGCGTGGGCTAAGAAGACGAAGTTCAAAATGATGATGTTCAAAGTCGATTTTCAACGCACCTATGATTCTATTAATTGGAAGTTCTTGTTGAAAATGTTGAGTTTTATGCAATTCCCTCCTAGGTGGATTAATTGGATTAGAGGTTGCCTAGTTTTGGCTAGAGGTGCGGTTATTATTAATGGGTCGTTGACTAATGAGTTTGCCTTCAAGAGGGGTCTCCGCCAAGGAGACCCTTTATCTCCGTTCCTTTTTATTATAGCTATGGAAATCCTAAACATGTTCATGACTCAATCGATTAGTTTGGGTTTATATCATGGAGTTCAACTGCCTAATGGCGGCCCATGTGTCTCTCACTTATGCTATGCGGATGATGTCATTTTTGTGAGCGAGTGGTGGAATCATAATGCAGAGACTATTGCCCGACTTCTTAGATGTCTTAACTTGGTTTCGGGCCTTCAAGTTAACCACAAAAAATGCAAACTATATGGGGTGAATGTTAATGCGTCGGATATTGATGAGATGGCGAAGAAACTTTCTAGCGGTGCGGGTTCGTTTCCGTTTAATTATTTGGGGATTCCCATTGGAGCGAATATGAAACTTACTAAACATTGGGAGCCGATTCTCAACAATCTCAAACGGAAACTCTACGCATGGAAATCGAGGTTCCTTTCTTTTACGGGGAGAGTTACATTAGCTAAAGCGGTTCTTGGTAGTGTTCCGTCATATGTTCTATCCTTGTTTGCGGCTCCTAAAGGTATTATTAAACAAATTGAGAGAATCCGAAGGGATTTCGTGTGGGGTAAAACCATCAATGGGCAGAAAATCCGTTGGATTAAGTGGAATAAAATGGTTCGTCCGAAGAGTTTGGGCGGCTTTGGGTTGGGTGGGGTGGAGGACTTTAATGTAGCTATGCTATCGAAATGGTGGTGGAAATTCAAGGAACAACCGGATTCCCTTTGGGTGCAAGTTGTCGCCTCTATTCATAAGTCTAGAATTCATTCTCTTATTGTTCTGGTTAAAAAGACGATACCCGGCATTTGGAAAGATATAACTGGTGTGGAAAATTTGTTGAAAAAGGGTGGGATGTCGATTCAAAATTGCCTTTCTGTTACGGTTGGGGACGGGAGTAAAACCAAATTTTGGACAGATCGCTGGCTCTCGGATACTCCTTTGAAAGTTTCCTTCCCTCAACTCTATGACTTGGATATTTATAAGGATGGCACTGTGGTTGAGCATTGTTGTTTTTCGAATGAAAGTCCTTAGTGGGTTTTCTCTTGGAAACCAAATAAGCCTATTCCACATGATAGGTTAGATGAATTGATGTTGCAGCTTAGAAATTTTGCATGGAAGGGTGGATTGGATCAGTGGGCCTGGGCAAATTCTTCTAAGGGGCTGTTTTCAGTTAAGCAGGTTAGAACCGAGTGGCACAAGTCGGTTCTGGATTATCAGAATTTTTTCGTTTATAACTGGAACTCGTGGGCGCCCCCGAAAGCGAACTATCTTGTATGGAGGGTCCTTGATATACGTTAAATTATACATATATAAATCCCCGATTAAACTCCCAAATTACGCGTTTTCGACCATAATTGCACGAATTCGGTACTTAACCGCTTCATATATTTATTGCAGGTCTTAAACGACGCCCCAAAGACAAAGTCGAAGAAATCAGACAAAATCTGGACTAAACGGACAGTTGCTGCACAATCAGGCAAATCTGGAAGATGTGCACGGCCGTGCACCCCCAGCGCACGGCCGTGCGAGCTCATGTGGCACGGCAGTGCAGCTGCTAGTGCACATCAGATTCCCGGGCACCTTGATCAGCACTCCCGTGCACATGCCCGTGCGACCCAGTTCCTCGGCTGCACTGCCAGTGCACCAGCCAGTGCACACCTTGTACCCGGACACCACCAGACCCGCACGGCCGTGCACCCTTGTTGCACGGCCGTGCGCAACCCAAGATATTTTCAGGAACCAATTGCCCACTTGCCTGTCACATCAAAAGTTAAAGTGCACGGCCGTGCACTTTATGTGCACGGCCGTGCACAAAATCAAAACTTGTATAAAAACAGAGCAAAACTTACTGATCAGATATTGGGTGAAATTGGGTATCCTAGAGAGGTTCTGAGGCGATTTTCTGGGCTAATGAAGAGCTGCACAAGCGTGGAACAAGCCCGGGACGCCGTCCGATCCAACCATCATCATCCGATCCTTCACATTCAAGATTTATGGTTTGATCTATAAACTTTTAAGTAGTTCAAATCTGAATATTTTGGCTTGTTTGTGATGTTTATTTAGTTAATCGTACGCCTACGGGCAAGAACACTAGTATGTAGTATGTTAAACTATCGTTTGTATAGTTAATCATGTCTTGTATGAATTTGGCGTTTTTCATGTTTAGATCTTGATGATCATAGCGCAACCTTGTTTCGTTGTTGATGGATTTGTAGCTGTATTTGAATGACTTTAGCGATTGTCGAATGTGTTAGGCGGATAAATGTTGAAAAACCGTCCGTTTAATCGTCCGGTAGTAGACTAGTTAACTTGTTAAATAGTTTATGCCATGAAACTGTAACCGGGTATTGGTTTGGTTAAAGTCAGTCGAATAACGGTTAAAAATGCTTACCGGCACGTAAAAGGGTTTAAAAAGCCTAATGGTGTCGTTACTAGTCTTTGACACGGTTAATGATCTTTGGTAGTTATTTTGGTAAAAATAGCGATCTTAGTAGATCTGGGTTCAAAGTTGGTAAAATGGAATAGATTGTGAAATGCTCTACTTTATGCTAGTTTAGGTGGCTGTGTTGTGTATTCGGTATCGCTTCCCTGAATTAGTGAGGTTAGAAAACTCTTAACGGATGACTAACTTATCTTTAGAAGATCTGCGTGAGATCATATCAGCTGCTCGCTAATAAACGACTTGAAGCGGTTAACGTGTGTATTCGTGTTAGCTTTCTGTATAGTTGTCATGTTAGGATGCCCGAAAGGGACACTAACTGTCGGAAAATGGGAATGTTGATCACGCCTTTATTTCTTATATAGATGTGATGTATTGCAATATACATCTATTTCCAGTGTAAAGTTTGTATAGTTTTCGAGTCGTTTAAATAATACTTTTATTAGTTTTAGGCTTGTACCAGTCTATTTTATTTAGTTTAGGTAGTTATAGTTTTTTATTAGTTTTGAGCCAGTTTTAGCGCTTATTTATTTATTTTGTATTTTGGTAGGTGTTCAAATGGACGTTGGAACGTAAACGAGCCACTTTGGTCAAGTCAAGAACACCCGAGTCTAAAGCACGGAGTTATACCACTATATATAATATTAGTAATAATAATAAGAATAATAATAATAATAATATAAAGAAAAAATAAATAAATAACAAAACAAAAAAAATGTGACTTTATGTCATGGTTCAAAGCCCAACGAGGGCACATCAACAAGTGGAGGGCTTCGATATAAAAAAAAAAAAAGCATAATTCATTGGAGAGATTATATCTAGAGGCGGCGCACATGAATAGAGGGAAATATTTAGATGTCAACAGCCGAAAAGAAGGAGATACATCTTGGAAGTTGCGCACAAGATTTTGGAGAGACATCGAGCAGAGCACAGTGAAAGAAGCAATTTTAGAGAGGAGGCAGGCCAAGGATCAAAGGTTTTAAGCCAGTGATTATTCGGGTGTCAATCATTCGGTGTTTTCGTTCCTTTATTATCTTTGTTCTATATAATGATTGTTGAATTTTTAATTGGCTTTGTTCTTCTTTTCAAGATGATTTGTGGCTAAAACTTTAATAGCTACCTAGGCCAAGACAAATAACTATGTTTTGATTTGTTTTTATTTTCTATGGTTTTTGGAACGTGTTTTGGATTTATGATTCAGTAAAGATTTTGATTTCTCTAGATCTGGTGTATGTGCGTATATATTATTTTTTAATTGTCACTTATTCACTCCACTTGCACTTTTGTGAATGTCTTTCATGTATGAGTGCTAGTTAGGTTGCAGACTTTGTGTAGCAACTAGTTTATGGTCAATAGTCGCGAGTTTACCATAGGAGTGGTATTTGGTGGTTAGAAGATTTTAGGTATTCTTCCAAGTTCAATAGCTGTGAGGTGAGGGCTTGTTGGTATGTCTAGGTTGTTAGATTGCTAGGTTAGAGGCTTTGTGAGAAGATCTGCCTAGTTTCCCTTTCAACTCTTGCATATCAAGTTAGATCTAGGCTTCAATAATTACCCCTTGCACCTAGTGTAGTGAGGCTTTCGCGCTGTGAGGTAGATTGTCTAGCGGGTACTCGATCATAAGAGTTAGATAACCTGTGAGGGTTTGTACTCCAACCGGTAGTTTAACAGCACAAAAATATTCTAGGGTTTCCCCTTGAGAAGGGTCGAGGGTGTCTAGTTTATTCTTGATGTTTAGTATTTTAAGATCCCGGTTCCAATTCAGTTCCATAACCATAGAAGCTTATCAGGCATAGTTAGGAGTCTGGTCTAGGTAGTGTCTCATCATCATCTGAATTCAGCTCAACTAAGTTCGTGTCTCTAGTTCAGTTTAGTAAATTTTAGTTACCTTTATTTTATTGCAATTTATTTTTCAGTAAAATCCCCCTTTTTAAAATAATAAATTAATTTAATAGATATTTAGGATAAGTAATCGAGTCTAGTTTTCGTTTTCCATTAGAGTCTCGTGGGTTCGATATCCGGACTTACTTTAGCTATACTAGAGTCGATAGGTTCACTTGCCTGTCAGTAGTTTAGTTTTAGAGAGTCTAGAGTATTACTAGGTGTCTAGTTTTAGGTTTAATTTAGTTATTTTTATTAAACTACTTTTAGCACATCAAGTTTTTGGCGCCGTTGCCGGGGACTCTTGGCGATTGCGTTAATTAGCTTCGATTGAACTTATCTGAAATATCTGTGCTATTTTATTTTTATTTTTATTTTATTTCACTTTTATTTTATTTTGAGTCTAAGCTTGAGGTTAGTGCTTCTTCCCCGAGTTTATCTAACTCTGAGTCTACCATCCCATTTAGATCACCTAGTCCACCATCTACCCATCCCCAAATGGCCGAACGTCGCACTGTCCACCAACAATCCACCCAAGGTTTTACGGGAGCTAACTCTCCTATTATCGCCCCAACCATCAACAATGAGGGGTCCTGGAAGATACCCTCCTACATCATGACGGCAATTGCTAATAATTATCAATTCCACGGCCGTGATGATGAGGATGCCCCGGCCCACATTGCCCGACTGACTCGCATCCTAGCCACTTTTAAGCTGCACGGTGCCACAGAGGATGCTAAGTTCCTCCATTTGTTCCCTTTTTCCCTTGCTGGTCGAGCCACCACTTGGCTTGACTCTCACCCTACTGACACTTTCGCTACTTGGGATGCCCTTAAACAAGCCTTTTTGAATAAATACTTTCCACCTAGCAAGGCTTCCCGACTTCGCGATCAGATCCATTCATTCCGAATGGAACCTGATGAGCCATATTATCTTGCATGGGAGCGGTTCCAAAACCTGCTTAGCAAGTGCTCCCAGCATGGTCTGACTGATTGGGCCCTTGTAGAGAAATTCTACAATGGCTTAACTTATGAGGCAAAGTACCGTTTTGATACTTCTGCAGGCGGGCACCTGATGAGTAAGAAAACTACGGCCGAATGCAATGACCTATTTGAAAGTTTTGCCCAGACAGACCATGAGCAGCGAGTCTTACTTAGGAATTCTACTCCTGCATCTAGTACTACCTCACCCGCACAAGGTGGTCACCAAGTTACATTGGATGCTAGTGTGGTCACTGCTTTAGACGCACTGACTAGGGAAGTGAAAGAGTTGAAAATGAAATCTGAAAAGTGTGAGATGTGCAGGGGTGGACATGTTACTTCTGAATGCCCCTTGATTCACCAGGTAGGGCAGGTAGATTTTGTAGGAGGTCAACACCACGGGGAGAATAACTCTTATAGAAATTCAGGTGGGGATAGTGGTAATGGTTTGGGTAAAATAGAAGAACTTTTAACCCAACTGGTGGCTAAAGATGCCAACACTCAGAAAACTCTAGCAGAACATGACACCTTGTTGAAAAATCAGGCTATGCTCTTGAAAAAACACCACTCTGCATTCTTAGATCTTCAGCGCACTGTTGGTGACATTGCTAGACAGTTGGAAGAGCGGCCCCAAGGTCAGTTCTCGGGTAGTACTCAGGCAAACCCGAATGCCCACGTTAAGGCAATCACCACACGTAGTTGTAGGGCATTAGAGAGTCCTAGAGCACCGGTTGAGGAGGAGAAAGAACCGGTGATTAGAGAGATGGAGTTAGAGGCTCCTAGTAGGGTGCAATCTAGGCTAGGCCCAGTAAGTACAGCACCGAATAGTGAGTCTTAGGATGAGAAGCCAGTAGTTAGGCCACGGAATGTTAGGCCCAGTCCTGAGATTGATCCTGCCCATGTTCCTTACCCTGTCCGCATTAGGAATCAAAAGTATTGTAAGGAATACGGCCACTTCCTAGACATGTTTAAGCAACTTAAGATCAATCTCCCGCTCATCGAGGCTCTCCAGCATATGCCTAAATATGCGAAGTTCCTAAAAGACCTTCTGACACGGAAGGATAAATTGGGAGAGTTGTCGACTGTTCCACTTACTGCTGATTGTTCTGCGGTGGTTCTGAATAAGCTACCGGAGAAATTGACGGACCCGGGCATTTTCACAATCCCGTGTTTATTTGGTAGCGATGTTCAGCACCACGCGTTGGCCGACCTAGGTGCTAGCATCAATTTGATGCCTTACTCTTTGTATGAGAAGCTAGGCTTGGGTGAACTTACCCCAACGCGCATGACACTGACGTTAGCAGATAAGTCTGTTAAATATCCACGGGGCATCATCGAGAACTTGCTTGTTAAGGTAGATAAATTTGTGTTCCCCGTGGATTTTGTGGTCCTCGACATGGAAGCCGACGATAGAGTTCCACTTATTTTGGGACGCCCTTTTTTATGTACCGCGAAGGCATTGATTGATGTCTTTGACGGTAAGATCACACTTCGGGCGGGGGATGAAACCGTGGTCTTTGATGTCTCAAAATCTAGACCTAAGCTGAGTGAGAGGTGCGAGAATGTCTTCTGTGTTGATGATTCCTTAGGAGTACCGCCATTAGAGAAGCAGGAGGAAGATAGATCTAGGTCTGAAGATGTGGTAAAACCTAAGTGTGGGGATAGTTCATTGATATGTAAATTTCACTACAAATCCCAAATGCATCAGGGTTTTAAGGCGAGTAAGAAGAGGTTTAATGAGCTAGAGAGGCCGAGAAGTTGCAGGATGAGCTTGTACGTGAGAGCCCGGTTTGTTAGTTTCGGGGGTGATGTGGATCTTAAGGATCCCCCGTAGGTTTTGAGGAGTGTTGAGGATAGTTCTTGGGTACAATCCCAAGTGTAGAGTTTGTAAATTTATTTTTATATTTATTTATTATTATTTTTTTTTATCTTTTCATTTTTTTTAAATTTGTGGTTCGGTATTATGCTCGGGTTTTGTTTGTTTCGTTTTGCGCAGGTTTGGATTGCACCACCCGTACTCAATCTCCATTCGGGTGATTCCGAAGCTGTTATCATTTATCAAGGCAAACCCGAGAGTTTATAATTGTGTCAGAGCCGATCGCGAATGAAATGCTATACGATCGAGCTGGATTGGACTAGAGTTTTTGGAGCTTACGAAAAATTAACCAGCTAAGTCCTTCCCAATTTGCCCTCGTCCTATTCGGAATTTATTTTTGTTTTGAGTCGTTTTCTATTCCTACATTGAGGGCAATGCAGAGTTTAAGTGTGGGGATGGGAAACTGTCGTGCAGTCTGTATATAGGGTCGTTTTGAGTCCAAAAAAAAAAAAAAAGTCCCTGATTTTGAAGTTTGCATTATATAAAATATGGAAAATGATAGGTAAAGTTAGGTGTCCGGTTTTCAAATAGTACGTATAATAAGAGATTAAAATTGATTGAAAACGTGTCTGATTTGGGATATGTGGGTAGGCTCGGCCGGTAGAAAGGTTTCCTTTGAAAAATAATAAATTAATTATGTTAGGCTATTTTGTGGGTTCTCATCTAGGAGAAACGGGGAGACCGAAACCGCCAAAAATAGTATAAGAAGCACCGTTATAAGTAGAAAACCGTTAGAATTTCTAATGACTTTAAAAAAAAAAAAAAAAAAAATTAGAAATCAAAGCAAAAATGCTGAAGCTTAAGGTGCCTGGCCACTGGGATAGCGACTTGGATTGGTCACACCCTCTGAGTTAAGTATGCTGAGATTAAAAAAAAAAATGCTGAAGCTTAAGGTGCCTGGCCACTGGGATAGCGACTTGGATTGGTCACACCCTCTGAGTTAAGTATGAAAAAAAAAATAGTGATTTTAAATTCTCTTGGTTTTCTACATAAGACGGTTGGGAAATGGTCAATTGGTCGTTCCTTTAGCTTCATAAGCTTGAGGCGGGAGTAGGAGGAACTATGGCATCCTTTGAGTGAGACCCTAGATAGACTAATCAACATGAATTTGACATAAATAAAAAGGGGCTTGGAAACCGGTGTGGGTTTAAGAGGATCAATATACCTGCAATCGCAATCAACACGTTAGTAGATTATTAATTAAGTAACCTATGTTTTGAAACTGGATGTAAACCTAACTGTGATTCCATAGCATAATTCTTTTTCAGGGACGAAAAAAAGATAAGTGTGGGGATATTTGATGTATTGCAAAATACATCTATTTCCAGTGTAAAGTTTGTATAGTTTTCGAGTCGTTTAAATAATACTTTTATTAGTTTTAGGCTTGTACCAGTCTATTTTATTTAGTTTAGGTAGTTATAGTTTTTTATTAGTTTTGAGCCAGTTTTAGCGCTTATTTATTTATTTTGTATTTTGGTAGGTGTTCAAATGGACGTTGGAACGTAAACGAGCCACTTTGGTCAAGTCAAGAACACCCGAGTCTAAAGCACGGAGTTATACCACTATATATAATATTAGTAATAATAATAAGAATAATAATAATAATAATAATATAAAGAAAAAAAAAATAAATAACAAAACAAAAAAAATGTGACTTTATGTCATGGTTCAAAGCCCAACGAGGGCACATCAACAAGTGGAGGGCTTCGATATAAAAAAAAAAAAAAAGCATAATTCATTGGAGAGATTATATCTAGAGGCGGCGCACATGAATAGAGGGAAATATTTAGATGTCAACAGCCGAAAAGAAGGAGATACATCTTGGAAGTTGCGCACAAGATTTTGGAGAGACATCGAGCAGAGCACAGTGAAAGAAGCAATTTTAGAGAGGAGGCAGGCCAAGGATCAAAGGTTTTAAGCCAGTGATTATTCGGGTGTCAATCATTCGGTGTTTTCGTTCCTTTATTATCTTTGTTCTATATAATGATTGTTGAATTTTTAATTGGCTTTGTTCTTCTTTTCAAGATGATTTGTGGCTAAAACTTTAATAGCTACCTAGGCCAAGACAAATAACTATGTTTTGATTTGTTTTTATTTTCTATGGTTTTTGGAACGTGTTTTGGATTTATGATTCAGTAAAGATTTTGATTTCTCTAGATCTGGTGTATGTGCGTATATATTATTTTTTAATTGTCACTTATTCACTCCACTTGCACTTTTGTGAATGTCTTTCATGTATGAGTGCTAGTTAGGTTGCAGACTTTGTGTAGCAACTAGTTTATGGTCAATAGTCGCGAGTTTACCATAGGAGTGGTATTTGGTGGTTAGAAGATTTTAGGTATTCTTCCAAGTTCAATAGCTGTGAGGTGAGGGCTTGTTGGTATGTCTAGGTTGTTAGATTGCTAGGTTAGAGGCTTTGTGAGAAGATCTGCCTAGTTTCCCTTTCAACTCTTGCATATCAAGTTAGATCTAGGCTTCAATAATTACCCCTTGCACCTAGTGTAGTGAGGCTTTCGCGCTGTGAGGTAGATTGTCTAGCGGGTACTCGATCATAAGAGTTAGATAACCTGTGAGGGTTTGTACTCCAACCGGTAGTTTAACAGCACAAAAATATTCTAGGGTTTCCCCTTGAGAAGGGTCGAGGGTGTCTAGTTTATTCTTGATGTTTAGTATTTTAAGATCCCGGTTCCAATTCAGTTCCATAACCATAGAAGCTTATCAGGCATAGTTAGGAGTCTGGTCTAGGTAGTGTCTCATCATCATCTGAATTCAGCTCAACTAAGTTCGTGTCTCTAGTTCAGTTTAGTAAATTTTAGTTACCTTTATTTTATTGCAATTTATTTTTCAGTAAAATCCCCCTTTTTAAAATAATAAATTAATTTAATAGATATTTAGGATAAGTAATCGAGTCTAGTTTTCGTTTTCCATTAGAGTCTCGTGGGTTCGATATCCGGACTTACTTTAGCTATACTAGAGTCGATAGGTTCACTTGCCTGTCAGTAGTTTAGTTTTAGAGAGTCTAGAGTATTACTAGGTGTCTAGTTTTAGGTTTAATTTAGTTATTTTTATTAAACTACTTTTAGCACATCAAGATGACATGCTAGGATTGGCGTATTATAACTTATATAGTTATATTTTCTATTTGGAGTCGTAGTTAAGTTATTTACATGTTTTAGAATTAATTTAGTCTTAAACAAAACTCATACTTATCTTTTACTTACTGGTGAATCGGGGATAGAGTTTTAGTACCATTGCTCCGCGCGCGTCCATGGATCGATACTTGGTTCTTATCTGTACTTACTACATATATGACAGGGTACACTTGCCCTAGTGTGTGTGTTTTAATATGAAGGTCGAAACCATTTTTATAAATATTAAAGCAAAAACGTGTGTTAAAATCCATTGTAAAATATGTATAGTTACGCACACGCCAAGTTTTTGGCGCCGTTGCCGGGGACGCGACGAGCTTTAGGAACGAACCGAGTCAACTTTTACCAGTGTACATGCTTGTGAATACTTGTTTATACTTCGTTGATTCTTTATTTCATTCATTTATTTGCATATATGATTATTTGATTGTTTATTTGATTTATCTGTCTGTTAATATATTGGATTGATTTTAGATTGGTTCATAGGTTTGCATATATATTTGTTCATTTTTTTTATGCTTATTGGATTGAATTGATTATTATTCATTCATTAGGATGTTGATAGATTTAATTTGTTAAATATTGGATTTATTGGTTTGTCTATGAATTTGATTGATTCATTATTTGATTTATTTGTCCGGATTCGGACTAATTGTTAATTTTTAGATTTAAAAAGTTAAATTCTTTATTTATTGACCATGTGTTCATATGTTTATCTGTTTATATAATTTTAATTTTTATGTATTTATAGTTTTTATGTAAATATATAATGGAATTCTGGGTATGTTACGTTTGAATTTGATAGTACGGATGCTTTTATAAAAGGTTTGGGTTAAGAAAAACTGGGAAATTTATTTAATATAGAAGTGGTTTTAATAAAAATAATTTTCTGTGAAAAATGCTCCCTTGCGATTCGCAAAGAAGCTGGGCTTATGGTTCCGCCTTTAGCGAGTTCCTAATTACCCCGGTTTTTTTATCTTTTATTTTTTTTTGCGATACGCGAACAGGATCACCAGAGTCCTTCGCGTAACGTGAATAGCCGCTATCTTCCGTTTTTAACTCATTTCATTAGCATCCATCATGGTTTCTATCCATCAACTTCCGTTATATTATTTTTCGGTGAAAAAGGGTTGTTTTCGTGCAAGCAAAAAGACGGTCTTTATCTTGTTGCAACGCGCGAGCGCCTTGAGTCATTGTAGTCACTTGCGCCACGCGAGAAGCGGTCTATACTTCTTCGCGATGCGCGAGCGACTTAGATTTCGCTGAAAATATTGTATATTTTCATATTTTATATATTATTATAATTTAAGTTTATTGTATAGTTTTTGGTATATTGATTTGTGTATATCTCTTCCATTTTTCTTAAATCGAGTTTGTAATTATTTCTTCTGTAATTATTTCGTACATTGCGTCAGTTTAAGTGTGGGGATGGCCGATGTTTCTTCATTGCTCGATCGATCTTCTCGCCCGTACTCAATCTCCATTCGGGCGAAAGCGATCTTAAAGAAAGTCTTTTATGAAAACGGCTATTCCAAGAAATTTAAAGTCCATATGGACGAGTCCATAAATCAAAATGGACTAAGTTTAAAAGTCAACGGTCATCGCTTAAAAGCTTACATTGATGGACCGGTTGACCCGACTGTGGAGGTACTTGAACTCCATGCTCCGCGCGCCTAAACAAGCGTGAGGAAGTGAGTCTAGCTAGCGACTCGTTAAAAAAATTAGCGCGGCGTGTATGGGCGCGCCAAAGGGTAAATATGTAAATAGTGTTAATATTTCTTTGTTTATTTTAAATTTCGTAGTTTAACGTTTTTTCAAGTCTTGTGCAGGTTCGTACCGGTTTTGAGTGGAGCGGGAATGAGCAATGGAGCGAAAAGGGTCTACAAACAGGTTATATTTACTTAAAATGATGTTTTCAGACAAAAGAGGGCCGCTGCGCGGAAAAATGCAGCTGCAGGCTGCATTTCTGCAAGTCTGCAGGTTGTGCACGGCCGTGCGACCTTTATGCACGGCCGTGCAGCCCGAGCTGACCAGCATGCCTGATCAGCACTGGGGTGCAAGTGGTAGTGCAGAGCTTGTGCACGGCCGTGCGACCTTTGTGCACGGCCGTGCGAGCCGAGCTGTTCAGCATGCCTGATCAGCACTGGGGTGCAAGGGCTAGTGCAAGGAGGTTGCACGGTCAAGCGCACTACCGTGCAGCTGACCGTGCGGGCCAAAAAAAAAAAAAAAAAACTAGCCCATAAATGGGCCTATATAAGCATCTTTAACTTCTAAAACATAACCCTAACCCTTGCACACCCGGCTGCACCCTCATTCCACCTTTTTTTGGCCGAGAACATCATCTTTTGGTCTAGATTCTTCACTCCTCACTTGCTAATCCTTCAAGGTATGATCCCCTTCATAATATTGCACATCTTTTACATATTTTTAGTTTAGATCCGTGTGTTTTGTGTTCTCTAGGTTAAAGATTTGGGGGTTTCTTCATAAACCTTTAATAAACCCAAGAATCTTGTTAGTTTTTGTTTAAAGTATGTTAGATTTTTGTTAATATTGTTGAACCCGTGCACTTCCCTACCTAAATCTGTTGTTTTATAAGTTTTATTAATAAATGTAGAAGATTTGGGTGATTTTGGTTGAAAATTTTTGAAAATCTGCAGGGCGTGCACGGGAGTGCACCTAAAATGCATGACCGTACGGATTGAGGTGCACCAGACCAGGCACTGGCAGTGCAGCTCGGAATCACCGAGCTGAACTGACCTGCACGGCCGTGCGACATAGGTGCATGACTGTGCGTGCCGAGAAACTAAGGTTGCACTGCCAGTGCACAAGGCAGGCAGCCTCTGACCTGCAAACCAAACAGACCCGCACGACCGTGCACCTCAGGTGCACGGCCGTGCAGGTTAACTAGAATCAGATGGCCCACGACTTTGTTTTTGTACCTTTTTGCCGGCTTGGAGTCGGTTCATCCGGGTTCCTTCAGGAACCCGCCCTCGTTCCCATATGGAGCACCACGTGGCGACCAGGCAGCTCCGGTCACCACCACAGGGACGGGGATGACCAGTAGCCGATTCCACTGCATTTCCAGCGTTTGTTAGTATTTTATTTTTATCTGCTTTTAGTACTTTTATTTTGAACATTTCGGTTTGTATTGTACTTTGATTTCAGTATTTAAAATTTTAATTTAGTTTGTTTATGTTTGTGATGATGATGAGTGGGTTTGATGTGTTTGCTGTGTCAAGAATGTTGACTTTGCAGGTAACTGGCGAGCACCGTTGTCGATGCTCTTGCCGTTCATTACTCCACTGTTTCTTCGACACGAGGGGAGTATTATTCTCCTTTTTCACGTTATAGATAGCTAATTCATAAACGCTTTCTATTGTCACATTGGGGACAATGTGAGTTTCAAGTGTGGGGAGGGATTATATCTTGTTTGTCCTCTTGTATATATATATCTTTAAAAAAAAAAAAAAAAAAAAAACCCTTTTAAAGTACATATATGTATATATACTCATATAAACATCAAGCCTAACTAATTTTAGATAAAAATAACTTGAGGCGCGATAAACAGATGAGATACGAGCGTGTTAGATTCGTACACTTGCACCCATTCCCCCCCCCCTGGTTACTTGAGCATTTGAGCCTTAGAATAGATTTCATTTCTTTGACATGCTTTCGAGTGAGCCAGATGTTTTGTGTAATTTAGAACTTGTCATTAGCATACTTGTTTAGATCAGAAACGTGTGAGACTGTACGAATATGATTGAGGCATTTAGGATACCCTTTTGATTTAGCCTTTTCTTTTCGTTCTATCTGTTTCCCGCACCCAAATGTTATCCCTTAGTTAACCATGTTGAACCTAATCCCGTGTTTTTTGTTCTTATTTACCACACCATTTCACCACTTAACCAAATTTGGCCTTTTTCTTTTAAACCTTTTGTGTTAAAACTCGGTTTAGGTTAATGTTTAACTAGTTTTCTGTGTTGTAAATAGTTCGTGTTCGGGTTTATATATTTAGAACCCGTATGTTGTTTATATCAGTTATATCATAGATATATTTGTTGAAAAAAAAAGAAGAAAAAAAAAGAAAAAGAAAAAAAAATCCAAAAAATTCCAGAAAAATAGAACACCCTAAAATAGGGTGAATTAGCAGTGTTCGAGCAGTTTTCAGGGCTATAAAGTTAGAAGTTATATATGTTTAGCTCGATTTAAATAAAAATCGCGTATATTCGCGTGTGTTTTGTATAGTTGTGTTTGTTTCTGTTTAGTTAGACTTAACCGCCGAGTTTTAGCCGTTTCGTCACTGTAAATATCCCTTTCGCACCCTTACCTTTGCCTAACATTACAACCCTTATAAGACCTCTTGATTTGTGCTTTTTCACACGTTAGTTGGTGAAGATTAGATCTTTTGACAAGCTTATGATATTGCACGATTCATTGTCTTGGCAGTGGAGCGATTTACACATACACATTACACGTATGTATCATAAATAAAACCGAGTGTGTGTGAACATTGTGAGTCGTGTACGGGTTTGCGTGCTTATAGATCGGAAGTGAGTCGTTGCTTTTTAGTTATTTTATCACCTGTTTTTATATATCTTTGTTGGCTTGACTATTATCGTCTGTACAGGTTATATTTTGTCTTTGTTGCCACTTGGCAAGTTTTTCGTTTATTTCTGTTTAGTTGTTTGCTTGAGGACAAGCAAAGTTCAAGTGTGGGGAGGTTTGATATACGTTAAATTATACATATATAAATCCCCGATTAAACTCCCAAATTACGCGTTTTCGACCATAATTGCACGAATTCGGTACTTAACCGCTTCATATATTTATTGCAGGTCTTAAACGACGCCCCAAAGACAAAGTCGAAGAAATCAGACAAAATCTGGACTAAACGGACAGTTGCTGCACAATCAGGCAAATCTGGAAGATGTGCACGGCCGTGCACCCCCAAGCGCACGGCCGTGCGAGCTCATGTGGCACGGCAGTGCAGCTGCTAGTGCACATCAGATTCCCGGGCACCTTGATCAGCACTCCCGTGCACATGCCCGTGCGACCCAGTTCCTCGGCTGCACTGCCAGTGCACACCTTGTACCCGGACACCACCAGACCCGCACGGCCGTGCACCCTTGTTGCACGGCCGTGCGCAACCCAAGATATTTTCAGGAACCAATTGCCCACTTGCCTGTCACATCAAAAGTTAAAAGTGCACGGCCGTGCACTTTATGTGCATGGCCGTGCACAAAATCAAAACTTGTATAAAAACAGAGCAAAACTTACTAATCAGATATTGGGTGAAATTGGGTATCCTAGAGAGGTTCTGAGGCGATTTTCTGGGCTAATGAAGTGCTGCACAAGCGTGGAACAAGCCCGGGACGCCGTCCGATCCAACCATCATCATCCGATCCTTCACATTCAAGATTTATGGTTTGATCTATAAACTTTTAAGTAGTTCAAATCTGAATATTTTGGCTTGTTTGTGATGTTTATTTAGTTAATCGTACGCCTACGGGCAAGAACACTAGTATGTAGTATGTTAAACTATCGTTTGTATAGTTAATCATGTCTTGTATGAATTTGGCGTTTTTCATGTTTAGATCTTGATGATCATAGCGCAACCTTGTTTCGTTGTTGATGGATTTGTAGCTGTATTTGAATGACTTTAGCGATTGTCGAATGTGTTAGGCGGATAAATGTTGAAAAACCGTCCGTTTAATCGTCCGGTAGTAGACTAGTTAACTTGTTAAATAGTTTATGCCATGAAACTGTAACCGGGTATTGGTTTGGTTAAAGTCAGTCGAATAACGGTTAAAAATGCTTACCGGCACGTAAAAGGGTTTAAAAAGCCTAATGGTGTCGTTACTAGTCTTTGACACGGTTAATGATCTTTGGTAGTTATTTTGGTAAAAATAGCGATCTTAGTAGATCTGGGTTCAAAGTTGGTAAAATGGAATAGGTTGTGAAATGCTCTACTTTATGCTAGTTTAGGTGGCTGTGTTGTGTATTCGGTATCGCTTCCCTGAATTAGTGAGGTTAGAAAACTCTTAACGGATGACTAACTTATCTTTAGAAGATCTGCGTGAGATCATATCAGCTGCTCGCTAATAAACGACTTGAAGCGGTTAACGTGTGTATTCGTGTTAGCTTTCTGTATAGTTGTCATGTTAGGATGCCCGAAAGGGACACTAACTGTCGGAAAATGGGAATGTTGATCACGCCTTTATTTCTTATATAGATGACATGCTAGGATTGGCGTATTATAACTTATATAGTTATATTTTCTATTTGGAGTCGTAGTTAAGTTATTTACATGTTTTAGAATTAATTTAGTCTTAAACAAAACTCATACTTATCTTTTACTTACTGGTGAATCGGGGATAGAGTTTTAGTACCATTGCTCCGCGCGCGTCCATGGATCGATACTTGGTTCTTATCTGTACTTACTACATATATGACAGGGTACACTTGCCCTAGTGTGTGTGTTTTAATATGAAGGTCGAAACCATTTTTATAAATATTAAAGCAAAAACGTGTGTTAAAATCCATTGTAAAATATGTATAGTTACGCACACGCCAGTCCTCCTTGGGAGGGTAGCTGCAAAGTCTTGCTTGCTCTCTCGTGGGGTCCCTACTTCGTCGATTATTTGCGATAGATGTGGCTGCGGGATTGAAGATATCGATCACTTGTTTATCAATTGTATTTGGGCGAGAAGTATATGGTGGCAAGTGTTGGTATGGGTTCGGATCCCCTTCCCGTTAGATTGTCAACGTATTTTGGATATGGTTAAAGTGGTCATGGAAAGCCCGGGCTCGAAGAAATGGAAGAAAACGGTTCAAGCGATCTCCATTGCGACGATTTGGCGGATATGGTCGACTAGAAATCTGAAAGTTTTCGAAAATAACTTCATCCCGACCTCGAAATCGGTTGATCTTGTGAAAGAAGATGTTTATTTTTGGGTGACCAATCGCTCGAAGTTGGGTGGCACAACTTGGGAGAAATGGCTTAGTTTCGATATTGTAGACATGTTGTAACGGGTGTTTTTGTTTTGCGGTTTGCTGTATGTCCTGACACCGTCTTGGTGGGCCTTTTTATTTATATAAAAAGTCGTTTATCGTTTAAAAAAATGACCAATCCACATAGACGTTCTATGGAGATTGAGGGGTTGATTGTGAGTAAAGGAGGAGATAGGGGTGGAAACTCCATGGGTCCATCTATCAATCCCAAATGTCAATGTTCTAAAGGGTTAAATACCCTACGATTTAATTGAAGGAACATGTATCCGGATGTATGATGGTATGATATTCTGGGGCGAATCCAAACCTATGTTGCTTTGTTAACCTTCCAATCTAGACCTATAGGACTACAAGACGAAACACCGTTAGAACTCATCACAGGTCGGGATTATCCCCTATGATCACTATCCGGCGTGAGAATAAGTATCTTTGGTGGTGGAGAGGTATAAACTAGAGAGGGGGGGAGGGAGTAGGGAATGAGGAATAAATTTTATACCTGCTCGTCTATTAATTATATTGTTTGATGGGGTAGGGTTTGCCTTTGGCAAGTGCATTACGGTTGTGACGTGTTTCCGAAATGAAGTTGTTATGCCAATCAATAGAAATCTTCCGTAAAAGGTGTTGATTACGTTATTAAATGATAAGGAAGTTTTGTTTATTGATAAGATCAATTCCTTGTATTCTTTTGTCGGTTTATCTGAATCGGGTTATTTGTGGTTACTGGGTCTTAACCGAGTCGGGTCATACCTCGTCATATCCCACCAGTCTAGAATGATGAAAATGATGGTGCAAGAATATAAAAATCATAGGTAATAAATGCCTTCCACATGGTTGTTTCACGTGACCAGAGCATCAAGCGATAAGTTTGGGAAGCCAATCGGAGTAAATAAGTATGCAAAAATGCCACTAGGGGTGTTTAAAATCGGATTATCCGATTTTTGGATATCCGAAAATCGGATAATCCAAAATTTCGGATATCCGGAAATCGGATAATTCAAAATTTTGGATAGTCAATATTGAGATCCGAATTCGGATTCGAAATTTCGGATATACGATTTTCGGATATCCAAAATTTTGGATTCGGATAATCCAACGGATAATTCCAAACTTAAAAAAAATCACTTCTTCTTATGCTAAAAGTCTAAAACCGAATCTGCTTAAAACAATCATTCAATATATATTATATTTTTTAATATTTCGGATTCGAGAAGGACGTATTATGTTAGTTTAAGGTTAGGGTTGACTTGGAATGGATTAAATATATAGTATAAATGTAAATAATTATATATATATATATATATATATGTAATATAGATATTTTTGAATATTTCGGATTCAAAATTTTTAAAATTAGGATACGAATCTGAATTCGAAATTTTGGATTATCGAAAATCAGATAATCTAAAATTTCGGATAATACAGATACGGATTTTCCGGATTCGGATTTTTTTGAACACCCCAAAATGCCACATTCTCACTAGGCTCTAACAGAAACCTCATACTAGCCGAGGCAAATGGCCAGTGGTGGACTGTAACACCCCAACTGGGGTGTTACATGGACCTAGGAATTTTTTTCATGGGGTGCGAAATCTCTAAGCCCCTAGGTCGTTTATCCATAAGGTGGCCCAGGTTGGGTCGGGTCGGGTCGACTTGTATACCAAAAATAATCATACTAAAATTATATAATAAACAAAAGGAAACCAAAAGCCAAAGGTAATTTAAACTTCATTACATTAGCATGACAAAATTTTAAAATCTAAATTTGTGGTTACATCTCGGCTAGTCATAGTAGTTTTGGAATATCAAACATACCAAAATTATCACAAGGACTTAAGCTATTAATACAAATAAGTAACTCATATGTCACCTTGTTAAAACGGTTTCCAAATTATTATATTTACATATCTAGAATCAAACTAAATCGTTAGATTTATTTGAATTATTTACACTAGACTATAGTCTCACTTATTGTACTTGATCTTATCTAATTGGAATCTTATTAAACCTTATAAAAATAATAAACAATAAACTAAATGATAGGAGAAGTAAAAAAAAGTAAAACAAAATTAAACAAAAAGAAAAGCTTATTAAAAGTTAATGTAACTTTGTCTGTCATCATACTTTTACATATTTTTTCTTACATTTAAAAAAACAAAGAGCTCACATTCTTCACATCAAATTAAAAGAGATGTGCAACCTTTCTACCAAGTCCTTGCTCGTCGAAAAAAAAAAACAGGAAAAAATATATACAGACCAACTTGTCTACTAAGCGTATGGATCGCGGATTTAGCTTCAAGCCTTATAAAGGGGGAAAAGAAGGCTTTTTCCTTGCTTTTCCTCGGTTTCAAAAATCAAAGGGGTGCGATTGAAAATTTTTATGGGGTGCGGATGGGATAAACGCCTATATATAAACACTAATTTTTTTTCAAGGTGGGCACCCGCACCCCTTGGCGAGGGCGTGGGTCCGCCAATGCAAATGGCTGGATTGTATTGCAAACCAAGGCCGCCAATAAGGGTGTTGTGGGTTTTGCCATACTCTTAGATGGTAATTTCGTGCTTCATAACTTTGTTTGGCAAAGCTTCGATTACCCAACCGATGCTCTCTTGATCGGCCAAACTCTCCAGGTGAGACATGGTCCGTACGAACTCATGAGCAGAGAGTCGGCCATCAACAATGTTGACGGGGAGTATATCTTTGTAATCAAGCCTAAAAGATTGGCTTTGTATTTACAAGAACAACATGCGTTACCGGTCATCTACGTTTCCGGAAATAAACCGAGACAATGTGGCTATTGTAAATGCAACGTTACTACAATTGGGCATCGATGGCAACCTAAGACTCTACACTTACCGTCGAAATGTGCGTTTTAGCCCAAGGACCTTGCAACACACTTTTTTGATAGGCGTGAGAGGGAGTTTGACATGACCTTTGAAGACTATTGCCAATTACCAAATCGGTATGGGATGTTTGGGCTTTGCAAAGACAGCCAATGTGTCGGATGCCCGACCCAAAGTGGGGTGTGTGAGTGGAGTGGAGATTGGAACACCAAGTCACCAGGTTGTTTGGCATGCGGTTTACATATTATCAACTCAAAGGGGTTGACCATTTCAATGTAATCTATATTATCTTATTAAGGAAGAGTGACGGCTAAGATAGTAATTTTCGTTTCCGTACAAGTTAATAAGCAACATGCACAAGTGATTTATGCTTATATAATGAGGGTATAATTGGAACTTTGTGGACATTTAAGACACTTAAAAGGGTATAATAGTAAATTTGTAATGAAATTTTAGTTTTTAACAAAAAAATTGTTCCCTTCCTGCCCCTCCTCTTCAATATACAGAACATCGCTTATCATCTCTTCAGTGTACCCTCTTCATGACTGATTCAATGTGATTCAATGCTAAGGTCAGTTTCTCTTAATCTACCCTTCAATTGAAGGCTGCATATGAAGCGTTTCACCTTCATTTTGTCTTCTTCAGTGAACATTAAAGGCTTATAAGAACCCTAATTTGTCTTCTGCTACCAAGGGTATCTTTACAAATCCTCCTCTGCAATGCTGATCGTCCATACATTTTTTGTCAAATATTTTGTTAATCGTTTTGCATTGTTTTATTGTAGTGTGTGTATATTATGGATTAGGCTATTGTTTGTTGCATTCTGCATCCTTAAAAACACAATTACACAGTTTTTTTAGCAGAATAATTTTAGGAGGTTTTATGCATAATAAATAATTGAGCGAATTTACTCTTTGGCCTTTTATTTGCTGACTTATGACCCGTTTGACTCTTTCATCTGTTTTCTAATTTGCTGACTTTTTTTTTATATATTTTACGCGTATGACCTCTTATATAAAGCTGCAAAACTTATGTATTCTTGTGATTTTATTTAGTTACTTGCTGTGAAGAAGTTGGACAAAAGGGTAATCAGTCAACAAAAGGAGGAAGAGTTCATTGAGCTTGTTCTAATATCTTTTGGAAGATCATCTGCAACCGGTATGAAATAATAAATCTTAAACATTCTGATATTAAAGTTTTTAGGCACTGATTCATGAATGGAATCATTGATAATATTGGGTTTGAAGTGTGTATCATATATATAAAATTATGCCTCTGTATCTGATTTAAATCTTTTGAAAATAGGCTTGAATTTTTTATAAGAACTCATGCCCATTTAATTAGAAGTTTTGACTTTTTTGGAGATGTTATATTATCACCCAGGGAAGATAAAACTGTTTGTATGCCAATTCTTGAGGCCCTATTGATGTGTAAAATTATCACTCATGTTTATTTATGATAACTAGGTGAGAGGCCAAATTAAACTAGCTTGTTGTGGCGGCATCAGCTTTGGGTTGTCTGAATATCCGGTTTCTGAGTTTGAGCTTGTTGCCGAGGAACTTCTTATGAGTGATTCCGTCATAATGGTACAAACTTAAACCCTTCTCTCTTTTGTTACCTTAAAATACTGAAACTACAGTACAGTTTTAAGTTTATTTTATAAATATTAATCACATGAGTGATTTATATGTCATGTATGAAGGTGTATGGTGCACTTAGAGCCACTTTCAAAATGGTGCTCATCTGGAACACCCAGATCCAATTTGATACTATATATGTCCTTGAAGTTCGTTATCTTATTGTTTTGCGGGTACGGTCAATTAGATCCTTACCCTTTTTTCTTCAGGGTGGCAAAATGGCTGGTCAGTGGGGTTGGGTAGTCGGTTTGGGTCGAAATAGGTAGAATCGGGTTGGCTCACATATAGTTTTTGTTCCTATAATTGGTTTCGTAAATGATCTATATGGCATCTCAAGGTTTTCACATTATAACCTTTTGAAGCTGATGGTAGCTTTGTCTATTCTGTCAGGAAAGCTCAAGCATTAGCTCAAATACAAACTTAGCGGTTTATGGTCAAGGACTTCTGAGGTTGAGCAGTCAGGGTGATGCAATTAAAGCGCAAAGACTTTCCCTTTCACTTTTTTATAACCTTATTGTAAGTTCTTTTTCTGGATTTTTTTTTTGTTAGCTGGATCTTTTTTACCTTTTCATGTCTTTTATGAGAAACTCACCAAAAAGGGCATCATAATATCATCGAACTTACAGTTTGGCTATGAAAGTATTTACTCACCCCAAACAGCTTTCAAAAGTATTTTTGGAAATTTGTCCTCTTTATATAGCCACTTACTATTCGCAGGTTGGACCGGGTTCTTCGCTTGAAGCCCCACTAGATGATCAGAGTAAAACCATGTGAGTGTAAACTTCTAACCAATTTGGCTATGTATAGGTTGAAAAACATGAACCGTACATCAACCAATTTGATTACGCTTTTTTGGCAGGTTAACAAAACCTCATTATGAGAGTACAACATGCCCAAGAGATTTGATTTATCCACCAGATGTTTTTTGTTTATGCAGACTTGATCACTGAATGAAACTAATCCGTGGTAATCATTTACTCAACTGATCAAAAGATATTGTCAAGTTTTTGATATTACTAACTAATTTGCATGCATAATAAACAATTTTTTTTTAAATAAATAAAAGAATAATCAACCTACATAATATGAGCCTCTTTATATTGAGTCTTCAAGCTCTTTGGTTGCCAATTTTAAATTGATAGCATACAGTGTATTTTGGTCAACATTAGTGGAATGCTAATGTGGCTTCTTTAGCATTTCCATTTTGATAAATAGAATTGGGTCCCATTGGAGTTCTGAATTTTAAATAAGTGCAACCATCCAAACTAACTCGTTGGCCATGAAAAAATTAACCTAAAAGATGATACCTAGATGATAGCAGGCGTAGAATATGGAGGCCAATATCATGTCCACATAATTTTAACTTCATAAGAACATCCCCAATATTAATTTTTTAATTATTCTTTAAAGTATAGTTTTCTATTTTTGTTGTTTAGTTTTGTGAGGCGAATGAGGAAAAAGGCCTGCACCGGGCGCAAGTTCTTGAACACGCTGCTGCTCCTTTATCATTCTTAGTTTAGGGAACTCGTGTTCAGGTACATATATGAACATTGTGTTATCTTTATAAACTGAATCTTGAAACTGGTTTAATGTTTGATTTTGTAGGAATTCTTTTAGAGTTGTATTCTTATTAATTGCTAATTTGGGGTCCCATAAACAAGTATAATGGCTTGTGTATGAACTTAAACCGGTCAAATCATAAAGTTTGGCTAAAAGAGATACGATTTGAAATCCGAAATATATTTTTACAAATTTCAATTCATGTATCCTGTTAAATAGTTTTATATGAATATTTTTTTGGGCCAAAATAATCTTGTTTTGAATACTAATTAAAGTTTTAAACTATATTTATTTATTAAAAAAACTCAAAAATGATAGGTGGTTACCAAAAAATAAGAAGCCTTTAGAAATAGTGGGATCTTAGAGTTGAACATTATAGGTCTAAAGCACAAAATGTTCAACTGAAAGTAGAGGTTGCAAAATGGGTCAAAATGAGTTGAGTGAGAACATGCCCTTTTAGGCCGAATTTTAACTTGTTCAAACTTCAAATCGTTTGACCCGTCTCATTTGCAGCTAAATTATTGTTTTGATCAAGGGTTGGGGTTGGTGGATAATTTGACCCGTTACAGATAAATAAAAAGTTAACTTGAATTCAAACACGACGGTTTGTGTGACAAGTGTCGGAGAAAAGTTATCTGAACATAAGAGGTGTTGATCCTATCTCTATAGAACCGTGGAGCCAAGCTGGACTGGCTTTAGTTCCCTTACACGCAGCTCTTATAAACCAAGCTCAAGGATGGATATCTTGAGCACATTGTTCGTGGTTGTCTGAAGGCTTTCTTGCTGCGCTTATGAAAAAGCTTCAATGCTTTTAACTAATAATATTATGCAACTATATATATTGAAAATTTGGAGGTGATTTTCTTTGATTTGTATGTTTTGTTAAAGAGTTTTTTTGGCTTTATATCCATTGATGCATCTCCTCATCCATATATATGAGGAGGCCAGGTTATCATCATCATCTATAGTTAGTTATTTGTTTATCAGATTTTGAGATTTATGGATATACTGATGTATGCTTTTGTAACTTATTTATGATGCCACCATATGGAATATCAGTTCCATATCCAACTCTATATTCCCCGCCAGAAGTTTAAGCTCATCCCAGCACGCCTATGGCAGCCTGCCAGAAGGTAGCATCAAGAATCTAATGTCATTCGGGACACCCGCCGCAACGCGCGGGCACTCTCACAAGTATATACACAAGGGAATGGACCCGTAAACTGGAGCGATTGTGAGAGCAAATACAACAAGGATAGCAAGTGTATAGGTTATTTTTAACACACAGATAGGTTGAGGGTTTGGATAGATTATGAGTTGAAAACGTTGACTAGGGTCGTTAATTCGACTCACCTGGCATACATCAAAAACAATATTAGAAGAAAAACAGTTGTTCGGTTTTTTTTTTTTTATCCATCCTATGTGTGTGTTGTTTTGTATTTGAATAATAGTGGCTATAAATTATTACAAAAGCAATATCAAACGAGGGTATGGTCTAACAAGTGGCTCATGCTTCGAGTCAGATCTATAAGCTCCTCCAGCATGGCCCAATGAAGACAACTCTACGCTAGGCCCATTTGTTGATGATTTTCCAGAAAATTGCTACGTACTGTTCTTTTTTCTGTTTTTTTTTTTCTGTTTTTGTCTTCAGGCATTACCCATTGACAAGGTATGACCCGGTTTACTTATCTTAAATTGCTAAGTATCTATCTAACCCTGATACTCCTTAAGTGATGACAGATATAAGAGAATGATCAACTACGTTTTATTCATAATTTATATACTATATATACACACAATGAAGAAAGACATAACCTACAAATATTAAACACTAATAACAACTTTGACTATGACCTTGTCCAAGACTTTGACTATGACTTTTACTTGAAATACATAATCAAAATATACAATTAATAACATTGAGAATTTGGTGCATCTCTAATATGCCCCAGCAAGATGGACGGCCTTGGAATAAGTCCACTCTTGTATAGAAGTAGATGATGTCGTTGTTTGATCAAGAGAAGAAGTTGATGAAGGTGAAGATGTAAGGAAAGATGAAGTTGATTAAGCAGATGAATCAAGAGAAATGCATTTTTTTAATATTTGCAGGTCAAGAACAAGAATAAATGAGAATTTGATGCATCTCTTATATGGATGAAATAAAGATGGTTAAAAGCCATAAAAGAGAAATAGAGAAGAATGATCAGAGGGTAAACGGAATAGGTGATAGAAAATTAGAGGTACAGTCTGACCGGAACATAAAGGTTGTGACACAAAAAGGATTTTAGGTTTTACAAAACCATGCAGAAGGAGAATAAGTTACACTTGAAGTTTGAAGGAGTAACAAAGTGTAATAGTGTGAGGTAGATATAGCCTGTTGAGGGGATGAGATCGGAGTTTTGAAGATGTTGGTAGTCATGTGAGTTTTAGAGATGTTGGAAAGGTGATAAAAATGGTAGGGGGTGTTTTAAAGAATTTTAGAATGGTGGTGATCACGAAATAGTTGAAGAAAGAGAGCTTTAGGTAGACATAGTGAGGATCACAGTAGCCTAAAAAGAAATTTAGGGGTGATGGGCGACAATTCCCATGTTGATAGGATTAAGAGCTTTCTCGTTGGAGATAATGTTCTGATACCATATAAGAGAATGATCAACCACGTTTTATTCATAATTCATATACTATATATATACACAATGAAGAAAGACATAACCTACAAATATTAAACACTAATAACAACTTTGACTATGACCTTGACCAAGACTTTGACTATAACTTTGACTTTGACTTGAAATACATATTCAAAATATACAATTAACAACATTGAGAATTTGGTGCAACTCTGATAACAGATACGGTAAGTAGATACATTATTAAAGGGGTAACTTTGTAGAAATGTAATCAAGTATTCAAGTTTATGGAAGATAATCATATGTCGAATACAATAACTAGACATATCTTCACGGAAAAACTCTAACCACCAATCAGCATAAATACAATAACACATGTGTTACAAACGATTCATTCGATTCTTTTTCCTTTCACACCTTACTATCATATTCTTCATAGCAACTATTTATTCTCACGCTACAGGATGATAACATGAATAGTAACCCCTATTATGTGGCGAGTCTAACAGTGCTCTATGTTATAGTGTCTTGTACATGGATTCATAGGTGTGGAAGATAACTAATAAGGTATGCTAATAAGGTATTTCGCCGGAAAACGGATTAAAATCGGGAAATGGGGCGAGCCGGATTTCTCGCGGCTATCCGAGAATTTCAATGTTTGAATTGAAGGTTCATGCTATCAGACTTATTTTATCTTATCAATTGTTATCATTATTTTCGAATAAATCATGAATTTTCTAGGATACTATTAAAGATCTTATCGAAAACTTACAGCAGCTTGCCAAACAAAAGCTAAAAGAAAAAAAGAACAGGGGTATGACTGGCATAACATCTACGATTGGATTCAAAAAAGCATATGCTTCGGGTAGTTTGGCGAAGAAAAGACTACTCACATAAAGGGCAAAATTAAGACACATCAAACTAAAGATATTAAACATAATAAACATTTTTTTTTTTCGTAGAGACACATATACCTTCAAAGAATCATAATCCAAGTACATGTTTCTTCATATTGAGTAAAACTAGTGGTTTTTGTACCCGCGCGTTGCCGTGGCGTTCAAGTTGTGTAAAAAGTCGTTGGGTCCTTAGCATTGTTTTGTGGTATACGAAGAGGATCCAAGATGCGGAAAACAACGTTTGGTCGTTATCGGCTTATAAACTGTAGCATGTTGTGGTGACAAGTAAACCAAACATTTCAAAAGAAGCCAACAAAGGTTTTGAAGGGAAGCAATAACACACGGGATAAAAGATGCAGACACGTGTACACCGAGCATATATGCACCGTAGATCAAGAAACCACCAGTTAGAATTAACAACGTTAATGTTGAAATGTAAATAAAAATAATATTATAGTTAGTTTAAATCTATCATATTGGAAAATGAACGGTGATATTTGTAATCAATGCATATTATATCGTATCATGTATATTGTATTTCTTGTACTCCTTTAGCGTTTGTTAACTTTTCAATAAATTAGAAATTGAAAATGATATGTCCAAAGCTTAAAAACTTAAAAACTTAAAAACAATGGTTAAGTACTTGGGGGTAAAGAATGGTTACGTGTAGCTATAATGACATATTTGTCAAAAGAAAAGGTTGATAAAAGTAATTTAAGGGGGCACAGAGTAATTCACGAATTGCTCATGTTAGACCACTACCTCTACAACAACGCCACCACTGCCGGTGACATGGGTAGTGGTCTGTTGAAGGTTGGCATGGTAGATAGTTCACGAAAGTATAATGAGTAGGTGGATGTTTTTTTTTATTTCACCATGTGAATTTTTTTGGTCAACATCTAAGTTTCTTTTAGTTTAATTTGTGGTTTTAGAGGTGGGAAGAAAATGATAGAGTAGAATAAGATAATAGAGGTTGAAGAAGATGATAGAGGTGAGAATATGTAGTTTTTTCTTTTTTCTCTCTCTCTCTTTTTTTTTTTTTTTTTTTATCATGTGGGGTTTTTAGGTTTTTTATTTTAATTTTTTTAGTTCTTTAAAATGTCTAATTAATTTATGTATTAGTTTTAATTAATGTATTATTTTTCTAATTAAAATTCTTATTTTATTTAAAAAAGAAAAAAAAACATGTTAGTGTAGTGAATCAGTGTAGTGCTGCCTCTAAAACTGTGTTTCAGTGAAGTTGTATGACTGTGCAGGATTGGTGTATATCAGTGAGGTTGTAAGAAAAAAGTGGAGCGCCCTGCCCACCCTAAGAGCTATGGGTTTAATAACCGATGGATTTTGATATATGATTTGAAGGCCTGTAGCTCCTTTTTCCCATAAAATCTCAAAAGTTACAACATTCATTATTTTGCATAGAGAAAACAAACACTCACACACATATGTTTGTGAGAGATTTTGAAAATATTTAGAGAGAATGATTCTGGCTAATCTTTAGGCCGTTTACGACTACAAAAATAACTTCTTCATCACCACAGGTGTTGAAATGATCTACATCGGAACCTCAGCTATCGTATCCATAGCGGTGACCAGTTCATTTTTTCTGGCATTAGAACCAAAAGACCTCCACGATCCTAAGAACCTCAGGGACAATGGTGTTTTGTCATACGGTTATCTTTGATCGTATTGTTTCTCTCTCTACCCCTCTCTCAACAAGAAGCGGTGCTACTTATGTGGTTGTGGTTTTCTAGCAAGCCCATTTAAATAAAAATGGTTGCCAACCTCACTCTTTCTTTCTTTCTCTCAACTGGCAGTGGTGGTAGTTAACTGATTGTGGTTAAGAATTGAGGGTAATTGTGGTTTAAAATGTTGCATGGTACTTATCCAACAAGTAAAGGATGTATATTTAAAATGGGCGCTTTATTCTGTCTCCGCTTATGAAAGGTAAAGCAGACACAATAGGCATTGCGATGCGAAGATCGTGAACTTATTTTCCTAGAGAAGAAGCAATGAGGGTATCTGGAGAATAAGCATCGGCTAACTCTGTGCCAGCAGCCGTGGTAATACAGAGGATACAAGCGTTATCTGGAATGATTGGGCATAAAGCGTCTGTAAGTGGCTTTTCGCATGGTTGCAAAACATTGTTTCTTTGAAGGAAAACTAAAGCAGGTTTGGAGACCTAAGTAAATGACATTGGAGGTGCATCAACTAGTAAAGTTGTTCCATCAACAGTAGATAATTGGATTGAAATCCAATTTATCGATTATAACTATCAACACCATGAATTAAGCTCCAATTAATTCAATATTATTCTTCAATTATTTAGTCAACAATATTGAAGTCATTGCATGATCCTTTCCCTAAGATCAAGCTACATAATTCTCTCCATGATTCTCTCCCCAAGATCAAGCATTTGTAATTAATGTATTGTTTTTGTATCACTATAAATTGTGCTGTAAACTTTGTAATCATTTGTCAAGTATCGATACAATAACATTTCAACTTTTATATAGTATCAAGTAGCTAAAAGCTACCTTGAGCCATTGTAACAACCGGCAAAAATAAGGTAATTCCGTACGAATTAATTAATATATGATTAACGTAATTAAATGCAATTATGTGTGATTTAATTATCAAGGCCTTAGGGGATAGCAATTTCCAAATAGTGCATAGGAATGCATACGTTTAATGGTAAAGCATGATTGGATCATGTGCGAATAAGCTATCCGGTATGGACGTTGGCAATTACCCGGTAATAATTAAATAAACGAAACGGATCCCGGACACCCAGGATATAAAATAAAGGGTATTTTCATAAGATATAATGAGTTTTGGAACTCCAAAACCATAAATGATAACGTCTTGTACAAATCTCCCGGTAACGAATAAAATGCGCGTACCGCACCCGATACGCGTAAAACTCATAAATTCACCCGGCAAAGGCCTAAATAACCTATCAACGCTTAAAATAGACTATATTTAAGGGTTATTAAAGGTATATTTAATGTCCGGATAACGCGTGATTAAAACCCGAAAAATACCCGAACGACACCCGAACGACGGGGGATTAAACATAACAACAATGGGTAAATATTTGTAGTTGTGGACCCCACTTAAACCCACATGGGGCCGGCCTAATGGCCTTAATATATCCATATCTTGTGCAAATCTTAATAATAACCTATGTAAAGCATGCTTAACATAAGACAAAAGTGTAAGAAAAGGTATAGGTGAACATTAAGTACAAAAGCAACTAAACCTTGTCCCCCTTGCTAATATTTTCGGCCCTATGGCCATAAGAGTCCAAGACCAAAATCCAAGCCATCATTACATTAGTGCATGCATGTATGTGAGGTCTTGTATGTAGGATAATGATGCCTTATAAAGATTAGCTAAGATTTGCAAGAAAACTCATGCCTATACATACATACATACGGCACATTACACACACACACATATCACCTTTGCAAAAATCTCCCAAGTACACATATGATCTTCCATAAGATCTCTTGAATATTTGGCATCATTACATGTGATAATTATATAAATAACACATGTTAGAAGATTGAATAACAAAGCAAAACAATCCTCTCTTCTTCCCCTCTTGTGGCCGTGAGCTTCCATCCTCCCCCATACACATTTCTTTCAAGTTTCTACATCTCCAAATCACTTAAAATCATCCATCATCCAAACCCCTTTTGTGTGTTTCAAGAGCTTGGAGCTAAACCACTAGGAAGAACACACTAAACCCCTCTCAAATCCAAGGTTTTTGTCTTCCCTAGCCTTGTGCTAGTAGTAAGCTTCTTAATCTTGTTTTTGATTGTTATTATTCATGTATGTGTTCCTAGTAGCAAGTTGTACATGAAGGGTTTAAAAATGGTTTTGAACATGATCTTTAATAGGTTTTCATGTGTAAAATGGAAGATTAAAGATATGAAAATAAACCATGGATTTGTTGATGATGATGTATTAGTCTTGAAAATATATAAAGTTTACATGTAAGACTAAGTAGGATGATGTTTTGGTTAAGATTTTGAAATGAACTTGAATATGATAAAAGTAACTTTAAATCATCTTGTTATGATCATTTAAGTTATAATATGTGGTAAAACATGTTAGAAGTGCATAAATGAATAAGATGGAAAATCTAAGTTAGCTTACTTAGATAAATGAAATTTTGATAAAATGGACAAATACATAAAACACACATATAATTAGTCTTTCATATGGAATATAAGACTAACATAAGTGTTTTGATACAAAAATAACTTACCAATAAAAAGTTGAATCTTCAAAGTTAACTATTTTGAGTGAAAAATGCTAACTTTGGAAGTTAGAGTGGAAAAATGCAACTTTTGTAAGTTAAGGGACTAAAGTTGTAACTTTGAAAGTTAGAGGACTAAAATGGATATTTTAGAAACTATTAGTCCAAAAATACAAGTATGGAAAGTTTGGTGTCAAAAATGCAAGTAATAAAGTCTAAGGATGATTTTTGTAAATACTAGTAGAAATACTTGGGTATTTTGTATAAAAGTGTATTTTTGAAAGTTATAAAAATATAAAGGGTTTTAACATAAGGATTTTTATAAAATAGAGATTTTATAAAAATATTAAACAAACTTGGGAAACTTATACAAAAATGGATACTTTTATATAAATGGGAATATAAAAGTGTTGGAAACATTTTTGTAGTTAAGTTAACAAGTTGGGTTAAAAATACATAAGTATCTTAAACCATCCAAGTAACATGTGAAAATAGGAAGAAATATGGATAATATTTCTATAAAATACATGTTGGGGAAAACTTGGAAAAATTAACTAATCGAGTTAAGATATCGAACTAAAACGCGTTAACGAACCGTACCCGGACAAAATATGAGAAAAATGCCATTGCGGCAAGATAAGAAAAATATATATTTTAAGAAGTAAAATATATATATACTTTGGGTGAAAACAAATAAACACTTTCCTAAGTGTTGGAGGAATTAATTCGTGGGAGAAAACACATGACATGAACAAATAAAACGTTAAAAACAAACGTATGTACTTAACAAGAAAAATTACACATTTATATATATTAGTACGCTCGTCTCGGCAAAATTCTAGTATATCTACTTAATGGGAAAGTAGATATGCGGGAAGGAAAGCCGCGACGAGAAGACAAGGATATATGCATGTGTATGTCGTACCAACGAAATCCTAGTATATTTATTTGAATGGGAAAATAAATATACGGTGTGGTGAGTTGAATCGGACGTTAAGAATATACGATCGAACGACAAGATCTTAGCATATTTGTTTAAATGGGAAAACAAATGTGCGGCAAAGTGAGTCGGGTCGAGGATTGAAATATATATTATATCGAGCGATGCGATCTTAAGTATAATTATTTAAATGGGAAAATAATTATATGTTAAGTGAAGTCGAGTCGATGATAATAAGATACAAGTTATGGAAATATTAACAAGAGTAATATATAACTTGTAACACAAAGGGTAATGTAACGCCAACAAAACCTAGGATACGCGCTTAATTAAACGGGATTTGGAACAACTTGTGGTCGGGAGTTGGGTGTACAACTTGCCAAGGCACATGCACTATAGGAATAGTGACTTATACGTCTAGGACGTTTGTAGGTGCAATACCACCCACTTGCTATCCACCCTTTTGAGCCAGACGCAGTTTCAGGTGAGTTTCACGGCCCCATTTTAAACTATTTTTACGTTTTCCGGGGGAAAGATATGTTAGGGACAATGTTTGACGGATTTAATACTTGAGGTGTGACCGCCACTCGGGGTTGAGTCCTCGCCTCTATAATCATTTGTTCAGGGAAATGAAACCGGTGGAATGTTTGAATAGTACTATTGGTTCCTGACAAGGCCCACCCCTAATCGATAGCGTCGATTATGCATTAGGTTATGCCTGGGGTGCAAATATTCTGAACTTAAGTCGTGGGAAACCGAGTAACGACTTGGAGCGGGGCACAATTATTATATGTCTTGGTTTGATTATAGTCTCAAGTAGAGTTATAGGAATTTGCAACTCCTATATATTGTCATAACATGGTATTCCCAAGTATTCAAGTTTTAGAAACTGAAAACCTGTGAACTCACCAATATATTTATATTGACGAAACTTTTTAAACATATCTTTCAGGTAACTAGATGATGAAAGATCAGGCGAGCCGGGTCGGAGAATCTCCAATGCGACGTCGAACTTTTGTGGGGTTTCACTTTTATTTCCCAAGGCATTTGGGATATATATGAGAAACCTCTATGTTTATTTCAAAAACAATTAACTTTTGTGTAATGTTTGAAAACAGATTTGACGTCATAATAAATGACCCATTTTCTTAAATTACTTGTGTTTAGCAATAACCTTGACTTTATGCTTTTGAACCGTCGCGCCACGTGTTTCCGCCTTTGTCGTGGTGTGACAGAACGTGGTATCAGAGCCAAGGTTATAGCGAACTAGAGTATTTTCTTTAAAAACTAGACTATAACCGGACTTGGTTCAAATAATAAAGTTTTCAAAAAGAAAATATATAAGATGTTAAATAAAAGTAATTTTCAAGAAGCATTGGGCATGAGGAGATTCCGACCAAGCCAGCCATGGGTATTGTTATGCTTTAACGTAAAATTAGAAGTTAGGAAGGTTACTATAGTATACGCCCTAACTGACTAATTTAAATTAATTCATATATATACATGTACGGTTCTTTTGCCAGGATGTCCGACACTGGAAGTATAGCGCCCAGTATCGATAGCAGCATCCAGATCATTCCTGCGCCACCGCCTGAGCCAGTAGAGCTAGTAGTACTTGACGCAGAGGACGAAGACGTAGAGATGAACGCCGACGGAGGTTCGGATGACGACTCGGATAAGACGGATCCTAGCGAGGATCCTGATTGGGCACCCGCTGTGGTCGACGCGCCGCTACCCATTGTACCGGCCGCACCGTTAGCCCCACGCCCCATTCGAGCTATTAGGGATTTTCCCGAGGGCTGTGCCGGACCGTCCCGGCCGATCCCAGCCCATTCGGAGACAGTAGAGTCTCCATTCGACCGACAGGCTCACGTGGAGCACGAGCCAGCACCCTTACCCCGCATTCACGTGCCTGCAGGCATGAGACTCCTGCCTATTCCCCATGGGAGGAACGGATGGATATCCGACGACTCCGATGACGAGTCTGTGGGCTCGGTAGGGCACATGTTGGTGCCAGAGATTCAGGCTGATCAGGAGGAGCCAGTGGCTCCAATGCTAGAGGATGCCCCAGCCGACCCCATAGCCCCACCAGCACCTCTCGAGCCCATACCTCAGGAGGAGCCAGCCCCCGCAGCACTTATACATGAGGGTAGTCCCGCCCGTAGCTCTGAGCTACATAGGGCAGGCATGGAGGCCTTCGCCACTGCGAGCCCTCCCACACCCCCTGTAGTGGTGTCCACTCCAGAGTGGGCCACTGTCTCTGAGCCGTTAGTAGCCCCACTAGCCGAGCCTATGCCACCACCCACCATTGCCATGACTATACCCATCCCCACCATTCCCAGCATGACACCTGCACCATACCCTCTAGGTGCAGGGGACCCTTATATGATGCCACCCTACTTTTCCATCAGGCCACCCGGTTTCACTCCATTACTGCCACACATACCAGTACCAGCCCCCTTCGGGCCCTTCCCATCCACACACCCTGATATACCCGGACCATCCCACCGTCACAGGATGACACCCCCCTCTGGACCCGCCCAGACCTCAACCATCACTTTAGAGCAGGATTTTCAGACTCTAGTCAACACGGTGCAGCGCACCGTGAATCAGGTTGAGCAGCAGACGAGATTGATGTGGGCGAGGATGATTGACACTCGTGATGCCTTGGCGCATTACGCAGAGGAGCTCTTGCGCATGGATGCGCAGAGCGGGATTACTGGGGATGCACACTGGGCACATCGACAGTTTTTGTACGAGCGCATCACAGAGATCAGCATGACGATTAGCATGTATGCGCCGCAGTACCAGTATCCTCCGCCACCGCCACAGTAGGATGTATCGGGGATGCACAGAAGACACACCAGCTTATGTACATATTAGCAGCACTATGGTAGTACAGCACGGGTTATGACACTCGTCTGCATTTTGCCTAGCCGTACGGGTATTACGGCGTATGATATGATGTTTTATTATTTCAAAAGCAATGTATTGTATGAGAAATGTATTCTCCATTTTGTATTATGAACAAGCATTGTACTGATATTATTGAAATTAATGAAAAATCTTATTATTATGGTGAAATATGTTGTTGTCTATGATTATTATTGCTTACTCCATGTGTTGTGGTTTGTATATTCGTGTGGTGATGTTGTGTTGATTTCTATTTATATTTCTGTATGATGTATTGGTATGTTGTGTGATGACATGGTGTTGATTATTGTGTTCATGCGTTGGTTTGTTATTTATGCTTTGTATTGTATAAATGTTTGCCAAATTAACCTTTGATAATTATTATTGAAGAAAAATGGCACCTGCCACCCGAAGCAATAGTGGAGCAGACGGACTGCCCACAACACCGGCCGAGCTCGAGACCATGATATCTGAACGCATAGCCCGCGCGATCGCGGAGCACGAAGCTGCACGCTCCGAAAGATCTCGCGACTTGACTGGGAGTGACCGACAGGAAACTTCCCCCACTGGTAAGAAGTTGAAAGTAATTGATAAAGCAATGGGAGAATATCCTAAAACTCCTGTCCCGTAATAACATACAACTTTATTAATGCAGAAACGGCCTCGCGAGAGCGTGGCTGCACTTTCAAAGCCTTCCTCGACTGCAAGCCGCTCAGTTTTAACGGCACGGAAGGATCAGTTGGTCTGGTCAAATGGTTCGAGAAGACCGAGGCTGTTATTCGCATCAGTGGGTGTACCCCACGTCAGTCGGTTATGTACTCCACCAATTTGTTCTTAGACCAAGCACTGACATGGTGGAATGGTCAAGTGCAGTCTTTGGGTGATGACACTGCTTACTCTCTGTCGTGGGCAGAACTGAAGGAACTGATGATTGCTGAGTACCGTCCGGCGAGTGAGGTACAGAAATTGGAAACTGAGTTTTGGAACCTCACTATGGTGGGAGCAGACGTTACTGGATACACGTCTCGATTCCACGATCTTGCCAGATTGGTGCCACGATTGGTTACCCCTGAGAACAACAAAATTGAGCGCTATTTGTTCGGCCTAGCACCGCAAATACGCAGCATGGTCACTGCTTCTAAACCTACGACCATGCGCGCGGCTATTGATCTTGCGCTCAGTCTCACCGAAGATGCCATACGCATGGGTACACTAATCCGCCAAGTTTCCGGATTAAAAATTTCTGAAGCAAGTAGTGTTGAGGCCAAGAACCAGGGATCAAGTTCAGCCGTTGTAACTAATGATCAGGGTAACAGGCAGAGGTTTGGGAAAAGAAAGAGGGATGAGGGAAAAAGGGATCGAGCGTCGGGAAGCTCGAACAAGAAAGGAAAGGGGTATGCCGCCACGGGACGTGGTAACGGTAACAAGCAGGGAAACCAGGGGAGAAACAATGGATTAACTTGTGGGAAGTGCCACCGCACCGGGCACAAGACTGAAGAGTGCCGATCTGGAGCACCAAAGAATGGAGGGGCCAGACCCTGCTTTGCATGCGGGTCATTGGATCATTGGAAGAAAGATTGCCCCAAGGTCAACAATCAGGCCCGCGGCCGGGCATTTGTGATTGGAGCCGGTGATGCACGGCAAGACCCCAATGTGGTCACTGGTACGTTTCCTCTAAATGGTCATTATGCCTCTGTATTATTTGATACCGGTGCTGACTTTAGCTTCGTATCCATTGAGTTTAAAAGACTACTTGGTTTAAAAACTAGCAAACTAGATACACCCTACTCTATAGAACTGGCTAATGGTAAAACTATTGAAACGAGAGAGGTAGCAAGAGATTGTAAGTTAGAACTCTGTGGGCACGAGTTTGGGATTGATCTATTACCGGTCGTATTGGGAAGTTTTGACATCGTTGTCGGCATGGATTGGTTGTCTGCGCACCGTGCCATTGTGGTTTGCAACGATAAAGTTATTCAAGTTCCCCTCGCAAGCGGTGAAACTCTCTCAATACAAGGAGAAAGACACGGGACGCCACTAAGGATTATTTCGAGCATGAAGGCTCGTAAGTGTCTGAGAAAAGGGCTTGTCGCATTCTTGGCACACGTAGTGGACAAGAAGGCCGACGAGCGAAAGTTGGAAGACATTCCAGTCGCCAGAGATTTTCCGGATGTATTTCCAGAAGATTTGCCGGGGTTACCGCCACCTCGACAAGTCGAGTTCCGCATCGACCTCGTTCCCGGAGCAGCTCCTGTGGCACGATCGCCATACCGCCTAGCTCCATCAGAGATGCAGGAACTGTCCAGCCAGCTACAAGAATTACTGGACAAAGGTTTTATAAGACCGAGTTTCTCACCTTGGGGAGCTCCCGTCTTATTTGTGAAGAAGAAGGATGGCACATTTCGCATGTGCATCGACTATCGAGAGCTGAACAAGCTAACCATCAAGAATCGCTATCCTCTCCCCAGGATCGACGATTTATTTGATCAGCTCCAAGGTTCCAGCTATTACTCCAAGATCGATTTGAGGTCAGGCTATCACCAGTTGCGTATACAAGAAGAAGATGTACCAAAAACGGCCTTCAGAACCCGGTATGGACACTATGAATTTTTGGTAATGCCGTTCGGCTTGACCAACGCACCGGCGGTTTTCATGGACCTAATGAACCGCGTGTGTAAGCCATACCTGGATAAATTCGTCATCGTCTTCATTGACGATATTCTGATCTATTCACGCACGAAAGAAGACCACGAGAATCACCTTCGGTTAATTCTTGAAGTATTACGCAAAGAGAAGCTCTATGCTAAATTCTCGAAATGTGACTTTTGGATTCGGGAAGTTCACTTTTTGGGCCACGTAGTGAACGAGAAGGGCATACACGTCGATCCAGCCAAGATCGAGGCAATTAAAAATTGGGAAGCACCTCGAACTCCTACCGAAGTACGACAATTTCTAGGCCTCGCGGGTTATTACAGAAGGTTCATCGAGAACTTTTCAAAGATAGCGCAAGCTTTAACCATGTTAACCCAAAAGGATAAGAAATTTGAGTGGACGGAAAAGCAAGAGGCAGCATTCCAGTTACTAAAAGACAAGTTATGTGGCGCTCCGATACTGTCACTTCCAGACGGTACGGAAGATTTTGTGGTTTACTGCGATGCCTCGCATCAAGGTTTGGGTTGTGTATTGATGCAGCGAGAAAAAGTAATAGCTTATGCTTCCAGGCAACTAAAAATCCATGAGAAGAACTACACTACACACGATTTGGAATTAGGTGCAGTGGTGTTCGCTCTCAAGATATGGAGGCACTATTTGTACGGAACCAAGTGCACAATTTTCACTGACCACAAGAGTTTACAGCACATCTTCGATCAGAAAGATTTGAATATGCGACAACGGCGATGGGTTGAATTATTAAACGATTACGATTGTGAGATAAAGTACCATCCCGGTAAGGCGAACGTCGTAGCCGATGCCTTGAGTCGCAAGGAACGGGTTAAACCATTGCGTGTTCGAGCTTTGGGACTGACTATCCACACGAATATGACTGAACGAATTCGTGAAGCCCAAGTTAACGCCCTCAAACCCGAGAATGTCAAAGGTGAAAGATTACGAAAGATGGTTGATTCACTGGAACCAAAAGCGGACCAGGCACTGTATTTCATGAATAGAATTTGGGTTCCTGTATATGGTGGATTGCGTGAGCTAGTATTGGCCGAAGCTCACAGTTCTAGATATTCGGTTCACCCTGGTGCAGACAAAATGTTCCACGATTTGAAGGAACTTTATTGGTGGCCGAATTTCAAGAGGGATATAGCAGCCTATGTTGCGCGATGTTTGACTTGCGCAAAGGTCAAGGCTGAGCACCAGAGACCTTCCGGTTTGCTCCAGCAACCGGAAATACCGGAATGGAAATGGGAACGAATCACCATGGATTTCATTACCAAGTTACCTAAGACGACAAGCGGCCATGACATGATCTGGGTAATCGTAGATCGATTGACGAAATCTGCACACTTCCTTCCGATCCGTGAAACGGACAGGTTGGAGAAACTGACCCGTTTGTACATTAAGGAAGTGGTATCTAAACACGGTGTACCTGTTTCTATCATCTCCGATCGGGATAGTCGTTTCACTTCCAGATTTTGGGAAAGTTTAAATGAAGCCCTCGGTACTCGCCTCGACATGAGCACCGCATATCACCCCCAAACGGATGGTCAAAGTGAACGAACCATCCAGACCTTGGAGGATATGTTACGGGCATGCGCGATTGATTTCGGAGGTAATTGGGATACGCACCTGCCATTGGTAGAATTTTCTTATAACAACAGTTATCATACGAGCATTCAAGCCGCACCGTTTGAAGCTCTATATGGACGCAAGTGCCGATCGCCATTATGTTGGGCGGAAGTTGGAGAAAAACAACTCACCGGGCCCGAAATTGTTCAAGAGACCACGGATAAGGTCTTTTTGATAAAGGAACGCCTCAAAGCGGCCCGGGACCGCCAGAAAAGCTACGGTGATATGAGGCGAAAGCCTTTAGAGTTTCAAGTCGGAGACAGGGTCCTACTGAAAGTGTCACCTTGGAAAGGTGTCGCGCGCTTTGGGAAGCGCGGAAAGCTGAACCCGCGATATATTGGACCGTTCAAAGTCTTGTCGAGGGTAGGCACAGTGGCATACAAGCTCGAGTTGCCTCAAGAGCTTAGTGGAATACACGACACGTTTCATGTGTCGAACTTGAAAAAGTGCCTATCCGACGAAACTCTCATTATTCCTGCTGACGAAATCCAGATTGACGACAAGTTACATTTTGTGGAAGAACCAATCGAGGTAACTGATTGGAAGGTCCAAAAATTAAGGCGCAGCAAGATCAGATTGGTCAAAGTGCGCTGGAATGCCAAGCGTGGACCGGAGTTCACGTGGGAAAGGCTGGACCGGATGAAGCAAAAATACCCCGCCCTATTCGAGAAGACACCTGTACCGGAGAACTCGAAGTGAATTCCGGGACGGAATTCTCTTAACGGGGGGAGAATGTAACAACCGGCAAAAATAAGGTAATTCCGTACGAATTAATTAATATATGATTAACGTAATTAAATGCAATTATGTGTGATTTAATTATCAAGGCCTTAGGGGATAGCAATTTCCAAATAGTGCATAGGAATGCATACGTTTAATGGTAAAGCATGATTGGATCATGTGCGAATAAGCTATCCGGTATGGACGTTGGCAATTACCCGGTAATAATTAAATAAACGAAACGGATCCCGGACACCCAGGATATAAAATAAAGGGTATTTTCATAAGATATAATGAGTTTTGGAACTCCAAAACCATAAATGATAACGTCTTGTACAAATCTCCCGGTAACGAATAAAATGCGCGTACCGCACCCGATACGCGTAAAACTCATAAATTCACCCGGCAAAGGCCTAAATAACCTATCAACGCTTAAAATAGACTATATTTAAGGGTTATTAAAGGTATATTTAATGTCCGGATAACGCGTGATTAAAACCCGAACGACACCCGAACGACGGGGGATTAAACATAACAACAATGGGTAAATATTTGTAGTTGTGGACCCCACTTAAACCCACATGGGGCCGGCCTAATGGCCTTAATATATCCATATCTTGTGCAAATCTTAATAATAACCTATGTAAAGCATGCTTAACATAAGACAAAAGTGTAAGAAAAGGTATAGGTGAACATTAAGTACAAAAGCAACTAAACCTTGTCCCCCTTGCTAATATTTTCGGCCCTATGGCCATAAGAGTCCAAGACCAAAATCCAAGCCATCATTACATTAGTGCATGCATGTATGTGAGGTCTTGTATGTAGGATAATGATGCCTTATAAAGATTAGCTAAGATTTGCAAGAAAACTCATGCCTATACATACATACATACGGCACATTACACACACACACACATATCACCTTTGCAAAAATCTCCCAAGTACACATATGATCTTCCATAAGATCTCTTGAATATTTGGCATCATTACATGTGATAATTATATAAATAACACATGTTAGAAGATTGAATAACAAAGCAAAACAATCCTCTCTTCTTCCCCTCTTGTGGCCGTGAGCTTCCATCCTCCCCCATACACATTTCTTTCAAGTTTCTACATCTCCAAATCACTTAAAATCATCCATCATCCAAACCCCTTTTGTGTGTTTCAAGAGCTTGGAGCTAAACCACTAGGAAGAACACACTAAACCCCTCTCAAATCCAAGGTTTTTGTCTTCCCTAGCCTTGTGCTAGTAGTAAGCTTCTTAATCTTGTTTTTGATTGTTATTATTCATGTATGTGTTCCTAGTAGCAAGTTGTACATGAAGGGTTTAAAAATGGTTTTGAACATGATCTTTAATAGGTTTTCATGTGTAAAATGGAAGATTAAAGATATGAAAATAAACCATGGATTTGTTGATGATGATGTATTAGTCTTGAAAATATATAAAGTTTACATGTAAGACTAAGTAGGATGATGTTTTGGTTAAGATTTTGAAATGAACTTGAATATGATAAAAGTAACTTTAAATCATCTTGTTATGATCATTTAAGTTATAATATGTGGTAAAACATGTTAGAAGTGCATAAATGAATAAGATGGAAAATCTAAGTTAGCTTACTTAGATAAATGAAATTTTGATAAAATGGACAAATACATAAAACACACATATAATTAGTCTTTCATATGGAATATAAGACTAACATAAGTGTTTTGATACAAAAATAACTTACCAATAAAAAGTTGAATCTTCAAAGTTAACTATTTTGAGTGAAAAATGCTAACTTTGGAAGTTAGAGTGGAAAAATGCAACTTTTGTAAGTTAAGGGACTAAAGTTGTAACTTTGAAAGTTAGAGGACTAAAATGGATATTTTAGAAACTATTAGTCCAAAAATACAAGTATGGAAAGTTTGGTGTCAAAAATGCAAGTAATAAAGTCTAAGGATGATTTTTGTAAATACTAGTAGAAATACTTGGGTATTTTGTATAAAAGTGTATTTTTGAAAGTTATAAAAATATAAAGGGTTTTAACATAAGGATTTTTATAAAATAGAGATTTTATAAAAATATTAAACAAACTTGGGAAACTTATACAAAAATGGATACTTTTATATAAATGGGAATATAAAAGTGTTGGAAACATTTTTGTAGTTAAGTTAACAAGTTGGGTTAAAAATACATAAGTATCTTAAACCATCCAAGTAACATGTGAAAATAGGAAGAAATATGGATAATATTTCTATAAAATACATGTTGGGGAAAACTTGGAAAAATTAACTAATCGAGTTAAGATATCGAACTAAAACGCGTTAACGAACCGTACCCGGACAAAATATGAGAAAAATGCCATTGCGGCAAGATAAGAAAAATATATATTTTAAGAAGTAAAATATATATATACTTTGGGTGAAAACAAATAAACACTTTCCTAAGTGTTGGAGGAATTAATTCGTGGGAGAAAACACATGACATGAACAAATAAAACGTTAAAAACAAACGTATGTACTTAACAAGAAAAATTACACATTTATATATATTTGTACGCTCGTCTCGGCAAAATTCTAGTATATCTACTTAATGGGAAAGTAGATATGCGGGAAGGAAAGCCGCGACGAGAAGACAAGGATATATGCATGTGTATGTCGTACCAACGAAATCCTAGTATATTTATTTGAATGGGAAAATAAATATACGGTGTGGTGAGTTGAATCGGACGTTAAGAATATACGATCGAACGACAAGATCTTAGCATATTTGTTTAAATGGGAAAACAAATGTGCGGCAAAGTGAGTCGGGTCGAGGATTGAAATATATATTATATCGAGCGATGCGATCTTAAGTATAATTATTTAAATGGGAAAATAATTATATGTTAAGTGAAGTCGAGTCGATGATAATAAGATACAAGTTATGGAAATATTAACAAGAGTAATATATAACTTGTAACACAAAGGGTAATGTAACGCCAACAAAACCTAGGATACGCGCTTAATTAAACGGGATTTGGAACAACTTGTGGTCGGGAGTTGGGTGTACAATTTGCCAAGGCACATGCACTATAGGAATAGTGACTTATACGTCTAGGACGTTTGTAGGTGCAATACCACCCACTTGCTATCCACCCTTTTGAGCCAGACGCAGTTTCAGGTGAGTTTCACGGCCCCATTTTAAACTATTTTTACGTTTTCCGGGGGAAAGATATGTTAGGGACAATGTTTGACGGATTTAATACTTGAGGTGTGACCGCCACTCGGGGTTGAGTCCTCGCCTCTATAATCATTTGTTCAGGGAAATGAAACCGGTGGAATGTTTGAATAGTACTATTGGTTCCTGACAAGGCCCACCCCTAATCGATAGCGTCGATTATGCATTAGGTTATGCCTGGGGTGCAAATATTCTGAACTTAAGTCGTGGGAAACCGAGTAACGACTTGGAGCGGGGCACAATTATTATATGTCTTGGTTTGATTATAGTCTCAAGTAGAGTTATAGGAATTTGCAACTCCTATATATTGTCATAACATGGTATTCCCAAGTATTCAAGTTTTAGAAACTGAAAACCTGTGAACTCACCAATATATTTATATTGACGAAACTTTTTAAACATATCTTTCAGGTAACTAGATGATGAAAGATCAGGCGAGCCGGGTCGGAGAATCTCCAATGCGACGTCGAACTTTTGTGGGGTTTCACTTTTATTTCCCAAGGCATTTGGGATATATATGAGAAACCTCTATGTTTATTTCAAAAACAATTAACTTTTGTGTAATGTTTGAAAACAGATTTGACGTCATAATAAATGACCCATTTTCTTAAATTACTTGTGTTTAGCAATAACCTTGACTTTATGCTTTTGAACCGTCGCGCCACGTGTTTCCGCCTTTGTCGTGGTGTGACAGAACGTGGTATCAGAGCCAAGGTTATAGCGAACTAGAGTATTTTCTTTAAAAACTAGACTATAACCGGACTTGGTTCAAATAATAAAGTTTTCAAAAAGAAAATATATAAGATGTTAAATAAAAGTAATTTTCAAGAAGCATTGGGCATGAGGAGATTCCGACCAAGCCAGCCATGGGTATTGTTATGCTTTAACGTAAAATTAGAAGTTAGGAAGGTTACTATAGTATACGCCCTAACTGACTAATTTAAATTAATTCATATATATACATGTACGGTTCTTTTGCCAGGATGTCCGACGCTGGAAGTATAGCGCCCAGTATCGATAGCAGCATCCAGATCATTCCTGCGCCACCGCCTGAGCCAGTAGAGCTAGTAGTACTTGACGCAGAGGACGAAGACGTAGAGATGAACGCCGACGGAGGTTCGGATGACGACTCGGATAAGACGGATCCTAGCGAGGATCCTGATTGGGCACCCGCTGTGGTCGACGCGCCGCTACCCATTGTACCGGCCGCACCGTTAGCCCCACGCCCCATTCGAGCTATTAGGGATTTTCCCGAGGGCTGTGCCGGACCGTCCCGGCCGATCCCAGCCCATTCGGAGACAGTAGAGTCTCCATTCGACCGACAGGCTCACGTGGAGCACGAGCCAGCACCCTTACCCCGCATTCACGTGCCTGCAGGCATGAGACTCCTGCCTATTCCCCATGGGAGGAACGGATGGATATCCGACGACTCCGATGACGAGTCTGTGGGCTCGGTAGGGCACATGTTGGTGCCAGAGATTCAGGCTGATCAGGAGGAGCCAGTGGCTCCAATGCTAGAGGATGCCCCAGCCGACCCCATAGCCCCACCAGCACCTCTCGAGCCCATACCTCAGGAGGAGCCAGCCCCCGCAGCACTTATACATGAGGGTAGTCCCGCCCGTAGCTCTGAGCTACATAGGGCAGGCATGGAGGCCTTCGCCACTGCGAGCCCTCCCACACCCCCTGTAGTGGTGTCCACTCCAGAGTGGGCCACTGTCTCTGAGCCGTTAGTAGCCCCACTAGCCGAGCCTATGCCACCACCCACCATTGCCATGACTATACCCATCCCCACCATTCCCAGCATGACACCTGCACCATACCCTCTAGGTGCAGGGGACCCTTATATGATGCCACCCTACTTTTCCATCAGGCCACCCGGTTTCACTCCATTACTGCCACACATACCAGTACCAGCCCCCTTCGGGCCCTTCCCATCCACACACCCTGATATACCCGGACCATCCCACCGTCACAGGATGACACCCCCCTCTGGACCCGCCCAGACCTCAACCATCACTTTAGAGCAGGATTTTCAGACTCTAGTCAACACGGTGCAGCGCACCGTGAATCAGGTTGAGCAGCAGACGAGATTGATGTGGGCGAGGATGATTGACACTCGTGATGCCTTGGCGCATTACGCAGAGGAGCTCTTGCGCATGGATGCGCAGAGCGGGATTACTGGGGATGCACACTGGGCACATCGACAGTTTTTGTACGAGCGCATCACAGAGATCAGCATGACGATTAGCATGTATGCGCCGCAGTACCAGTATCCTCCGCCACCGCCACAGTAGGATGTATCGGGGATGCACAGAAGACACACCAGCTTATGTACATATTAGCAGCACTATGGTAGTACAGCACGGGTTATGACACTCGTCTGCATTTTGCCTAGCCGTACGGGTATTACGGCGTATGATATGATGTTTTATTATTTCAAAAGCAATGTATTGTATGAGAAATGTATTCTCCATTTTGTATTATGAACAAGCATTGTACTGATATTATTGAAATTAATGAAAAATCTTATTATTATGGTGAAATATGTTGTTGTCTATGATTATTATTGCTTACTCCATGTGTTGTGGTTTGTATATTCGTGTGGTGATGTTGTGTTGATTTCTATTTATATTTCTGTATGATGTATTGGTATGTTGTGTGATGACATGGTGTTGATTATTGTGTTCATGCGTTGGTTTGTTATTTATGCTTTGTATTGTATAAATGTTTGCCAAATTAACCTTTGATAATTATTATTGAAGAAAAATGGCACCTGCCACCCGAAGCAATAGTGGAGCAGACGGACTGCCCACAACACCGGCCGAGCTCGAGACCATGATATCTGAACGCATAGCCCGCGCGATCGCGGAGCACGAAGCTGCACGCTCCGAAAGATCTCGCGACTTGACTGGGAGTGACCGACAGGAAACTTCCCCCACTGGTAAGAAGTTGAAAGTAATTGATAAAGCAATGGGAGAATATCCTAAAACTCCTGTCCCGTAATAACATACAACTTTATTAATGCAGAAACGGCCTCGCGAGAGCGTGGCTGCACTTTCAAAGCCTTCCTCGACTGCAAGCCGCTCAGTTTTAACGGCACGGAAGGATCAGTTGGTCTGGTCAAATGGTTCGAGAAGACCGAGGCTGTTATTCGCATCAGTGGGTGTACCCCACGTCAGTCGGTTATGTACTCCACCAATTTGTTCTTAGACCAAGCACTGACATGGTGGAATGGTCAAGTGCAGTCTTTGGGTGATGACACTGCTTACTCTCTGTCGTGGGCAGAACTGAAGGAACTGATGATTGCTGAGTACCGTCCGGCGAGTGAGGTACAGAAATTGGAAACTGAGTTTTGGAACCTCACTATGGTGGGAGCAGACGTTACTGGATACACGTCTCGATTCCACGATCTTGCCAGATTGGTGCCACGATTGGTTACCCCTGAGAACAACAAAATTGAGCGCTATTTGTTCGGCCTAGCACCGCAAATACGCAGCATGGTCACTGCTTCTAAACCTACGACCATGCGCGCGGCTATTGATCTTGCGCTCAGTCTCACCGAAGATGCCATACGCATGGGTACACTAATCCGCCAAGTTTCCGGATTAAAAATTTCTAAAGCAAGTAGTGTTGAGGCCAAGAACTAGGGATCAAGTTCAGCCGTTGTAACTAATGATCAGGGTAACAGGCAGAGGTTTGGGAAAAGAAAGAGGGATGAGGGAAAAAGGGATCGAGCGTCGGGAAGCTCGAACAAGAAAGGAAAGGGGTATGCCGCCACGGGACGTGGTAACGGTAACAAGCAGGGAAACCAGGGGAGAAACAATGGATTAACTTGTGGGAAGTGCCACCGCACCGGGCACAAGACTGAAGAGTGCCGATCTGGAGCACCAAAGAATGGAGGGGCCAGACCCTGCTTTGCATGCGGGTCATTGGATCATTGGAAGAAAGATTGCCCCAAGGTCAACAATCAGGCCCGCGGCCGGGCATTTGTGATTGGAGCCGGTGATGCACGGCAAGACCCCAATGTGGTCACTGGTACGTTTCCTCTAAATGGTCATTATGCCTCTGTATTATTTGATACCGGTGCTGACTTTAGCTTCGTATCCATTGAGTTTAAAAGACTACTTGGTTTAAAAACTAGCAAACTAGATACACCCTACTCTATAGAACTGGCTAATGGTAAAACTATTGAAACGAGAGAGGTAGCAAGAGATTGTAAGTTAGAACTCTGTGGGCACGAGTTTGGGATTGATCTATTACCGGTCGTATTGGGAAGTTTTGACATCGTTGTCGGCATGGATTGGTTGTCTGCGCACCGTGCCATTGTGGTTTGCAACGATAAAGTTATTCAAGTTCCCCTCGCAAGCGGTGAAACTCTCTCAATACAAGGAGAAAGACACGGGACGCCACTAAGGATTATTTCGAGCATGAAGGCTCGTAAGTGTCTGAGAAAAGGGCTTGTCGCATTCTTGGCACACGTAGTGGACAAGAAGGCCGACGAGCGAAAGTTGGAAGACATTCCAGTCGCCAGAGATTTTCCGGATGTATTTCCAGAAGATTTGCCGGGGTTACCGCCACCTCGACAAGTCGAGTTCCGCATCGACCTCGTTCCCGGAGCAGCTCCTGTGGCACGATCGCCATACCGCCTAGCTCCATCAGAGATGCAGGAACTGTCCAGCCAGCTACAAGAATTACTGGACAAAGGTTTTATAAGACCGAGTTTCTCACCTTGGGGAGCTCCCGTCTTATTTGTGAAGAAGAAGGATGGCACATTTCGCATGTGCATCGACTATCGAGAGCTGAACAAGCTAACCATCAAGAATCGCTATCCTCTCCCCAGGATCGACGATTTATTTGATCAGCTCCAAGGTTCCAGCTATTACTCCAAGATCGATTTGAGGTCAGGCTATCACCAGTTGCGTATACAAGAAGAAGATGTACCAAAAACGGCCTTCAGAACCCGGTATGGACACTATGAATTTTTGGTAATGCCGTTCGGCTTGACCAACGCACCGGCGGTTTTCATGGACCTAATGAACCGCGTGTGTAAGCCATACCTGGATAAATTCGTCATCGTCTTCATTGACGATATTCTGATCTATTCACGCACGAAAGAAGACCACGAGAATCACCTTCGGTTAATTCTTGAAGTATTACGCAAAGAGAAGCTCTATGCTAAATTCTCGAAATGTGACTTTTGGATTCGGGAAGTTCACTTTTTGGGCCACGTAGTGAACGAGAAGGGCATACACGTCGATCCAGCCAAGATCGAGGCAATTAAAAATTGGGAAGCACCTCGAACTCCTACCGAAGTACGACAATTTCTAGGCCTCGCGGGTTATTACAGAAGGTTCATCGAGAACTTTTCAAAGATAGCGCAAGCTTTAACCATGTTAACCCAAAAGGATAAGAAATTTGAGTGGACGGAAAAGCAAGAGGCAGCATTCCAGTTACTAAAAGACAAGTTATGTGGCGCTCCGATACTGTCACTTCCAGACGGTACGGAAGATTTTGTGGTTTACTGCGATGCCTCGCATCAAGGTTTGGGTTGTGTATTGATGCAGCGAGAAAAAGTAATAGCTTATGCTTCCAGGCAACTAAAAATCCATGAGAAGAACTACACTACACACGATTTGGAATTAGGTGCAGTGGTGTTCGCTCTCAAGATATGGAGGCACTATTTGTACGGAACCAAGTGCACAATTTTCACTGACCACAAGAGTTTACAGCACATCTTCGATCAGAAAGATTTGAATATGCGACAACGGCGATGGGTTGAATTATTAAACGATTACGATTGTGAGATAAAGTACCATCCCGGTAAGGCGAACGTCGTAGCCGATGCCTTGAGTCGCAAGGAACGGGTTAAACCATTGCGTGTTCGAGCTTTGGGACTGACTATCCACACGAATATGACTGAACGAATTCGTGAAGCCCAAGTTAACGCCCTCAAACCCGAGAATGTCAAAGGTGAAAGATTACGAAAGATGGTTGATTCACTGGAACCAAAAGCGGACCAGGCACTGTATTTCATGAATAGAATTTGGGTTCCTGTATATGGTGGATTGCGTGAGCTAGTATTGGCCGAAGCTCACAGTTCTAGATATTCGGTTCACCCTGGTGCAGACAAAATGTTCCACGATTTGAAGGAACTTTATTGGTGGCCGAATTTCAAGAGGGATATAGCAGCCTATGTTGCGCGATGTTTGACTTGCGCAAAGGTCAAGGCTGAGCACCAGAGACCTTCCGGTTTGCTCCAGCAACCGGAAATACCGGAATGGAAATGGGAACGAATCACCATGGATTTCATTACCAAGTTACCTAAGACGACAAGCGGCCATGACATGATCTGGGTAATCGTAGATCGATTGACGAAATCTGCACACTTCCTTCCGATCCGTGAAACGGACAGGTTGGAGAAACTGACCCGTTTGTACATTAAGGAAGTGGTATCTAAACACGGTGTACCTGTTTCTATCATCTCCGATCGGGATAGTCGTTTCACTTCCAGATTTTGGGAAAGTTTAAATGAAGCCCTCGGTACTCGCCTCGACATGAGCACCGCATATCACCCCCAAACGGATGGTCAAAGTGAACGAACCATCCAGACCTTGGAGGATATGTTACGGGCATGCGCGATTGATTTCGGAGGTAATTGGGATACGCACCTGCCATTGGTAGAATTTTCTTATAACAACAGTTATCATACGAGCATTCAAGCCGCACCGTTTGAAGCTCTATATGGACGCAAGTGCCGATCGCCATTATGTTGGGCGGAAGTTGGAGAAAAACAACTCACCGGGCCCGAAATTGTTCAAGAGACCACGGATAAGGTCTTTTTGATAAAGGAACGCCTCAAAGCGGCCCGGGACCGCCAGAAAAGCTACGGTGATATGAGGCGAAAGCCTTTAGAGTTTCAAGTCGGAGACAGGGTCCTACTGAAAGTGTCACCTTGGAAAGGTGTCGCGCGCTTTGGGAAGCGCGGAAAGCTGAACCCGCGATATATTGGACCGTTCAAAGTCTTGTCGAGGGTAGGCACAGTGGCATACAAGCTCGAGTTGCCTCAAGAGCTTAGTGGAATACACGACACGTTTCATGTGTCGAACTTGAAAAAGTGCCTATCCGACGAAACTCTCATTATTCCTGCTGACGAAATCCAGATTGACGACAAGTTACATTTTGTGGAAGAACCAATCGAGGTAACTGATTGGAAGGTCCAAAAATTAAGGCGCAGCAAGATCAGATTGGTCAAAGTGCGCTGGAATGCCAAGCGTGGACCGGAGTTCACGTGGGAAAGGCTGGACCGGATGAAGCAAAAATACCCCGCCCTATTCGAGAAGACACCTGTACCGGAGAACTCGAAGTGAATTCCGGGATGGAATTCTCTTAACGGGGGGAGAATGTAACAACCGGCAAAAATAAGGTAATTCCGTACGAATTAATTAATATATGATTAACGTAATTAAATGCAATTATGTGTGATTTAATTATCAAGGCCTTAGGGGATAGCAATTTCCAAATAGTGCATAGGAATGCATACGTTTAATGGTAAAGCATGATTGGATCATGTGCGAATAAGCTATCCGGTATGGACGTTGGCAATTACCCGGTAATAATTAAATAAACGAAACGGATCCCGGACACCCAGGATATAAAATAAAGGGTATTTTCATAAGATATAATGAGTTTTGGAACTCCAAAACCATAAATGATAACGTCTTGTACAAATCTCCCGGTAACGAATAAAATGCGCGTACCGCACCCGATACGCGTAAAACTCATAAATTCACCCGGCAAAGGCCTAAATAACCTATCAACGCTTAAAATAGACTATATTTAAGGGTTATTAAAGGTATATTTAATGTCCGGATAACGCGTGATTAAAACCCGAACGACACCCGAACGACGGGGGATTAAACATAACAACAATGGGTAAATATTTGTAGTTGTGGACCCCACTTAAACCCACATGGGGCCGGCCTAATGGCCTTAATATATCCATATCTTGTGCAAATCTTAATAATAACCTATGTAAAGCATGCTTAACATAAGACAAAAGTGTAAGAAAAGGTATAGGTGAACATTAAGTACAAAAGCAACTAAACCTTGTCCCCCTTGCTAATATTTTCGGCCCTATGGCCATAAGAGTCCAAGACCAAAATCCAAGCCATCATTACATTAGTGCATGCATGTATGTGAGGTCTTGTATGTAGGATAATGATGCCTTATAAAGATTAGCTAAGATTTGCAAGAAAACTCATGCCTATACATACATACATACGGCACATTACACACACACACATATCACCTTTGCAAAAATCTCCCAAGTACACATATGATCTTCCATAAGATCTCTTGAATATTTGGCATCATTACATGTGATAATTATATAAATAACACATGTTAGAAGATTGAATAACAAAGCAAAACAATCCTCTCTTCTTCCCCTCTTGTGGCCGTGAGCTTCCATCCTCCCCCATACACATTTCTTTCAAGTTTCTACATCTCCAAATCACTTAAAATCATCCATCATCCAAACCCCTTTTGTGTGTTTCAAGAGCTTGGAGCTAAACCACTAGGAAGAACACACTAAACCCCTCTCAAATCCAAGGTTTTTGTCTTCCCTAGCCTTGTGCTAGTAGTAAGCTTCTTAATCTTGTTTTTGATTGTTATTATTCATGTATGTGTTCCTAGTAGCAAGTTGTACATGAAGGGTTTAAAAATGGTTTTGAACATGATCTTTAATAGGTTTTCATGTGTAAAATGGAAGATTAAAGATATGAAAATAAACCATGGATTTGTTGATGATGATGTATTAGTCTTGAAAATATATAAAGTTTACATGTAAGACTAAGTAGGATGATGTTTTGGTTAAGATTTTGAAATGAACTTGAATATGATAAAAGTAACTTTAAATCATCTTGTTATGATCATTTAAGTTATAATATGTGGTAAAACATGTTAGAAGTGCATAAATGAATAAGATGGAAAATCTAAGTTAGCTTACTTAGATAAATGAAATTTTGATAAAATGGACAAATACATAAAACACACATATAATTAGTCTTTCATATGGAATATAAGACTAACATAAGTGTTTTGATACAAAAATAACTTACCAATAAAAAGTTGAATCTTCAAAGTTAACTATTTTGAGTGAAAAATGCTAACTTTGGAAGTTAGAGTGGAAAAATGCAACTTTTGTAAGTTAAGGGACTAAAGTTGTAACTTTGAAAGTTAGAGGACTAAAATGGATATTTTAGAAACTATTAGTCCAAAAATACAAGTATGGAAAGTTTGGTGTCAAAAATGCAAGTAATAAAGTCTAAGGATGATTTTTGTAAATACTAGTAGAAATACTTGGGTATTTTGTATAAAAGTGTATTTTTGAAAGTTATAAAAATATAAAGGGTTTTAACATAAGGATTTTTATAAAATAGAGATTTTATAAAAATATTAAACAAACTTGGGAAACTTATACAAAAATGGATACTTTTATATAAATGGGAATATAAAAGTGTTGGAAACATTTTTGTAGTTAAGTTAACAAGTTGGGTTAAAAATACATAAGTATCTTAAACCATCCAAGTAACATGTGAAAATAGGAAGAAATATGGATAATATTTCTATAAAATACATGTTGGGGAAAACTTGGAAAAATTAACTAATCGAGTTAAGATATCGAACTAAAACGCGTTAACGAACCGTACCCGGACAAAATATGAGAAAAATGCCATTGCGGCAAGATAAGAAAAATATATATTTTAAGAAGTAAAATATATATATACTTTGGGTGAAAACAAATAAACACTTTCCTAAGTGTTGGAGGAATTAATTCGTGGGAGAAAACACATGACATGAACAAATAAAACGTTAAAAACAAACGTATGTACTTAACAAGAAAAATTACACATTTATATATATTTGTACGCTCGTCTCGGCAAAATTCTAGTATATCTACTTAATGGGAAAGTAGATATGCGGGAAGGAAAGCCGCGACGAGAAGACAAGGATATATGCATGTGTATGTCGTACCAACGAAATCCTAGTATATTTATTTGAATGGGAAAATAAATATACGGTGTGGTGAGTTGAATCAGACGTTAAGAATATACGATCGAACGTGTCACACCACGACAAAGGCGGAAACACGTGGCGCGACGGTTCAAAAGCATAAAGTCAAGGTTATGGCTAAACACAAGTAATTTAAGAAAATGGGTCATTCATTATGACGTCAAATCTGTTTTCCCACATTACACAAAAGTTAATTGTTTTTGAAATAAACATAGAGGTTTCTCAAATATATCCCAAATGCCTTGGGAAATAAAGGTGAAACCCCACAAAAGCTTGACGTCGCATTGGAGATTCCCCGACCCTGCTTGCCTGATCTTTCATCTTCTAATTACCTGAAAGATATGTTTAAAAAGTTTCGTCAATATAAATATATTGGTGAGTTCACAGGTTTTCAGTTTCTAAAACTTGAATACTTGGGAATACCATGTTATGACAATATATAGGAGTTGCAAATTCCTATAAATCTACTTGAGACTATAATCAAACCAAGACATATAATAACTGTGCCCCGCTCCAAGTCGTTACTCGGTTTCCCACGACTTAAGTTCAGAATATTTGCACCCCAGGCATAACCTAATGCATAATCGACGCTATCGATTAGGGGTGGGCCTTGTCAGGCACCAATAGTACTATTCGAATATTCCTCCGGTTTCAATTCCCTGAACAAATGATTATAGAGGCGAGGACTCAACCCCGAGTGGCGGTCACACCTCAAGTATTAAATCCGTCAAACACTATCCCTAACATATCTTTCCCCCGAAAAAACGTAAAAATAGTTTAAAATGGGGCCGTGAAACTCACCTGTAACTGCGTCTGGCTCAATAAGGTGAATAGCAAGGGGTGGTCTTGCACCTACAAACGTCCTAAACGTATAAGTCACTATTCCTATAGTGCACGTGCCTTGGCAAGTTGTACACCCAACTCCCGACCACAAGTTGTTCCAAATCCCGTTTAATTAAGCGTGTATCCTAGGTTTCGTTGGCGTTGCATTACCCTTTGTGTTACAAGTTATATATTACTCTTGTTAATATTTCCATAACTTGTATCTTATTATCATCGACTCGACTTCACTTAACATATAATTATTTTCCCATTAAAATAATTATACTTAAGATCGCATCGCTCGATATAATATATATTTCAATCCTCGACCCGACTCACTTTGCCACACATTTGTTTTCCCATTTAAACAAATATGCTAAGATTTTGTCGTTCGATCGTATATTCTTAACGTCCGATTCAACTCACCACACCGTATATTTATTTTCCCATTCAAATAACTATACTAGGATTTCGTTGGTACGACATACACATATATATATCCTTGTCTTCTCGTCGCGGCTTTCCTTCCCGCATATCTACTTTCCCATTAAGTAGATATACTAGAATTTTGCCGAGACGAGCGTACAATATATATATATAAATGTGTAATTTTTCTTGTTAAGTATATACGTTTGTTTTAACGTCTTATTCGTTTGTGTCATGTGTTTCTCCCACGAATTAATCCTCCAACACTTAGGAAAGTGTTTATTTGTTTTCACCCAAAGTATATATATATTTTACTTCTTAAAATATATATATTTTTCTTATCTTGCCGCAATGGCATTTTTCTCATATTTTGTCCGTGTACGGTTCGTTAACGCGTTTTAGTTCGATATCTTAACTTGATTAGTTAATTTTTTTCAAGTTTTTCCCAACATGTATTTTATAGAAATATCATCCTATTTTCACATGTTACTTGGATGGTTAAAATACTTATGTATTTTTAACCCAACTTGTCAACTTAACTACAAAAATGTTTCCAACACTTTTATATTCCCATTTATATAAAAGTATTCATTTTTGTATAAGTTTCCCAAGTTTGTTTAATATTTTTATAAAATCTCTATTTTATAAAAATCCTTATGTTAAAACCCTTTATATTTTTATAACTTTCAAAAATACACTTTTATACAAAATACCCAAGTATTTCTACTAGTATTTACAAAAATCATCCTTAGACTTTATTTCTTACATTTTTGACACCAAACTTTCCATACTTGTATTTTTGGACTAATAGTTTCTAAAATGTCCATTTTAGTCCCTTAACTTTCAAAGTTACAACTTTAGTCCCTTAACTTACAAAAGTTGCATTTTCCTACTCTAACTTCCAAAGTTAGCATTTTTCACTCAAAATAGTTAACTTTGAAGATTCAACTTTTTATTGGTAAGTTATTCTTGTATCAAAACACTTATGTTAGTCTTATATTCCATATGGAAGACTAATTATGTGTGTGTTTTATGCATTTGTCCATTTCTTCAAAATATCATTCATCCAAGTGAGTTAACTTTAATTTTCCATCTTATTCATTTATGAACTTCTAACATGTTTTACCACATATTATAACTTAAATGATCATAATAAGATGAATTAAAGTTAGTTTTAGCATATTCAAGTTTATCTCAAAATCTTAACCAAAACATCATCCTACTTAGTCTTATATGTAAACTTCATATATTTTCAAGACTAATACATCATCATCATCAAATCCATGGTTTATTTTCATATCTTTAACCTTCCATTTTACACATGAAAACTTATTAAAGATTATGTTCAAAACCATTTTTAAACCCATCATGTACAACTTGCTACTAGGAACATATACATGAATAATAACAATCAAAAACAAGATTAAGAAGCTTACTACTAGCACAAGGCTAGGGAAGACAAAAACCTTGGATTTGAGAGGGGTTTAGTGTGTTCTTCCTAGTGGTTTAGCTCCAAGCTCTTGAAACACACAAAAGGGGTTTGGATGATGGATGATTTTAAGTATTTTGGAGATGTAAAAACTTGAAAGAACAATGTGTATGTGTGTATGTAATCCCACGGCTCAAGGAAGAAAAGAAGGAGAATTGTTTTTGCTTTGTTATCTTCAAAGGACTAACATGTGTTATTATATAATCAACTCATGTAATGATGCTAAAGATTTAAGGGATCTTATGGAAGATTATGAGTGTACTTGGGAGATTTTTGAAATGAGGATATGTGTGTGTGTAGAAAGAGCCGTATGTATGTATGTAGAGATAGGTGGTTTCTTGCAATCTTGGTTAAATCTTCCTAAGGCATCATGATCCTACTTATAAGACTTATCACACCCATGCACACTCTAATGTAATGATGGTTTGGAGTGTTGTCTTGGCCTTTGGTGGCCTTTGGCCGAAAATTGGCTCAAGGGGACAAGGTTTATTTGCTTTTGTACTTAATGTCTACTTATGCTTTTCTTACACATTTTGTCTTATGTTAAACATGCTTTACATAGGTTATTATTAAGATTTGCACAAGATATGGGTATATTAGGGCCATTAGGCCGGCCCCATGTGGGTTTAAGTGGGGTCCACATCTTCAAATATTTACCCAATACTTGTTATGTTTAATCCCCCGTCGTTCGGGTGTCGTTCGGGTATTTTTCGGGTTTTAATCACGCGTTATTCGGACATTAAATATACCTTTAATAACCCTTAAATATAGTCTATTTTAAGCGTTGATTGGCTATTTAGGCCTTTACCGGGTGAAATTATGAGTTATACGCGTATCGGGTGCGATACGCGCACTTTATTCGTTACCGGGAGATTTGTACAAGACGTTTTCATTTATGGTTTTGGAGTTCCAAAACTCATTATATCTTATGAAAATACCCTTTATTTTATATCCTGGGTGTCCGGGATTCGTTTCGTTTATTTAATTATTACCGGGTAATTGCCAACATCCGTACCGGATAGCTTATTCGCACATGATCCAATCATGCTTTACCATTAAACGTATGCATTCCTATGCACTATTTGGAAATTGCTATTCCCTAAGGCCTTGATAATTAAATCACACATAATTGCATTTAATTACGTTAATCATATATTAATTAATTGTACGGAATTACCTTATTTTTGCCGGTTGTTACATTCTCCCCCCGTTAAGAGAATTCCGTCCCGGAATTCACTTCGAGTTCTCCGGTACAGGTGTCTTCTCGAATAGAGCGGGGTATTTTTGCTTCATCCGGTCCAGCCTTTCCCACGTGAACTCCGGTCCACGCTTGGCATTCCAGCGCACTTTGACCAATCTGATCTTGCTGCGCCTTAATTTTTGGACCTTCCAATCAGTTACCTCGATTGGTTCTTCCACAAAATGTAACTTGTCGTCAATCTGGATTTCGTCAGCAGGAATAATGAGAGTTTCGTCGGATAGGCACTTTTTCAAGTTCGACACATGAAACGTGTCGTGTATTCCACTAAGCTCTTGAGGCAACTCGAGCCTGTATGCCACTGTGCCTACCCTCGACAAGACTTTGAACGGCCCAATATATCGCGGGTTCAGCTTCCCGCGCTTCCCAAAGCGCGCGACACCTTTCCAAGGTGATACTTTCAATAGGACCCTGTCTCCGACTTGAAACTCTAAAGGCTTTCGCCTCATATCAGCATAGCTTTTCTGGCGGTCCCGGGCCGCTTTGAGACGTTCTTTTATCAAAAAGACCTTATCCGTGGTCTCTTGAACAATTTCGGGCCCGGTGAGTTGCTTTTCCCCAACTTCCGCCCAACATAATGGCGATCGGCACTTGCGTCCATATAAAGCTTCAAACGGTGCAGCTTGAATGCTCGTATGATAACTGTTGTTATAAGAAAATTCTACCAATGGCAAGTGCGTATCCCAATTACCTCCGAAATCAATCGCGCATGCCCTTAACATATCCTCCAAGGTCTGGATGGTTCGTTCACTTTGACCATCCGTTTGGGGGTGATATGCGGTGCTCATGTCGAGGCGAGTACCGAGGGCTTCATTTAAACTTTCCCAAAATCTGGAAGTGAAGCGACTATCCCGATCGGAGATGATAGATACAGGTACACCGTGTTTAGATACCACTTCCTTAATGTACAAACGGGTCAGTTTCTCCAACTTGTCCGTTTCACGAATCGGAAGGAAGTGTGCAGATTTTGTCAATCGGTCAACGATTACCCAGATCGTGTCATGGCCACTTGTCGTCTTAGGTAACTTGGTAATGAAGTCCATAGTGATTCGTTCCCATTTCCATTCCGGTATTTCCGGTTGTTGGAGCAAACCGGAAGGTCTCTGGTGCTCAGCCTTGACTTTTGCGCAAGTCAAACATCGTGCAACATAGGCTGCTATATCCCTTTTGAAATTCGGCCACCAATAAAGCTCCTTCAAATCGTGGAACATCTTGTCTGCACCCGGGTGAACCGAATATCTAGAACTGTGAGCTTCGGCCAATACTAGCTCACGCAATCCACCATATACTGGAACCCAAATTCTATTCATGAAATACAATGTCTGGTCCGCTTTTGGTTCCAGTGAATCAACCATCTTTCGTAACCTTTCACCTTTGACATTCTCGGGTTTGAGGGCGTTAACTTGAGCTTCACGAATTCGTTCAGTCATATTCGTGTGGATAGTCAATCCCAAAGCTCGAACACGCAATGGTTTAACCCGTTCCTTGCGACTCAAGGCGTCGGCTACGACATTCGCCTTACCGGGATGGTACTTTATCTCACAATCGTAATCGTTTAATAATTCAACCCATCGCCGTTGTCGCATATTCAAATCCTTCTGATCGAAGATGTGCTGTAAACTTTTGTGGTCAGTGAAAATCGTGCACTTGGTTCCGTACAAATAGTGCCTCCATATCTTGAGAGCGAACACCACTGCACCTAATTCCAAATCGTGTGTAGTGTAGTTCTTCTCATGGATTTTCAGTTGCCTGGAAGCATATGCTATTACCTTTTCTCGCTGCATCAATACACAACCCAAGCCTTGATGCGAGGCATCACAGTAAACCACAAAATCTTCCGTACCGTCTGGAAGTGACAGTATCGGAGCGCCACATAACTTGTCATTTAACAATTGGAATGCTGCCTCTTGCTTTTCCGTCCACTCAAATTTCTTATCCTTTTGGGTTAGCATGGTTAAAGCTTGCGCTATTTTTGAAAAGTTCTCGATGAACCTTCTGTAATAACCCGCGAGGCCTAGAAATTGTCGTACTTCGGTAGGAGTCCGAGGTGCTTCCCAATTTTTAATCGCCTCGATCTTGGCCGGATCAACGTGTATGCCCTTCTCGTTTACCACGTGACCTAGAAAGTGAACTTCCCGAATCCAAAAGTCACATTTTGAGAATTTAGCATAGAGCTTCTCTTTGCGTAATACTTCAAGAATTAACCGAAGGTGATTCTCGTGGTCTTCTTTCGTGCGTGAATAGATCAAAATATCGTCAATGAAGACGATGACGAATTTGTCCAGGTATGGCTTACACACGCGGTTCATTAGGTCCATGAAAACCGCTGGTGCGTTGGTTAAGCCGAACGGCATCACCAAAAATTCATAGTGTCCATACCGGGTTCTGAAGGCCGTCTTTGGTACATCTTCTTCTTGTATACGCAACTGGTGATAGCCTGACCTCAAGTCGATCTTGGAGTAATAGCTGGAACCTTGGAGCTGATCAAATAAATCGTCGATCCTGGGGAGAGGATAGCGATTCTTGATGGTTAGTTTGTTCAGCTCTCGATAGTCGATGCACATGCGAAATGTGCCATCCTTCTTCTTCACAAATAAGACGGGAGCTCCCCAAGGTGAGAAACTCGGTCTTATAAAACCTTTGTCCAATAATTCTTGTAGCTGGCTGGACAGTTCCTGCATCTCTGATGGAGCTAGGCGGTATGGCGATCGTGCCACAGGAGCTGCTCCGGGAACGAGGTCGATGCGGAACTCGACTTGTCGAGGTGGTGGCAACCCCGGCAAATCTTCTGGAAATACATCCGGAAAATCTCTGGCGACTGGAATGTCTTCCAACTTTCGCTCGTCGGCCTTCTTGTCTACTACGTGTGCCAAGAACGCGACAAGCCCTTTTCTCAGACACTTACGAGCCTTCATGCTCGAAATAATCCTTAGTGGCGTCCCGTGTCTTTCCCCTTGAATTGAGAGAGTTTCACCGCTTGCGAGGGGAACTTGAATAACCTTATCGTTGCAAACCACAATGGCACGGTGTGCGGACAACCAGTCCATGCCAACAACGATGTCAAAACTTCCCAATACAACCGGTAATAGATCAATCCCAAACTCGTGCCCACAGAGTTCTAACTTACAACCTTTTGCTACCTCTCTCGTTTCAATAGTTTTACCATTAGCCAGTTCTATAGAGTAGGGTGTATCTAGTTTGCTAGTTTTTAAACCAAGTAGTCTTTTAAACTCAATGGATATGAAGCTAAAGTCAGCACCGGTATCAAATAATACAGAGGCATAATGACCATTTAGAGGAAACGTACCAGTGACCACATTGGGGTCTTGCCGTGCGTCACCGGCTCCAATTACAAATGCCCTGCCGCGGGCCTGATTGTTGACTTTGGGGCAATCTTTCTTCCAATGGTCCAATGACCCGCATGCAAAACAGGGTCTGGCCCCTCCGTTCTTTGGTGCTCCAGATCGGCACTCTTCAGTCTTGTGCCCGGTGCGGTGGCACTTCCCGCAAGTTAATCCATTGTTCCTCCCCTGGTTTCCCTGTTTGTTATTGTTATTGTTACCACGTCCTGTGGCGGCATAACCCTTTCCTTTCTTGTTCGAGCTACCCGACGCTCGATCCCTTCTTCCCTCATCTCTCTTCCTTTTCCCAAACCTTTGCCCGTTACCCTGATCATTAGTTGCAACCGCTGAACTTGATCCCTGTTTCTTGGCCTCAACACTACTTGCTTCAGAAATTTTTAACCCAGAAACTTGGCGGATTAGGGTACCCATGCGGATAGCATCCTCAGTCAAACTTAGTGCCAGATCAATTGCCTCGCGCATGGTCGTGGGTTTGGAAGAGGTGACCATGCTGCGAATCTGTGGTGCTAGCCCGAATAAGTAACGTTCCACCTTGTTCTTCTCTGGTGTAACCAGACGAGGTACTAGTCGAGCGAGATCATGAAATCTTGACGTATACCCAGTGACGTCTGCCCCTACCATGGTGAGGTTCCAGAACTCGGTTTCCAACTTCTGCACTTCGCTTGCCGGGCGGTATTCGGCAGTCATGAGTTCTTTCAGTGCCGCCCATGATAGAGCGTATGCAACATCATCGCCTAGAGACTGTACTTGGCCGTTCCACCAAGTTAGCGCTTGATCTAGGAACAGATTGGTGGCGTACATGACAGACTGTCGAGGGGTACACCCGCTGATGCGGATAACTGCCTCGGTCTTTTCGAACCATTTGACCAGGCCTATGGAACCCTCAGTGCCGCTGAAGTTTATTGGCTTACAGTCCAAGAAAGCCTTGAAAGTGCAGCCGCGCTCTCCCGAGGCTGTCCCTGTAATAGTAACATAGTATGTTATTATGGGATAGGAGTTTGTGAAATATCCTCCCATTACTTTTTCATTTATTTTTAAACCTCTTACCACTGGGGGAGGTCTCTCGTCGCTCGCTCCCTGTCCTGTCATGGGAGTGTTCAGAGCGTGCGGCTTCGTGTTCAGCGATGGCACGAGCTATGCGTTCAGATATCATAGTTTCGAGCTCGGCCGGTGTTGTGGGCAGTCCGTCCGCTCCACTATTGCTTCGGGTGGCAGGTGCCATTTTTCTTCAATAATAATTATCAAAGGTTAATTTGGCAAACATTATACAATACAAAGCATAAATAACAAACCAAAGCATGAACACAATAATCAACACCATATCATCACACAGAAATATAAATAGAAATCGACATAACATCACCACACAAATATACAAACCACAACATATGGAGTAAGCAATAATAATCATAGACAACAATATATTTCACCATAATAATAAGATTTTTCATTAATTTCAATAATATCAGTACAATGCTTGTTCATAATACAAAATGGAGAATACATTTCTCATACAATACATTGCTTTTGAAATAATAAAACATCATATCATACGCCGTAATACCCGTACGGCTAGGCAAAATGCAGACGAGTGTCGTAACCCGTGCTGTACTACCATAGTGCTGCTAATATGTACATAAGCTGGTGTGTCTTCTGTGCATCCCCGGATACATACTACTGTGGCGGTGGCGGGGGGTACTGGTACTGCGGCGCATACATGCTAATCGTCATGCTGATCTCTGAGATGCGCTCGTACAAAAACTGTCGATGTGCCCAGTGTGCATCCCCAGTAATCCCGCTCTGCGCATCCATGCGCAAGAGCTCCTCTGCGTAATGCGCCAAGGCATCACGAGTATCAATCATCCTAGCCCACATCAATCTCGTCTGATGCTCAACCTGATTCACGGTGCGCTGCACCGTGTTGACTAGAGTCTGAAAATCCTGCTCTAAAGTGATGGTCGAGGTCTGGGCTGGTCCAGAGGGGGGTGTCATCCTGGGAAGGTGGGATGGTCCGGGTACATCAGGGTGTGTGGATGGGAAGGGCCCGAAGGGGAATGGTACTGGTATGTGTGGTAGCAATGGAGTGAAACCGGGTGGCCTGATGGAAAAGTAGGGTGGCATCATATACGGGTCCCCTGCACCTAGAGGGTATGGTGCAGGTGTCATGCTGGGAATGGTGGGGATGGGTATAGTCATGGCAATGGTGGGTGGTGGCATGGGCTCAGCTAGTGGGGCTACCAATGGCTCAGAGACAGTGGCCCACTCTGGAGTGGACACCACTACAGGGGGTGTGGGAGGGCTCGCAGTGGCGAAGGCCTCCATGCCTGCCCTATGTAGCTCAGAGCTACGGGCGGGACTACCCTCATGTATAAGTGCTGCTGGTGCTGGCTCCTCCTGGGGTATGGGCTCGGGTGCTGGTGGGGCTATGGGGTCGGCTGGGGCGTCCTCTAGCATTGGAGCCACTGGCTCCTCCTGATCAGCCTGAATCTCGGGCACCAACATGTGCCCTACCGAACCCACAGACTCGTCATCGGAGTCATCGGATATCCATCCGTTCCTCCCACGGGGAATGGGCAGGAGTCTCATGCCTGCAGGTACGTGAATGTGGGGTACCGGTGCCGGCTCGTGCTCGGCGTGAGCCTGTCGGCGGAAAGGAGACTCTGCCGCGTCTGACTGGGCGGGAACTGGTCGCGAAGGACCGGCACAGCCGTCAGGGAAATCCCTGATGGCTCGAACGGGGCGTACGGCCAAAGGTGCGGCCGGTACGATGGGCGGTGGCGCGTCGATCACGGCCGGTGTCCAGTCAGGATCCTCGCTAGGATCTGTCTCGTCCGAATCGTCGTCTGACCCTCCTGCGACGTCCATCTCTACGTCGTCTTCTTCCGCATCGAGTACAACCAGCTCGACTGGCTCCGGCGGAGGTGCAGGTATAATCTGAATACTGCTATCAACACTAGGCGCTATACTTCCCGCGTCGGACATCCTGGCAAAAGAACCGTACATGTATATATGATTTATTTAAATTAGACAGTTATGGCGTACTCTATAGTAACCTTCCTAACTTCTAATTTCTACGTTACAGTATAACAATACTCATGGCTGGCTTGGTCGGAATCTCCTCATGCCCAATGCTTCTTGAAAATTACTTTTATTTAAAACCATGTACATTTTCTTTTGAAAACTTTATCTTTAGAACCAAATCCGGTTATAGTCTAGTTTTTAAAGAAAATACTCTAGTTCGCTATAACCTTGGCTCTGATACCACGTTCTGTCACACCACGACAAAGGCGGAAACACGTGGCGCGACGGTTCAAAAGCATAAAGTCAAGGTTATGGCTAAACACAAGTAATTTAAGAAAATGGGTCATTCATTATGACGTCAAATCTGTTTTCCCACATTACACAAAAGTTAATTGTTTTTGAAATAAACATAGAGGTTTCTCAAATATATCCCAAATGCCTTGGGAAATAAAGGTGAAACCCCACAAAAGCTTGACGTCGCATTGGAGATTCCCCGACCCTGCTTGCCTGATCTTTCATCTTCTAATTACCTGAAAGATATGTTTAAAAAGTTTCGTCAATATAAATATATTGGTGAGTTCACAGGTTTTCAGTTTCTAAAACTTGAATACTTGGGAATACCATGTTATGACAATATATAGGAGTTGCAAATTCCTATAAATCTACTTGAGACTATAATCAAACCAAGACATATAATAACTGTGCCCCGCTCCAAGTCGTTACTCGGTTTCCCACGACTTAAGTTCAGAATATTTGCACCCCAGGCATAACCTAATGCATAATCGACGCTATCGATTAGGGGTGGGCCTTGTCAGGCACCAATAGTACTATTCGAATATTCCTCCGGTTTCAATTCCCTGAACAAATGATTATAGAGGCGAGGACTCAACCCCGAGTGGCGGTCACACCTCAAGTATTAAATCCGTCAAACACTATCCCTAACATATCTTTCCCCCGGAAAAACGTAAAAATAGTTTAAAATGGGGCCGTGAAACTCACCTGTAACTGCGTCTGGCTCAATAAGGTGAATAGCAAGGGGTGGTCTTGCACCTACAAACGTCCTAAACGTATAAGTCACTATTCCTATAGTGCATGTGCCTTGGCAAGTTGTACACCCAACTCCCGACCACAAGTTGTTCCAAATCCCGTTTAATTAAGCGTGTATCCTAGGTTTCGTTGGCGTTGCATTACCCTTTGTGTTACAAGTTATATATTACTCTTGTTAATATTTCCATAACTTGTATCTTATTATCATCGACTCGACTTCACTTAACATATAATTATTTTCCCATTAAAATAATTATACTTAAGATCGCATCGCTCGATATAATATATATTTCAATCCTCGACCCGACTCACTTTGCCACACATTTGTTTTCCCATTTAAACAAATATGCTAAGATTTTGTCGTTCGATCGTATATTCTTAACGTCCGATTCAACTCACCACACCGTATATTTATTTTCCCATTCAAATAACTATACTAGGATTTCGTTGGTACGACATACACATATATATATCCTTGTCTTCTCGTCGCGGCTTTCCTTCCCGCATATCTACTTTCCCATTAAGTAGATATACTAGAATTTTGCCGAGACGAGCGTACAATATATATATAAATGTGTAATTTTTCTTGTTAAGTATATACGTTTGTTTTAACGTCTTATTCGTTTGTGTCATGTGTTTCTCCCACGAATTAATCCTCCAACACTTAGGAAAGTGTTTATTTGTTTTCACCCAAAGTATATATATATTTTACCTCTTAAAATATATATATTTTTCTTATCTTGCCGCAATGGCATTTTTCTCATATTTTGTCCGTGTACGGTTCGTTAACGCGTTTTAGTTCGATATCTTAACTTGATTAGTTAATTTTTTTAAAGTTTTTCCCAACATGTATTTTATAGAAATATCATCCTATTTTCACATGTTACTTGGATGGTTAAAATACTTATGTATTTTTAACCCAACTTGTCAACTTAACTACAAAAATGTTTCCAACACTTTTATATTCCCATTTATATAAAAGTATTCATTTTTGTATAAGTTTCCCAAGTTTGTTTAATATTTTTATAAAATCTCTATTTTATAAAAATCCTTATGTTAAAACCCTTTATATTTTTATAACTTTCAAAAATACACTTTTATACAAAATACCCAAGTATTTCTACTAGTATTTACAAAAATCATCCTTAGACTTTATTTCTTACATTTTTGACACCAAACTTTCCATACTTGTATTTTTGGACTAATAGTTTCTAAAATGTCCATTTTAGTCCCTTAACTTTCAAAGTTACAACTTTAGTCCCTTAACTTACAAAAGTTGCATTTTCCTACTCTAACTTCCAAAGTTAGCATTTTTCACTCAAAATAGTTAACTTTGAAGATTCAACTTTTTATTGGTAAGTTATTCTTGTATCAAAACACTTATGTTAGTCTTATATTCCATATGGAAGACTAATTATGTGTGTGTTTTATGCATTTGTCCATTTCTTCAAAATATCATTCATCCAAGTGAGTTAACTTTAATTTTCCATCTTATTCATTTATGAACTTCTAACATGTTTTACCACATATTATAACTTAAATGATCATAATAAGATGAATTAAAGTTAGTTTTAGCATATTCAAGTTTATCTCAAAATCTTAACCAAAACATCATCCTACTTAGTCTTATATGTAAACTTCATATATTTTCAAGACTAATACATCATCATCATCAAATCCATGGTTTATTTTCATATCTTTAACCTTCCATTTTACACATGAAAACTTATTAAAGATTATGTTCAAAACCATTTTTAAACCCATCATGTACAACTTGCTACTAGGAACATATACATGAATAATAACAATCAAAAACAAGATTAAGAAGCTTACTACTAGCACAAGGCTAGGGAAGACAAAAACCTTGGATTTGAGAGGGGTTTAGTGTGTTCTTCCTAGTGGTTTAGCTCCAAGCTCTTGAAACACACAAAAGGGGTTTGGATGATGGATGATTTTAAGTATTTTGGAGATGTAAAAACTTGAAAGAACAATGTGTATGTGTGTATGTAATCCCACGGCTCAAGGAAGAAAAGAAGGAGAATTGTTTTTGCTTTGTTATCTTCAAAGGACTAACATGTGTTATTATATAATCAACTCATGTAATGATGCTAAAGATTTAAGGGATCTTATGGAAGATTATGAGTGTACTTGGGAGATTTTTGAAATGAGGATATGTGTGTGTGTAGAAAGAGCCATATGTATGTATGTAGAGATAGGTGGTTTCTTGCAATCTTGGTTAAATCTTCCTAAGGCATCATGATCCTACTTATAAGACTTATCACACCCATGCACACTCTAATGTAATGATGGTTTGGAGTGTTGTCTTGGCCTTTGGTGGCCTTTGGCCGAAAATTGGCTCAAGGGGACAAGGTTTATTTGCTTTTGTACTTAATGTCTACTTATGCTTTTCTTACACATTTTGTCTTATGTTAAACATGCTTTACATAGGTTATTATTAAGATTTGCACAAGATATGGGTATATTAGGGCCATTAGGCCGGCCCCATGTGGGTTTAAGTGGGGTCCACATCTTCAAATATTTACCCAATACTTGTTATGTTTAATCCCCCGTCGTTCGGGTGTCGTTCGGGTATTTTTCGGGTTTTAATCACGCGTTATTCGGACATTAAATATACCTTTAATAACCCTTAAATATAGTCTATTTTAAGCGTTGATTGGCTATTTAGGCCTTTACCGGGTGAAATTATGAGTTATACGCGTATCGGGTGCGATACGCGCACTTTATTCGTTACCGGGAGATTTGTACAAGACGTTTTCATTTATGGTTTTGGAGTTCCAAAACTCATTATATCTTATGAAAATACCCTTTATTTTATATCCTGGGTGTCCGGGATTCGTTTCGTTTATTTAATTATTACCGGGTAATTGCCAACATCCGTACCGGATAGCTTATTCGCACATGATCCAATCATGCTTTACCATTAAACGTATGCATTCCTATGCACTATTTGGAAATTGCTATTCCCTAAGGCCTTGATAATTAAATCACACATAATTGCATTTAATTACGTTAATCATATATTAATTAATTGTACGGAATTACCTTATTTTTGCCGGTTGTTACAGAACGACAAGATCTTAGCATATTTGTTTAAATGGGAAAACAAATGTGCGGCAAAGTGAGTCGGGTCGAGGATTGAAATATATATTATATCGAGCGATGCGATCTTAAGTATAATTATTTAAATGGGAAAATAATTATATGTTAAGTGAAGTCGAGTCGATGATAATAAGATACAAGTTATGGAAATATTAACAAGAGTAATATATAACTTGTAACACAAAGGGTAATGTAACGCCAACAAAACCTAGGATACGCGCTTAATTAAACGGGATTTGGAACAACTTGTGGTCGGGAGTTGGGTGTACAACTTGCCAAGGCACATGCACTATAGGAATAGTGACTTATACGTCTAGGACGTTTGTAGGTGCAATACCACCCACTTGCTATCCACCCTTTTGAGCCAGACGCAGTTTCAGGTGAGTTTCACGGCCCCATTTTAAACTATTTTTACGTTTTCCGGGGGAAAGATATGTTAGGGATAATGTTTGACGGATTTAATACTTGAGGTGTGACCGCCACTCGGGGTTGAGTCCTCGCCTCTATAATCATTTGTTCAGGGAAATGAAACCGGTGGAATGTTTGAATAGTACTATTGGTGCCTGACAAGGCCCACCCCTAATCGATAGCGTCGATTATGCATTAGGTTATGCCTGGGGTGCAAATATTCTGAACTTAAGTCGTGGGAAACCGAGTAACGACTTGGAGCGGGGCACAATTATTATATGTCTTCGTTTGATTATAGTCTCAAGTAGAGTTATAGGAATTTGCAACTCCTATATATTGTCATAACATGGTATTCCCAAGTATTCAAGTTTTAGAAACTGAAAACCTGTGAACTCACCAATATATTTATATTGACGAAACTTTTTAAACATATCTTTCAGGTAACTAGATGATGAAAGATCAGGCGAGCCGGGTCGGAGAATCTCCAACGCGACGTCGAACTTTTGTGGGGTTTCACTTTTATTTCCCAAGGCATTTGGGATATATATGAGAAACCTCTATGTTTATTTCAAAAACAATTAACTTTTGTGTAATGTTTGAAAACAGATTTGACGTCATAATAAATGACCCATTTTCTTAAATTACTTGTGTTTAGCAATAACCTTGACTTTATGCTTTTGAACCGTCGCGCCACGTGTTTCCGCCTTTGTCGTGGTGTGACAGCCATCTTCGATCCCAACCTTCTCGACAGACCTTCTGTCCGCATTCTGCTTCTTTTTTTTCTTTTCGATTCACCATGGCCAAACAAATCATCCACACTACCGCTGCCACACACTTCCCAATCAAACTCACCCCAAAAGCCTTCCCTCATGGCACATCCAAGTTACCGCTACTTTCATTGGCCTTGAACTTGATCATCACATCATTGGTCTCGAAAATGTTCCTGCCGAAACCATTCTTGATGGCCAAATCACTAAACTCAACCCGGAATACCTTCGTTGGTTTCGTCAAGATCAAATGATCATAAGTGATCTACTTGGTAGTTGTTCTTACTAAATCCACCCTATTTTTTCCTCCTCCAAAATAGCCCCCAAAGCTTGGGAACTCTTAAACTAAAGCTATGCGAGTCGCTCCTGTTCCCGCATCATTTCCCTTAAATCCCGGTTAGCCAAAAACCCAAGAGGAAATCGTTCTATTTCTGATTACTTACATGAAATGAAATCTCTTTTTGATGAACTTGCTATGGGTCAAGTTATTCTACACAGTGTAACAAAAATGAGAAGGGTGAGAAGGATACAAAAAACGCAATAGATCATGAAATTTGGAACAATGAGCCACAAAATATAGCACAGTGCCAAAAAATATAACACGATGCTGAAGAAAAAAATACACAATGAATTGAAAAAATGACACAATGATGAAAATAAGAAAAAGACACAATGATATCGGTCCACTTGCCCGATATGGAATCGTCGGGCCGGTAGTTCTCTCCCTTACCAGCTAGAACAAAAAATGTTGCTCGGACTCTTTTCTAAAAATCTCCTTTGTTTTGATAGTTCACTAAAAAAACAAACCAAAAAAATATATAAGTGCTTGTTTAAAAAACTATGTGTAAAAAATATATAACATAACAAAAAATATATATCTTACCAACAACAGGATCCTCTGACACGTCAACCCACACTCGGGCTAAGGAGAACAACTCGTTGTCAGTCCATGGTTGGACGTTTTTTTTTGGTGCGAGTTTCCATGTCTTTCCTTTTGTGAGTCCGTCTTCCTCGCCCGGTTGTCTTGCCTCACGCGGGCTCTTGCTCTTGTATCGGTTCCTATGTCTCCAGAACCGACTGTGTGTCTTGCTAAGCATTTGAGGACCCGGACATTTGAGATGTCCCAAACACTTGTGTTGAGCCAAACCCACCTCCCATGTTAATGTTATCATGTTCGGGTCCCAATTCATTCATTGGTTTAACAGGTTCATAAAAGTTTGTGGGTTTGAACCTGAACCCGGAGCTATGGGTGGGACCCGACGCCAGTAGTTTGGGAACCGAACCCTAAACCACCTCTACCGAATGGATTCATCTTGTGTGTGTAGAAATTAGAAATTGTGTGTGTGTGTTATGCTCTGTGAATTAGAATGTGTAGTTTGTATGTGGATGTATGTATGTATATAAAAGAAGCAAGAAGCCCACGATTTTTTTAAATGAAAGTGACCGTTGAACGGTCAAAAAGGGAGATTCTCACATTGCCCAAAGTCACAACGCCCGTTATAATTAAAACGCTTTGGCTCCCAAACGCCCTACAGCGCTCGGGGGCGATGTTCCTGACGCTATGGGACTTCAAAACACCCTATAACTGACCACTACACATGAACTTATCTTCTATCACTAGCTTTACTGTTTTTTATTTGTTAATATATATTTTTTTCTGTGGTATACATTATGATTATATTTTTAAACACGCATATATATTGTATATTAGCATTTACAAAAAATATAGTTAGATAAAGTATAGAATACTAGACATAAATAATTAGGGGTGCAAACGCTTTGAGCCGCTCGTGAGCTACTCGAGCTCGGCTCGATAAAAAGCTTGAAACGAGTTGAGCATTATCAAGCTTGAGCCTAAAATAAAGCTCGTTTATTTATCAAGTCCGAGCTCGAGCCTGGCATGTAAGGCTCATTAGGCATAACCTTAGTATAATATTAGTTTTTTTGTAATATTTTACATATTTCGTAAGTTTTTTTTACCTTTTTTTATAATTATTTAAAAATTTTCTTCGTAATTTTTTTTTGTAATTTTCATATTTTTTCATAATTTTATTTTTCCTAAATGTTTAGCAATTTTAAAAATATATTTTCCTCTTTTTTAATCTTGTTGTAATTGATAATCCAAGCCAACATCTAAAAAATAACCAAATAAAAGTCATATGGATTGATGACCTTCTTAATAGGTAAATTATCTATGCTTAATTAGAACATTAAAATAACTTTAGCCAAATGGGACTTCGCTTAATAATTTTTTTGTTGGTTCTATTGACAACGGGGCTGCGACTACTTTTTGGGGAGATACGTGGTTACGTGAACATCCTTTTCGCCTTATTTATCCCAACTGTTTAGGCTGGAATCTAACAAATAGGTTTCAGTTTGTGATCGCCTGATGTTCGAGAATGGAGTTAAAGTGCTTCGTTGGGAATGGAGATCAAATCCTTCTGCACATGATTCTATCTCGGAGCTGTTCCAGTTACTCGAAGACATTCATGATTTCCAGTGGAGAGGGGGGAGTGACGAATTGAGACGGGAGGCGGATAATAACAGATTATTTTCAGTTAACTCGCCCAAGAAGCTACTCTATACAACTTATCACCAGGCAAGCACACCGACTATAAAATGGAAAGGATGGGTCCCCTTAAAGTGCAAGATAATGGTTTAGAGAGCGGTCCGAGATCGTCTTCCTACTCGTGTGGAGTTATCTAAACGAGGTGTTCCATTGCAGGTTGATTCGTGTGTTTTCTGTCAAACGGGTCAAGAAACGGCTATGCATTTGTTCACCGGGTGCGGATTTTCTTTAGAGATTTGGAGTAGGGTTAGCGCTTGGTGTCGTTTGGGTCCTTTTTTCGCATTTGATGTGCCGGATATCCTGAATGTTGCGGAATCTCAACCCTTGCCGAAAACGAAAAAGAACATTCTTAGAGGTATGGTCTTTACTACTATGTGGATGGTATATATGGAATGAACGGAACGATCGAATATTTAAAGACAAGTCTCGAAAAGCGATCGATGTTTTGGAAAGTATTAAATCGACCTCTTTTTTTTTGATACGTCATAGATCTAGATTAAAGAATTTGAATTGGAAAATGTGGTGTAATTATCCTTTGGATTTGATGTAATTTCGTTGGTTGCCCGGGGGTCCTTATTTTAAGGACCGCTTGTGGCGTTTTTTTTAATGAAAGTTGCTTTAAAAAAAAAAAAAAAAAAAGCCTAATTGGAACAAATTTTTTTATTAGTACATTGCAATGGGGGGGGGGGGGGGGGAGTTAAAACAAGTCCTATTAAATAACATAAATTAAAAAATAAATGAGATACATATATTAAAAACTACATGATTTAAAACAAAAGTGTATTAGTGAACTTAAGCAAACTAGTTAATTAAATTTAAAGAAAGTACATAATGAAATTGAACACACGTAAGACCATGAGTAATGGTTAATGCCCTTTAAGGGGCATTTTTTCTCACATCGTCATTATACTGCCCTTTTAAATAATGTGTAATGGCTATCCTCTTTTTTAATGCCCATTTAGTAATTAGTTTTCTTATTTTTCTTCTATTAAGCATTATACTAGAAATGCCCCTCTTTCTTTAACGTAAACCTTGAACTTAAAGTATCAAAACGTATAGATAAGTCACTTAGTACATTGCAATGGGGAGTTAAAACAAGTCAAGAGCATTAGCCTCCAAATTGTTTTGTTATTTAAAAATAGGTGGCGGCGCAGTTTATTGCCTGTCTACTCGTTGTTTTGATGTAATTTTCTTTGTAAGTATTTCACACAATGAACATACAAAATAGATTATATTTACTATTAATGTAAATAAAAACATTATTTTTTCCTATTCGCTTACACATTTTACTTTTAATTTACCTCACTGTAGATGGAAAATAATCGTAAACAATTTCCCACCAAATGACTCCAATTTTATACTTTGATCCAGGCCCCTAATAAAGCTTAGGGCCAACACTAATTAGATTCCGTTACTTAATAATTACATATTTAAGCAATGTATTTGATATAATACTAAAAAGAAAGAGGGATTACATATAAACAATTAGTGATAGAATACTACAAAACAGAGGTCTCGAGTGTTTGTCAAGTGCTTTACCTTCTATTTTGAATTTGTTGATTATTATTAAGCCTGCTATTATTAGTTGTCTATTGTGGCGGCTACATTGTTGAAACAACAATGGAGCAGCGTATATATACAACATTCCTTTAAATTTTGTGTGGTTTAATAATATTTTGAAGAAAAAGGTTTGCAGACAGTTGTTGGTGACTTGTTAATGTTTTCGAAATCACTCGCCACATATCAATCATAGGTATATCCAGTCTGTAATGTTTCGGTGTTTACATTCTAAACATATCCTTCGGTCATCTCTAAAAAAACATCATATCATTTTTTTAACGGCCAACAAAATCATCTGAACTGCTAGTGAGTTAACAATGACAAATATCTGCCCATTGGACGGTCCAAGTTCACAAATCCACGAAAAACCCGCTGCCCAAAAGAACTGTGGTAAGACCCCTCTGAGTTGAATTTGCACGTGAGATTAAATGACCTTAAACTCTTATCTTCATTTCCCGGTGCCACTCTAGCAAATGGTGGGAACTAGAACATTATACCATAACTTATTATAAAAATATTTTTGCTTATAATTTTTATGTATTTTCGTTATATATATAGGGATGAGATAGTTTAAAAACCTTATTGAGTTGAGAAAATCCGTTAAAACTCCCTGTAATAACATTTTTTCCATGACATTTTTAGAATAACTTTTATATTCAATAGGGTTTTTACAAGAGTGTAAATGATAAAATACCAGATTAACTTCTATTAACAAAAGAATCATTACACATATATACAACATTTTTAAACTTACTAAATAGGGGTGTAAATGATGCGTAACAACTCGAGAGCTACTTGGGATCGAATAGGTAAAAAGATCGAACGAGTTGAGCCTTAACGAGCTCGAGCATGAAACATGACTCGTCTAGTTATCGAGACCGAACTCGAGCTTTTCATACAAAGACCGTTTAGGCTCACGAGCCTAAACGAGCCCAGACAAATTTTATATTATTATTATTTTATATATAGTATACCTACTATTTAACATTGGCAAGTCGAGCTCGAGCCGAGCTTTGGCTCGTGTAAGTTATCAAAGCGAACTCGAACAGGGCTTTTAGCTCCTTTTAATTTGTTTTATAATTCTTTCGAACCGAGTTTGAACCCTTAGATTTTACTTTCAAGCCGAGTAATACTAAACACGGGTTATTTATTGGTTTATTATTTTGGTAAGGAACAGTGGCGAAGCTTGACCTGAAGGTTCGGGGGGTTGGAAGTCACCGGGGGTCGGAAGTCACTAGTTTCGGGGGGTCGAAAACCCGTTTCGGGGGGTCGAAACCCTATATTTTCAAAATTTTCTATACGAATACTATATAATCGGAACTTCTGCGCGAAAATCCGAGGGGGGGGGGGGGGTGCGGCCGCCTCTCCCCGCCCTTACTATGCTTCGCCAGTGGTAAGGAAGTATATACAACCTGTATAATATACATACAGTAATGCATGGCTACATATAAAATTACACAATTATAAACAGGAGGCATCAAATTTTATAATATGCTATTTTTGTTATAGAATATAACAAAACTATGCCCGAATTAAATAAATGAAATACTCGATTATATAGTATAAATATACATCTTAAAAAGAATATATTCTCTTTCAAAAATGATAAAACCACATAATGATGAAAGCGTCTTCGCATCATGTTACCCATTAATCAGCCTTCATGTACTCCACTTATTTTTTTTATCGGCTAATTTCTCCTCCTTTAAATACATCATTTATTTGTTTTTTATGAGACTTAATGATGCAGTTTCGGAAGCGATCAAATCGCTCAAAAACAAATAATTAATCAAAGATGATAATTTAAACAAAGGGTTCCATAAACAAAGTTCATATAAATTTTTATTCAATAAAAAACTCAAAGACAATAAACCATAAATCCTAACTTATATTAAAACCTTACAATCTTAGAGATAAATATTAATAAATAAAAGATAAACATAAATAAACGTTTAAAATTCGAATATGAAGATAATCCCGCATCACTTAAACTTCTAATATCCCTATTAAAACCCTAACATATTTATCACCACACCATAAGCTGTCTATGCGATTGTTTTGTTGACTGTGTGGAAGCTTTGGATTTATCGAAACGACAAGGTATTCAACCAGGTGGATACGGCAACACAAAAACTGGTTGATGAGATTAAGACGAAAACATATTGGTGGATGGTAAAGAGGGCGAAAGAACCGGCCATGGACTTAGAAAGATGGTTTCAGTTTACGGTTTTTGATTACGGTTAAGTAGTGTAGGTCCCGGGTGTATTGTGGGTGCAAAAGTCCCAGGTAGTCACTTGCTTAATGGGCGTGGGTGGTGTCCGATTCCTAGGTCTTGGGTCTGCAGAGTGATAATGTATGACTGTAATAATTTTGAGTTTGTTGTTTTGGGTCTGCACTCTGCAGATGGATCAAATATTATGTATCCTTATGGGTTGTAATACTTTTTGGTGAATGTGAATGAGAATCGTTTGTTTGGTAAAAAAAATAATAATAATAAGGTGTAGACCCTCACTTTATTTTTCACTTTAAATTCACTTTGTATTTTATCCATTTTCTATTGTCATATATACAATCGCATAATGATTACCAACTAAATGGACATTTTGCCAAAACTCTATAAAATATCTAAAAGAGGGAAAGCAAGTTACTATACTAATGGTTTAACCATAAGGGGTTTGGTGGTTATCACGACATCATTAAAATTATTTTATCTCTCCTAATTACCTTGTGCCACTTTAATTTTTCGTATTTTATTACATCCATCACTAAACATATAAGGTGGTTATCACACCATTACTAACATCACTAAATCATTCCTCACTAATCTCATTAAAATAAAAAAGCAATCACAACATTACACCCCATCCCCAAATAAACCACACACCCAACACATCTTTTTTACGAGCCCGATGTGCATCAAGAATATTATGATATTTGTCCATCACATAACTGGTATGGCAGTGTATAACAGCAATGATAACTGTGTATCACTGATCGTATCGTATACCCTAATAGATCATAGTTCATGTAAAACTTATTGGTAATTGTGATTTGTATTAAGGTAATAATGGTTTCCAAATTCTTTTTCTTTCAACATTTCTAAGGGGGGGCGCTATCAGAATTGGTCACGGGTACCCCACTACCAGCATAGTAACACCGCAGCCATCCATGCTGGTAGTGGTCCCGTGAACCAAATCCTGGTTCTAGTTAACGGGCTGGTACCCGTGGGTTTGTCTCTCTCCCTTTTGTCTTTTTCTCTATTTTATTTCCAGTGGAGTGTTGCCTCCAAAAAACTGTTTCAGTGAAGGAAATCAGTGAAGTGATGTGGCAATGTAGGATTAGTTGAAATCAGTGAACTTGAAAAAACTTACGGGTAGCGCCCCGTTCCCCCTAAGTTACATTGTGTCTTAAGGTTGATGCATTTTGAATTAATACCAAACCTTACAAACTTAATTCACCAACTTTTAAAATTAAATTTATTCAAAACCCCATTTTTATAAATTTGCAAGATTTATTAATTTTATGAAAATTAATGGCATGTTTTATAAAAATCATATAGGAAATCATCATTATTTTATTCTATAAAAATATATTTTATAACATATATTTAGATTATATGAAAACCGTTAATTTAGACATTTCTAACTTCTCAAGTGATACAGTTGACGACATGGCTTTAATCTTCACTTGGCAATCAAGGATGAGCTGATCCTTGCTCGTCAAGCTTAATCCTAATCTTCAATCAATTGAGGAATTTATCCTTGATCGTTAAGCTTAATCCTAATCTTGATCATTGTTGATTTATTCCTTATTTCTTATCTATTACTAGTTTGTTATTTTTCATCTTCATTCTTGTTGATTACATTAAGTGTATAAGGACATGTATATGATCATATATTCACCTCCTTAATTAACAACTCCTTAATTTCATAAAATTAAAAATATAAACTAGGAATCTTATGTCTCATAGTTAACTACAATTAGTTTCACAATTAACTATACAGCAGGTTGCATGGAGATCAAATTCGTTATTGATCTAGGTTTGAGAATTACAAGATTAAGGTTTTGTGGAAAATGCGTCATAAATTTGAATTTGCTACGCATTTGCAACGAAACCTTGATGTTAGAAAAATAATTGTCGGAAATCAATTACTACACATTTAGTACGCAATTTTCAGCATATTTCCTACAAAAGTATGGTGTGGGAAATTTGTGATGCATTTCATACGTCATTTCCTATGCAATTTTCCAAGTATTGGTCGCTATTGTGTGGCAAAATTGTCTAAAAAATAAGGGTGTTTTTTGTCGTCACAAATTAGTAACAATTTTGTCAAAATTTGTGACACATTTTTTCCGTAGGAATATTTTGTGGCAAAAAAAACCACTTTTCTTAAAGTATCTAGGAGCAGGGGCGAAGCTACGTTAACGAGTAAGTAGTTACGGGACCGCAGTGAATTTTCAGTAGTATATAGAGATTTATGTAATAGATTTTCGAGTGACATCAATGTTTTTTGTATGGTGATTTCATTCTTGAATGGTGAATTGAATGGGAAAAGAAAGCGAAGGGATAGGGTATCCAATCCAGGCGCAAATAGCAACCCTATCCCAAAAAATGCACCGACAACAAGAGCCCCGTGGAGCTCCAATCCGTGGAAAGGAACTTCAGATCAGCAGGGACGTCAACTCCCCGACGTCCGCGGAATAGAACCTGCGCATGCCAACAAGCACATGCACAGGATCACATCTTCTAAGTGACGTCATCAGCTCAAAGGAATCTCCGCGCGTGAGCCTACGAGACGAATATGCTGATAACATTAACCTTTAGTAGGAGTTTTTACGGAAGATTAAGAATTAAGGAGATCTGGTCAAACGTTGAACATTCTCTGCACCAACCAAAGGACAACACGTGTTAGGAGTGGTCCAACAACCCCTGACAGTGAACAGTTATATGACCGCTTCCATGCTTCCACCATGTTGCCATGAACAGTACTAGTCAGAGTTACTGTGCAGGCATGTCCACCTACTGCCAGACGTCACGTCAGACACCACCAGATGGTTAACCATGCTGTGTCAGAAGGAAGTGCCGCCTGCGCCCAATCACGTCGCACCACTTGTACTGCCAATAGGGCAGAACACGCTTTCTTTCACATCAGCATTAATTACCACAAGCTACCCATCAGCTCCATGTGCTGAAGATATCTTGGGCCTAGGATTTGAGCCCAAGATTGTCACCTCCACTATAGGCCGCGTCAGCCGGCCTATGCTTTCACTATAAATAGGAGATCACTTCTCCAATGTAAAGGGTCGAACATTAAATGTAGAAAATAGCATAGAGATAGAGATAATCTTAGCACACTTGTAATTGTCTTCTTTGTAATTCTCGAGTATTGAACATGAGTTTATTCACCTTAACCCGAGGTGGTGGTTGATCAACGTTTTGGTCCGGAGTCTGAGAGCTACTGCCGGAAACCTCAGACATTTTAAAGAAAAAGGAAGAAAAAGTTTGAAAAATCTAGTGAACTCACTGGAAAACTTGAATATCCGCCGGAAACATCAAACGGTCGCCAGGAAGATTCACCAGAAATTTTGAAGAACTGATTGGAATACTTAAAGAAGGAAAGGGAGATTAGAGAGAAAAGATTGGAGAATTTTCGAAAAAGTGAAGAAAGAGAGTGGGTTTTGAGGTATTTCGCATTTAATGCGAGGGGGCCCACCTAGAGAAATAAACAGCCACGACTCTTCAGCTGGACGGTCAGGATCACGCCACGTGTCCCACTCGCCCTCAGGAAGTTACACTCGTGCGTGTGGCACACCACGTGCCTGACACCCACCACCTGGACGCGACACATGTGAACTACAAGGACGATGCGAGCTGCTTTCGCGTGCATGGCATCACACGCTCCTGACACAACCCACGTGATAAACGTCACGTGGCAGCATCCTGATGCTCCATCTATCCACTTGCGCGCGTAACCCACCACGCGCCTGACACTAGACGAAATTTTCGCCTGTCATGTGCCAGACATGAGAGCCATCATGGCAGTCTCCACTCTGTCGTCTGACACATCACCAACCTCCTCGAATCCCACCCAGGCGTCCATTCGAATTTAATGCAACTATCCAAATTCTCTGCGCATTTATTTCCAATCATTTTTGCATTTACTACAAGGATGTCAATGCATTAACTACGTCAAAAAGGGAGACACGTCATCCGCCTGAATTAAATACAACATCCAAACTCGCCATACATGCGCAAGCGCGAGTCCTACGTCCCTACAAAAAGACGTTCTTCGCCTGACTCCTTCTCAGAATTAGGCACGCCACATCATGATCAGCAAACGTTTGACGTAAAACGTCAAAAGACGTTCTCCGACCAACTCCTTCTCAGGATCAGGCATGCCACGTCATCTTTGGCAGACGTTTGACGTAAAACGTCAAAACAAATTATCCACCTGACTCCTCCTCGGGATCAGGCATGCCACGTCATCAACGGCGGACGTTTGACGTAAAACGTCATAGGACATTTTCTGCCTAACTCCGTTTCAGGATCAGGCATGCCACGTCATCATCGGCGGATGTTTGACGTAAAACGTCAAAAGACGTTCTCCGCCCGACTCCTTCTCAGGATCAGGTGGGACACGTCATCCTCTGCAGAAGATTAACGTAAAACTTCAAAAGACGTTCTCCGCCTGACCCCTTCTCAGGATCAGGCGTGCCACATCATCCTCGGTGAAAGTTTAACGTAGAACTTCAAAAGACTATCCTCGCCTGATTCCTTCTCAAGATCAGGCGTGCCACGTCATCCCCTGCGGAAGCTTGACGTAAAAGCTAAAAATACGTTCTCCTCCCAACTCCTCCTCAGGATCAGACGTGCCACGTTACAACCTCCACATCCTCCTCTGTAGAGTTAGCCCCTATAACATAAGGCTGGAAAACAAGTTTGGATGAGCTGTTATCCATGCTCAACAACCAATATAGTCTAGCGCTCCACCTACTCTTCACCAAGACCAGGAGAAGCACTAGACTAGGGGAGCTCCAATCCGCGGAAAGGAACTTCAGATCAGCAAGGACGTCAACTCCCTCACATCCACGGGATAGAACCTGTGCATGCCAACAAGCACATGCACATCATCACATCATCTAAGTGACGTCATCAGCTCAAAGGAATCTCCGCGCGTGAGCCTACGCGACGAATATGTTGATAACATCAACCTTTAGTATGAGGTTTTACGGAAGATCAAGAATTAAGGATATCTGGTCAAGCGCTGAACATTCTTTGCGCTAACCAGAGGACAACATGTGTTAGGAGTGGTCCAACAACCCCTGACATTGAACAGTTATATGACCGCTTCTGTAACATCGCAAAATTTTCCCCAAAATGCCCTTATATATATATATATTTTTATTACACCTTTATCATTAATATTATACAAATGTGCCTAAGTCTTTATTTATCCTAACTCACAACTTATATACATACATAAATGTATATAAATAATAATAATAATAATAATAATATGATTCTAAATTCTTTTTTTTCACATACAAGATTTTTTTTTTAAATAAAGTCTTAGTCAAATAGTCAAAGTCTTAGTCAAACAGTCAAAGTCTTAGTCAAATAGTCAATTCATCATAAAACCTTACTTTATGGTGTTGACCAATTTTAATGGCTAATTGAATCCAAAACTAGTATAAAAACCCACCTATGACCCATTATACTTTGCACCTCTAAATCGATTGTTTCAATCCGATTAAACTTTCCCTCATACCTTTCTTCTATAGTCTATTACTTCTACAATTGAAGCTTTGATTATAAGTTCTTGTAATTGGCAACTTTGGGGCTACACATATTCTATTTCTCAAGACTTAATACTATACTAAGGTGAGTTTACGTAACCATGTTTATGCAATTCTTCATACTTGCAACATTATACTTAAGCAATTCTACATACATGTCTAGTTGTAAACTTTAATGCCTCATGAATTAGACAACAACAGTTTCAACGAGTTTCAACGAGTTTCAACATTACATAATCATTAGCTATGGCCAAGCCGGCGATACTCAATAATAGATCTATTGGATTGACACTCCCACCCGGATACGTGTACCTCCTACATAGGTAGCGTGGGTGATTGTTATCGTTCCAACATATTATTAAGGTGAACCGTGGATGACGGGATGAACCTAAACTAGTCAAAGGTTTGATTATGTCGATTCAACATATCATGTTTATTCATGTAGACTTAAACTTACGATAGACATATGAATTGCTAAACTTTTATACTAAAACTATTTGCTTGACATGGCTTATGTATTCTCACCAACTTCTAGTTGACCCCCCCATTTTTCCAAACTCAACAGGAAATACTGATGCTTGAAGTCTAGAGCTAGCATGAGGAGATATTTGAAGCTTTGTTTGATTTTTTGATGTACGAATTCTTGTAGAACAATTGTATGTAATTTATTTAAATCATATAATGAAATTTATTATTCACCATGAGCTACTGAACAATCATCAATACGTGACATCCCGATGTTTCCGCCATCGGTTGGGGTGTTACAGCTTCCATGCTTCCACCAAGTTGCCATGAACAGTACTCGTCAAAGGTACTGTGCAGGCGTGCCCACCTGCTGTCAGACGTCACGTCAGACATCACCAGATGGTCAACCATGCTGTGTCAGAAGGAAGTGCCGCTTGCGCCCAATCACGTTGCGCCACGTGTACTGCCAGCAGGGCAGAACACGCTTTCTCTCACATCAGCATTAATTACCACAAGCTACCCACCAGCCGAAAGATCAAATCTCAAGTCAAATTTATATAGGGGATTTGGAATTAAATAACCCCAACTTTTTCGGGTTGTAAGAAAATAATCCCAACTTGAACATTGAATCTAACAGACTCAACTTGTCTTGGTTTTTATTTCACTAAACCTAGTTAGTTTTCCTCCTGTGTGACATGCACGTAGGCAGAAAACTAAGTGTGGGCCCTGATTTTCACACGTCATCTACTACGTGGCGTGCCACGTAGGCAGAAAACTAAATTTAGCCCTGAGTTTTTGCCAACTGGGACATTTTTACACGTCATCCACCGCGTGGTATGCCACGTAGGCAAAAAACTAACTGAGTTAAACCTAGTTAGTTTTGGTCCAATGAAATAAAAATCAAGACAAGTTGAAACTATTAGATTTCAATGTTCAAGTTTGGATTATTGAATTCCAACCCAACAAAGTGATGATTATTTTATTCCAATTCCCAATTTATATATCTCGCATTTCACCTCTATATACACACACATACATAAAAGAAAAGGTGAAACCACCTTTCCTCCAAAACACATCACAACCTTACTGTAAAGATCCAACAGAAGGTGCATTTCGGTAGATAACTGGAATTCTTTTTCTGGTTTGTCCTTCTGTTGGCATGAGCACACTCAAAATGTATTATTATTATTATTATGAATAAAGATGAACACACACTCTAATTAGCACAGAATTCTCTCTTTTATTAGTGATTAAAGATGAGTACATATTGCAAAATGAAAGCAACATGAACATTAAATAACAAAGACTCAAATGTAAACTTGCATGAAAAGCGGAACTTCCCACATGACTCGGACTATCTAACAGCATGTTAACAGCCTTATTGAATTCAAACTTCTAGAAAGATTCTCGTGCATGAAACCAGGAGAAGGAAATTGTGTTACTCATCCACACCCTCCCTTAACACAATTTCCCAAACACCTATCATCGTCTTGAACTTAAGAAACTTATCTTTAGCTAAAGCCTTAGTAAGAGCATCAGCCACTTGATCATTTGTGCTACAATATTCCAATTCAACCTATTGCTGGTTCACCATATCCCTGATGAAATGGTGCTTCAGTTCAATGTGCTTGGTTATCCCATCAACAACTGGATTCTTTGATAAATGAATAGCAGATCTATTGTCACGCCAAATAGTTGTAGGTTTCAACTATTTTAGTCCCAAGTCTTCCAAAATCCTCCTTAACCAAATTGCTTGAAAAGTTGCTGCTGTTGCTGCAATGTATTCAGCTTCAGTGCTGGATAATGCAATAGACTGCTGCTTCTTAGTACATCATGATATCAATCCACTTCCCAAAGAAAATGCACTTGCTGATACACTTTTCCTGTCATCCAAACAACCTCCCCAATCACTGTCAGTGAACCCAAACAACTTGACTTCCTTGTACTTTGCATACCATAACCCCTGACTAATTGTCCCTGCAATATACTTCACAACTCTCTTGGCTGCACCAAAATGTAATTGACTTGGACACTGCATGAATCTAGACAAAACATTAACTACAAAACTAATGTCTGGCCTAGTATGTTGAAGATACATTAAACCACCAATTAAACTTCTGTATATAGCTACATTAGTAGTACCAACTTCATCTTTTGCCTTCAGTTTTTCATTAGCATTGTCACACCCCACCTAAGGCGGAAACGTGAGGTGAGATGAACATGGTGATCACAAACATTGTTTATATGAGAAATACTAAATGTCATTTATTTCATCAAACACATATGTCACATAGTCGAATACAAATTACGAATCCTAACAAGTGTTTCCAACTGCTACATCAATTCCACAAAACAAGGTCTTCTTCATGCAATCCTAAACTTAGCTCCTTACGTCCTCACATGGCTTCCTGAAAAACATGCTTACAAGCGTCAACTAAAAAGTTGGCGAGTCCATAGGTTTTGTTGACTCAATAAAACAGTTTTGTTACTCAAAAAGTTTCGTTGTCTGTGTCCATGCAGAATATAGTTACCATGAGCACCATAACCAAACCACGACGTTCATGTGCACCCCGCCCCAATGCCTTATCGCGAGACATTGTAAAGTATGGATAATATGCTTCATATGTGTTAGCGCGACTAACAGTGAAAGGGGGGTGTCAACCCAAATAGTAATATTCATATGATCCACGGCTTATTGCTAAGCTAATGGTTATAGTTGTCTAGGGAATTTTTGTTGATCTGCGATAATTGTGGGTCTAACTCATGTAACACATATTGTTGTTATGTACATATGTGGGTCTGTAGCATGTTTCTCCCCTGAAGTTGCAAAACAGTAAAACAGTAAAAGGGGCCACGAAACTCACCTGATGTCTGGTTATGTGATCTAGCAATGCAGAAGTAACTACCGTTCCGACAAAAAGTGCCATATAACGTCAAAGATATCTTAAGTTCTGTATACTTGTCTTTTACCATACAACTTGTTCACCTGACTTGTGGACCCTTGTGTCATGTATATGTGGGGCCATTGCACGTGATAATTACTACACATCTTGATTGTACCTTGTAAAGTGTATTGTTTTGTGTGATCCGGGAGTTTTGAATATGTGCAACATCATATGTGATCATGTATGTTTTGATCCAAAAATCGGTTCCTTGACAACTACTAAAGCCGAGTGTGGTATATAAAACATTAATCATGATGTGGGTGATATGCATACATGCAAATATATATAAGTGTACATGTGTGTTCCAAAATCAATCAACAATAAACAAGACAATGCTTTTAGACAAATGAGTAACTTATATGCAAGATAAGGTTGATTACTAGACGTCTAGGGGTCGAGAGTCGGGTAACAAGAGGGTCGATAACACTAGAAGTAATGGTGAGTTGACAATGTACCTAGTTTGTGCAAGAATGTGATCAAATGCTTGGACCTTCGGCTTCTAAGAGAGCTTCCTAATCTTGAGTTCTTGAAGCTTGAAAGGGAAGAGGGGTATGGTTTGGGAGTGTGCGAGAGCAAGAGAGGAAGGGAGGTTTTTGGTGTGAGTTAGGAATGATCTTGGTGCCTCCTTTTATAGTGTAAACTATGGCAAGAAAGTGTCTTGATTCCTATTTCTCATTGATAAGTACATGCTTCTTATTTTGTGAAAACTCTTGGCCAAATGACAAGTCCCCATCGGTTGTGGGTTGGCCGATTGTTGGCATTATCAAATCAAGTTATTTTTTGTAAGAATGATGTGACACCCGGCATATTTGGCTTAAACATTTTAGTAACATCTAAGTCTACCTTAGCGGGAAACGTTTATAAACAGACTTAACTAGGTTAGTTGAGTCGGGTCAAGTTAGGATTGTCCAGGGTTCAATGATCTGGAGGATCATTGGGAGTCATTTTGGGAATACACTAGTACCGGGTCCCGTTGTTGGTGACATTACATGAACTAATTAAGTATATGTGTAGATTATGGGTCGTGTGGTAGATTATATACATAGATGTGTTTAAATGATGTGTAAATGATTATCTGTGCTTAAATGTGTTAAACATAGACTAAGGTTGCATGCTCATGTGTTAAGATGTGTTAGAATGCGTTAAACACGACAAACTGGAAAACTAGATAAACATGGGTTCTGGTTCGACCACTTCGAGTGGTCGAAGGAAGAATTTTGTTTGGTTCGACCCTTTGTAAATGGGCGAACCTGGGATTTGGAATTGAAAGAATTCCCTTCGACCAGGACAGGGCTCATTCGACCCAGTGGAAGGGTCGAAGGAGGCTACCTTCGACCACTTACAGGGGGCGAAGGAGGATTAGTATAAATACCAAACTTTGTCATTTTTCACCATTTCACAAACCCTAACCGTCTCAAAACACTCTCAAACGATTTTAAACACTAAGGAAGGAGTTTTTGCTCTTCTTTTTCATAATCTAACCTATCTACGACATCTAAACAAGAATCCAAGGTGTGTTCTTGATCCTAAACCTTTTTAAAGCATTTTAATTCGTTTTCATCTAACCCTAATTGTCCGGATCTGTTCTAAGGGTGTTTTCATGATTAAAAACCTTTTAAACATCTTTCTAAATCAAAACCTTATCATTTAAACATAGGTTTTCATGGTAATAAACATATGTTAATTGTGTATTATGTGGTGTTATGTGTTGTTCAATGATTTGCTGTTGTATCTATGATAGAAACATGATATAGGATTGTTATTGATGCTAGGTTATTGTTGTCTAGGGTTAGAATTGGATAGATGGTGATGTTGTGGGTATTTTGGGGGTTTTAACGAATCTAGGCTTAATGCATGATATTTATGATCAATAGAACTAATAAGGAAAAGCGAACACTTGACAAACTGAGCATTTTAAGTTAAATATGAATCGATTTCAAAAGTTTCCAAATTGGGTAAAGAATCCATGCATGATTGTGACGTTTCCATAATTCTTACCATTTTGGGAAAGGGCTGAAATAGACGTATTATTGGGGGAAATCGGTGGGGTTTTGTAGGGATAAGTTATTCATACTTGACTGCTGTGTTTGATGATGTTTCGAGGTGTGTCGAATGTGTTTGAAGCGTTTATAGGAAAATTTGTACAACAGGGGCGAACCTGGACTCCTTCGACCAATCGGGTGGGCGAATGAGAGAATCCAGGGTCGAACCTGGGAAAATTTGGGCGAACGTGATCAAACGGTCGAAGGAGGCATCAAACTGTCGAACGAAGCATAAAACGGGCGGAGGAGACTTAAAACGGGCGAATGAGACTTAGTCTGACTGGTTCGACCGTTCTGATGCAGAAATGAGATTTTTGATACAAACTAAGTGTTTTATGCTTGAATCTTGTGTGTAATCTATGTGTACTTGATTAGTTAGGGTAATGGGTCACCAACGGGATGTCGGGTCGGTCTAGTGTGTCTGTTAAACATTTAAACACACTTTAAAACATACTTGGATACGATCTGGACAATCGGGAACTAGATAACCTTATGGTTATTAGTCGGAACACTTATGTGAACATTTTGATAGATCTCCGGTAGAGGGATTATCAAGGGCTTAGCATTTTACTTGTAACCGAAGAACGCTATCTAAGGTGAGTTCACAACCCCACTTTTACTGCTTTAATTTTTGGGGGAGAAAACATGTGCTAAACTATTTTGGTAACATATGTTATACTATGGTTTTTAACTTGTATTGCTATACGATCTTTGAAAGTCCCGGGGGAAACCATGAATGTGCGGGGATGCACAATGGGGGAAATGTGGATAGATCTATTGGGCGTGACCTGCCCCACTCGTCGGCTTGGAGGGTCGGGCGGGTGCATGTTGTCTCGAACAGGAACATTGGTATCATGTTGAACATTCGGGCTGCTTAAACATGCTAAACATTGCTAAACGTGTCTAGTAATGGTTTCCAATCGTAGTAGTAATAAAACATACGCCTAGCTAGCGTACTTGGTAACATTGATATAGTATGGACATGGTAAAGTTTTGGTAACACTTGGTAACATATTGAACAAACCTGTGAACTCACCAGCATTATATGTTGACGTCTTTTTGGCATGTTTTTCTCAGGTCGCTAAGGTAGCAACAAATGGAACTAGGCGCACGGGTCTGCATTGGCGTCTAGGTTTAGATCATGTTTTGAAATAAACACTTGGTACATTTGGGTTTATGGTTTGTAACTTGTCTAACGCTTCCGCTACTGGTTTTGAGTTTATGAAAACTATGTCTTTTGAATGTTATGTACTTTCATATAGAGTTGTTTATTGTGACCGTTGACTTGGATCCTGGTTTGTCATGCGCCTCGCGGTAAAACTCCACAAGTGGAAATTTGAGGGTGTGACAAATGAGGTCTATGGAATTGAGGCATTTTGCTTAAGGCCTAATTGTGTGCAAAGAAGCCTACATTGTCATGCATGGTGTAATAAGACAAAAGGAAGTAGATAGTTGTTAAGATTATGTGATATATAGGATGTTTTGTCTTGTTGCTCCTCCTTTGCTAGGTATGTGCGTATATAGATGTGTGTAGGTGATATAGCTTTCAATAAGAACATGTATGTGTGTGTGGGTGTATGGAGATGATAGGGACAAGACATGGAGACAAGGATTGATCAAGTGAAAAGGACGGTTCTATGTTTCTTCTCCTATAGCCGATTTTTGTGCAAAAGAATTTAGGCACATGTCTAATTTATGTGTACATGTAATTATTGTGTTGTCTCTTTCAAGGATGAATGTGCACATGGTTGTCACCTAGTTGTCTCATGTTAAGTCCTGTTCATCTAGAAGGTACTAGTTGTTATGGAAAAAGATATGTCATGGAGCTAGAATTGTGCATATGTTTAATGCTTTCTTGTGTTCACTTGTGTATATGTGTATATATATATATACGCATGTATGTGTATGTGTGTATTAATAATATTGTTTTCATGTTTGATCATGCACACAAGTAAAAATATATATAGTTTTGGCAAAATAAAATATTATGTGAAAAAATCATACGCTTTTGTTGATCCTTATGATGGTCATGGTGTTCGGGTAGAGTTTATTTTCACATAATCGTTCAAATAATGAGGCGCACCGACACACTTATTCTAAGCACATAGTGAAACAAACCAGTTAATTGTACGTACTCGACTAGTGAACTTGGCATGTGTCACAAGCATTCATGGGAGTATCTTCCACTTTGCATCCACTCATTCCAAACTTCCTAATCAATTCAGATGCATAATTCTCTTGGCATATAAAAATTTCATTCTTGGTTTGTTTCACCTCAAGACCAAGGAAGTACTTTAGATGGCCTATATCAGTCATCTCAAATTCCTTCATCATCCCTTCTTTGAACCCATTAATCAAACCTGCATTGTGACTGATATATATTATATCATCAATATCAAAACATACATAAATCAGCCTAGAACCATCAACATTCTTCACATAAAGAGTAGGTTCATTGTAACTCCTTGAGAAACCATGATTAGTAATGTATCCATCAATTCTAGAGTACCAAGCTCTAGGAGCTTGTTTAAGCCCATAAAGGGCCTTATAGAGCCTATACACCTTCTCTTCTTCACCTTTTACCTCAAAACCTTGAGGTTGTTCAACATAGATTTCTTCCTCAAGTCTGTCATTAAGGAAGGCAGACTTGACATCCAACTGAAATATCATCCATCCCTGGTGTGCAGCAACTGCAACAATAGTTCTGATGGTTTCAAACCTGGCTACAGGAGCAAATGTATCATGGAAATCCACACCTTTCCTTTGTGAGTACCCTTTAGCCACTAACCTGGCTTTATACTTTAAGATTTCACCTTTAGGGCCCAATTTAGTCTTATACATCCATTTTAACCCAACTACATTCTTGTTTGCAGGAGCTGGAACCAATTCCCAAGTTCCATTCTTCTCTATTGACATGATTTCTTCTTCCATGTCCTGTTGCCATTCTTTCTGATGAGCAACTTCTTCAAACATCATAGGATCACTAATGGAAAGAGCAAACTCGCACACCATATAGTCTTCCATAGTATTAGTTATGTTGTAGAGCTCTTGAATGCTTCTGGTCTTTGCAGGAGGTGTACTGGAAGTAGAAGGTGCTTCATTAGAACTGTTATTTGATTGTTGTTCAGATGATCCTCTGGCATTTGATTGTTGACCACTAGAGTTTTGCTCGTTTGATGGATCATTTGAACTTCCATTTGTGTTTTGATTGTTATCTGTCTGCCCTGGCCCACTTGCATCAATTTCATCATTAAATAATAAGTCAAACGCACTTAAGTCCCACAAATGCTTGTTGTCATTGTTCTTTACCTTAGATCAATCCCAAGCCAGTTCTTCAAAACACTTAAATTCCCTTTTAGTTATGATATGTTTAGTGATAGGATTGTACAATCTATACCCCTTTGAAGGTGTAGAGAATCCAATCAATATACACTTAGCTGAAGTAGCTTCCATCTTGTGTTTCAGTTTAGAAGGTTTCAAACCATAAGTAATGCTGCCAAAGATCCTAAGGTTTTCCACATCAGGTTTTTCACCTGACAAGATGTGGACATGAGTCTTTGCATCAACTGCTTTGGTTGGGGACATATTTAGAACATGAACTGCTGTGGATACAGCTTCTGCCCAGAAGTAACTTGGCAACCCCTTGGTCAGCAACATGCATTGAGCCATTTCCACAATAGTTCTGTTTTTTCTTTCACATACTCCATTCTGTTCAGGAGTGTAGGGCGTGGTTAAGTGCCTCTTGATCCCATGTAGTTCACAGAATGAGTTAAACTCATTTGAACAAAACTCTCCACCCCTATCACTCCTTAAAAATTTAATGAACCTCCTACTTTGTTTTTCAACATGAGCCTTAAAAATCTTGAACTTTGTAAACACATCTGATTTTTTTTCAATAAAGTATACCCAAATCATACGTGAATAATCATCAATAAACAAAAGAAAATACCTACTTCCTCCCAAGCTCTTGACTAGCATAGGGCCACACACATCCGTGTGAATTAATTCCAACAATTGTGAAGCACTCTTGGTACTGGAATGAAATGGCTGTTTATGTTGCTTACCAAGTGCAAATCCTTCACATAGGCCATATTCTTTCATCTGAGGAAGATTATCCACCATCTTGTTGTTATAAAGCTATCGCAAGGCCTGTGCATGAAGATGACCAAACCTATAGTGCCAAAGTTTGGTAATTTCATGATTTTGAGATGGCCCACTGTTCTTTACCTTTGAGGCATCTAATGGAAACGTATTATTAGCAACTAAGTTTACTCTCATCAACTCAGCCTGAGTATCTTGGTGTACAATTGAACAAGCACCATTGTCAAAGGTTAAGGCATACCACTTCCTCATTAATTGACCAACACTCATAAGGTTATATTCTAAATTAGGAGCATAATAAACATCATCTAGATATTTAAATGTACCATTACTCATTTTGATCTTGATGGTCCCTTTTCCTTCAACTGCAAGGTTCTTCTTATCACCAAGCTTCGTAGCCAATTTGAAACTTTGATCTAAGATGGTGAAACTATTTTTGACACTAGTCATGTGATTTGAGCAACCTGAGTCTATAAACCACAGGTTGGGATTCTCAGATTCACATGTAATTGCCATAAACAAATAGGGAGCTTCATCTTCTACGGATTGATCCTCTTCTGATCCTGCTGCCACCTCAGCTTGCTCTTGATTCTCATCATTAAACCAACATTCTCTTTTCACATGACCAAACCTATTGCACTGATAACATTGAGGACCTCTACTCCTGTCCTCATTCATTCTTCCTCGACCAAGTCCTTTACTAAATCCACGTCCTCGGCCTCTAGAATTCTGATTGAAATTCAACCTTCTATTTGTTTGCATAGCCTGCAATGCCTGCTCATCTGATTTGTCTTTCTCAACAAACTTTACTTCACCAGATCTAACATTCAGTCTCTCTTTTTGGGACTGCAATGACCCCATCAGCTTAACAAGTGACAGGTTGGTTAGATCATATGCTACCTCAATGATAGGTACCACATAATCGAACTTTGCTGTCAGACTTCTGAGAATTTTCTCAACTATCTTCTGATCTGGTACTTCTTCACCATAAGCCCTTTGTTGGCTTACAATTGCCATCACTCTGGAGAAATAGTCACCTACCATATCTCCTTCTTTCATATTAATATTTTCGAATTCTCTTCTCAAACCTTGAATTTTGACAGATTGGACTTGAGAATCTCCCTGGAATTCCATCTTGAGAGTATCCGATGCTTGTTGGGCTGTTTCAGCAGCAACAATTCGTGAAAATAAAGTATCATGTATACCTTGTTGTATTACAGCCATTGCCTGAGCGTCCCTCTTCATTTCTCTCCTGTTCAGTTCACGATTGTCACCATGATCAGTAACACCAAGATTCACCAGATCCTACATATCCTTGGATCTTAGAATAGTTCTCATCCTCACACTCCAATACTCGTAACCTTCACCCTTGAATACAGGAATGGGAGTAAGGTTTGTATTGTTTGTATTGTTGTTTTCAGCCATGACAATTGGACACACAACTCACCAAAGCTCTGATATCACGTGTTGGTATGAGCACACTCAAAATGTATTATTATTATTATTATTATGAATAAAGATGAACACACACTCTAATAAGCACATAATTCTCTCTTTTATTAGTGATTAAAGATGAGTACATATTGAAAAATGAAAGCAACATGAACATTAAATAACAAAGACTCAAATGTAAACTTGCATGAAAAGTGGAACTACCCACATGACTCGGACTATCTAACTGCATGTCAACAGCCTTATTGAATTCAAACTTCTAGAGAGATTCTCGTGCATGAAACCAGGAGAAGGAAATTGTGTTACTCATCAACACCTTCGATTTACAACAACAACAACCGTACCCAGTAAATCCTACAGATGGCAAGCTACTGTTAGGATCTGGGGAGGGTGGGATGTAGGCAAACCTTACCTCTATCCATAGGGATAGAGAGACTGCTTCCAAAGAGACCCCCAACTCCAAAACAAATAGAAGACGGCACAACAACAAACTATATAGCAAGAAACTACTAGTACACCTTCGATTTGTAATAGTTTTTTCTGTTTTCTGTATTGGTGGTGTCCTTGCAGGTGTCTCATACTTTTAGCAGCTTGCTGTTTTTAATGGGGTAGCTGCTTTTTTTTTTGGTTGGTGATAATAAAGCTCCCCTTTTTAAGGACAACAAAGCATAATGTCCCGACTATCCGGGTGATCCATGGACACCAAATACGCTTGTGAACACAGACAATGCAGGGTAGCCGAAGTCCTATTGTAGTTCCACCAGCTAGGGAAAACCCGACCTCCACCTTCCTGAAAGCACGACAGTGAAAGATCGGTAAAACTTGAACGAAATCAAATGAAAACCTAAGACCTTTCAATTCTAAAGCCTTAACCTTTATTTCTCATGCCACTCCATAAAGGCAACACTAGTACAAAAGATAGGCAAAAGACGAGGTGAATATGCATCTTTTGGTCATTTAGCAAGAGACGGGGTTTGCTGAACCCCGTCTTTTGCTTTAACCCCGTCTTTAAGTTTATACTATATATTATATATAAATAATAAACCGCGTCTTTTGGTATACTCTCGATCGCGTCTTTTACTCTAAACCCCGTCTTTTAACTCTATACTATATATTATATAAAATAATAAAACCGTGTCTTTTATATACTCTCTGTCACACCCTCAAATTTCCACTTGCGGGGTTTTACCGCGAGGCGCATGACAAACCAGGATCCAAGTCAACGATCACAATAAACAACTCTATATGAAAAATGTAAATAGACATAACCATTAATTTAATAAGCGGAAGCGGTTCAGTAGCATTTAATCAACTATGCTATTATCTCAAAAGTTGTTCAAAATACTTTTATTACAAAACGTGCAACTATGCCTAGACGCCAATGCAGACCCGTGCGCCTAGTCCCGTTCATTGCTACCTTAGCGACCTGAGAAAAACATGCCAAAAAGATGTCAACATATAATGCTGGTGAGTTCACAGGTTTGTTCAAAATGTTACCAAAACGTTACCATGTCCATACTATATAATGCTGGTGAGTTCAGTTTTAAGTCTCCTTCGCACCTTTTTAGTCTCCTTCGCCCGTTTTACATTTCGTTCGACCGTTCGATGTCTCCTTCGCCCGTTTTACCTCATTCGCCCAACAAAAACCCAGGTTCGACCCTGGTCTTCCTCCTTCGCACCTTCGATCGGTCCAAGGAGGCCAGGTTCGCCCCTGTTGTGGAATTTTTCCTAAAAACGCTTCAAACACATTCAAAACGACTCGAAACATCATCAAACACAGCAGTCAAGCATGGATAACTTATCCCTACAAAACCCCACCGATTTCCCCCGATAATACGTCCGTTTCAGCCCTTTCCCAAAATGGTAAAGATTATGGAAACATCACTTTCATGCATGAATAATTTACCCAATTTGGAAACTTTTGAAATCGATTCATGCTTAGCTTAACATACTCAGTTTGTCGGTTATCCGATCTTTCTTATCCATTCTATTGATCATAAATATTCATACATCAAGTTTTAATCCAATAAACCCCCAAATATCATCATATCCAATCCTAACCCTAGACAACAATATTCCAACATTAATAACAATCCTATATCATGTTTCTATCATAGATATAGCAGCAAATCATTGAACAACACATAACACCACATAATACACAATTTACATATGTTATTCATCATGAAAACCTATGTTAAATGATCATGTTTTGATTTAGAAAGATGTTTAAAAGGTGTTTAATCATAAAAACACCCTTAGAACAGATCCGGACAATTAGGGTTAGATGAAAACGAATTAAAATGCTTTTAAAAAGGTTTAGGATTATGAACACACCTTGGATTCTTGTTTAGATGTTGTAGATAGGTTAGATTATGAAAAAGAAGAGCAAAAACTCCTTCCTTAGTGATTAAGATCGTTTGAGAGCGTTTTGGGACGGTTAGGGTTTGTGAAATGATGAAAAATGACAAAGGTTGGTATTTATACTAATCCTCCTTCGCCCCAATTCATTGGTCGAAGGTGGTCTCCTTCGACCCTTTCACAAGGTCGAATGAACCCTGTCTGGTCGAAGGGAATTCCTCAAATTCCACCTCCGTGGTTCGCCCATTTACAAGGGTCGAACCAGACGATTACTTCTCCTTCGACCACTCGAAGTGGTTGAACCAAGACCCCTTTTTAACTAGTTTTCCAGTTTGTCGTGTTTAACGCATTCTAACACATCTTAACACATAAGCATGCATCCTTAGTCTATATTAAACACATTTAAGCACAGATAATCATTTACACATCATTTAAACACATCTATGTATATAATCCACCACACGACCCATAATCTACACATATACTTAATTAGTTCATGTAATGTCACCAACAACGGAACCCGGTACTAGTGTATTACCAAAACGACTCCCAATGATCCTCCAGATCATTGTACCCTGGACAATCCTAACTTGACCCGACTCAACTAATCCAGTTAAGTTTGTTTATAAACGTTTCTCGCTAAGGTAGACTTAGATGTTACTAATATGTTTAAGCCGAACATGCCGGGTGTCACATCATCCCCACGTTGAAAGAATTTTCGTCCCGAAAATTGCGCAAAGCCCCAAAAAGAAGGAAACGAAAAGAACAGAATGAAAAGAAAATTACCGGATGTCACATCATCCCCACGTTGAAAGGAATCTCGACCCGAGATTCATTCCGCTTCAGCAGTAACATGCCTTGACTCAAACGCGCGCCTCGGAAAAAGATGAGGATACTTAGCTTTCATCTGATCCTCCCGTTCCCATGTGAACTCCGGTCCACGATTCGAGTTCCAACGAACTTTAACGATGCGGATTTTACTCCGACGAAGGCTACGAATCTTGTAGTCGAGAATCTTGACAGGTTCCTCCACAATGCGAAGACGATCATCAACCTTGATCGCTTCCAGTGGTACAATGAGAGATTCATCAGCCAAACACTTCTTCAAGTTAGACACATGGAAGACGTTGTGCACACTACCGAGCTCCGCCGGTAAGTCAAGTCTGTATGCCATCGGTCCAATCCGATCCAAGATTGCGAACGGTCCAACATAACGAGGGTTAAGCTTGCCACGCTTTCCAAAGCGTATGACGCCCTTCCATGGTGAATCTTTCAGAAGTACCTTGTCCCCAACCTGGAACTCTAAAGGTTTTCGACGGCGATCGGCATAGCTCTTCTGACGATCCCGTGCAGCAGCCAAACGTTGACGGATCTGTACGATTTTCTCCGAAGTTTCGTACACGAGTTCCGGACCAGTGAGCTGGCTCTCGCCCACCTCGGCCCAACAAAGTGGTGATCGGCATTTCCGTCCGTAAAGAGCCTCGAACGGAGCTGCCTTGATGCTAGAGTGATAGATGTTGTTGTAGGAGAACTCCACTAACGGCAGGTGGATCTCCCAACTTTTGCCAAAATCGATAACACATGCCCGAAGCATGTCTTCCAAGGTTTGAATCGTCCGCTCACTCTGTCCATCAGTTTGCGGATGATAAGACGTACTCATATCCAATTGAGTACCCAAATCCTTGTGCAGAGCCTTCCAGAAACGCGAAGCAAAATGAGAATCACGATCAGAGATAATAGAAACAGGCACCCCGTGCCGAGCAACCACCTCCTTAAGGTAAAGTCGAGCTAACCGCTCGAGTCCATCGGTTTCCTTAATAGGTATAAAATGCGCTGATTTTGTCAGCCGGTCAACAATCACCCAAATCATATCATAACCGCTAGGTGATCTTGGCAGCTTGGTGACAAAATCCATCGTGATTCGCTCCCACTTCCATTCCGGAACCTCTGGTTGTTGCAGGAGACCAGACGGCCTCTGATACTCCACCTTGACTTTAGCACAAGTCAAACATTTGCTGACATAAGAAGCTATGTTAGCTTTCATGTTCGGCCACCAATAAAGTATCTTCAAATCCTGATACATCTTATCGGAGCCAGGGTGAATAGAATACCGGGATTTGGGAGCTTCATCCAAAACAAGATCGCGCAATCCCCCGAACAATGGGACCCAAACACGTCCCGCAAAATAGTGTAAGCCATCGGTCCTGAGCTCAAGATGCTTGTCAGCACTGTGCATAGTTTCAGCCTTAAGGTTTTCCTCCTTCAAGGCTTCCAATTGTGCAGAACGGATTTGGTCAGGCAACGACGAATGAATGGTGAGTTGTAAGGCTCGAACACGGCGAGGGTTCGTAGACTCCTTCCTGCTCAAGGCGTCCGCCACAATGTTCGCCTTGCCAGGATGGTATTTGATGGCACAGTCATAATCGTTCAGGAGTTCAACCCAGCGACGCTGCCGCATGTTCAACACCTTCTGGTCAAAAATATGCTGAAGACTCTTGTGATCGGTGTATACTTCACACTTGGTACCGTACAAGTAATGTCTCCAGATTTTCAACGCAAAAACTACCGCTCCCAGTTCCAAGTCATGAGTAGTGTAGTTCTTCTCATGAACTTTGAGTTGGCGAGAAGCATAAGCAATAACCTTCCCGCGTTGCATCAACACGCAACCGAGACCACGAATAGAAGCATCACAGTACACAACGAAATCATCAGTACCCTCCGGCAAGGATAAGATAGGAGCAGAACATAGTTTAAGCTTCAGCATCTGAAATGCTGATTCTTGTGGTTCATCCCAGTCGAACTTTCGATCCTTCTGGGTAAGAGAAGTGAGGGGTTGAGCGATCTTCGAAAATCCCTCAATGAAACGACGATAATAACCCGCAAGACCTAGGAATTGCCGCACCTCAGATGGCGTCTTTGGTGCTTCCCAGTCTTTAATAGCTTCGATCTTAGCCGGATCGACATGAATTCCCAGTTCATTCACCATATGTCCTAGGAATTGAACTTCACGTAACCAGAAATCACATTTTGAGAACTTAGCATACAACTACTCCTGTCTCAAAAGTTCCAAGACCAACCACAGATGTTCCTCATGATCCGCCTTGTTCTTGGAATAAATCAGAATGTGTCAATGAACACGATGACGAACTTATCAAGGTAAGGTTTGCAAACGCGGTTCATCAGATCCATGAACACCGCCGGTGCGTTAGTGAGACCAAAAGGCATGACCAAGAACTCAAAATGGCCATAACGAGTGTGAAAAGCAGTCTTCTGAATGCCAGCTTCCCTGACGCGCAACTGGTGATAACCGGACCGCAAATCAATCTTCGAATAGTAACTGGAGCCCTGAAGCTGGTCAAAGAGATCATCAATGCGAGGAAGAGGATAACGATTCTTGATGGTCACTTTGTTCAGCTCGCGATAATCAATACACATACGAAGACTTCCGTCCTTCTTCTTCACGAACAAAATAGGAGCTCCCCACGGGGAAGAACTCGGTCGGATGAAACCCTTTTCCAAGAGTTCCTGTAACTGGCTGGACAGCTCTTGCATCTCGGGAGGTGCAAGACGATATGGAGCTCGGGCAATAGGAGCTGCGCCCGGAGTAAGATCGATACCAAACTCAACCTGACGATGGGGAGGAAGACCAGGTAAATCATCAGGAAACACATCAGAAAAGTCACGAACCACCGGAATATCCTCGATCTTCTTCTCATCGTCAGTAGAAACGTTAACAAGTGCCAGAATGGCCGAACAGCCCTTCCGAAGATACTTACGGGCTTTCATGCTAGAGATGATACTCAGCGGAGCACTGCTTTTCTCGCCACGAACCGAAAGAATCTCTCCATCAGGGAGAGGGATCCGAATAACCTTGTCAAAACAAACGATCTCCGCGCGATACAACGATAACCAATCCATGCCAACCACGACATCAAAACTACCCAAGGGTACCGGCATAAGGTCAATGGGGAAAGACAAACCCGACAGTTCCAAGCGACATTCCCTAAGGGTGTGTGTCGCTTCGATTTTCTTACCATCGGCCAATTCTATTAAGTACTTAGCCTCTAAAGGTGTGGGTACTATATCTAGCAATCGACTAATATCCAAAGATACGAAACTCTTATCGGCACCAGAATCAAACAAGACAGAAACATAGCGATCATTAAGAAGGAACGTACCGGTAACTGTGTCGGGATCCTGCCTAGCCTCCGCAGATCCAATGACGAAAGCACGTGCAGTCCTGCCTCCGCCGCCGTTGTTCCCGTTACCGTTCCCGCCCCTCCCATTATCGCCCTGCTTCAGTTTGGGACAATCACGCTTGAAATGTCCCGTGTCACCACAGTTGTAACACCCCTGCCTCCCCTGAGTCCCCTGAGCAGCAGGAGCAGGAGTAGCCGCAGGAGTCTGAGTTGGGGTGAGTGCCACCTTGCAATCCTTAGCATGGTGCCCCAACTGATGGCACCGATGACAACGAGCCCTATCACAACTCCCAGAATGATGAAAACCACACTTGTTACACTTGGGATGCTTCCCAACATACCCACTCGTCTTCTGTCCAGAAGAAGACCCAGATGACTCAAACTTCTTTGCCGGCTGAGCTGGCACCACACTCTTCCCCACACTCTCCCACTTCCTCTTGTTCCCCTCAGCAACCTTCACAGTAGCACCCTTGGGTGGCAAAACGCCTTCCGCCACCTTCAGGTTAGTCATCCGATGAGCTGATCGGACAACTTCAGCAATAGTGGGAAGATTCCCAGCAGCCACCAACCCAGCAATCTCGGGCACTAGTCCAGACACATAGTGCTCGATCCTCCTGTACTCGGGTGTGTGTAAATCAAGAAACAACACCGCCAACTCGTTCCTCCTCACAGTGCACTCCTCAATCTCCAATCCAACCATCTTGTAACTCCAGACCTCATGCTCCAACTTCTGTATCTCCTCTCTCGGACAGTACTCACCTCTCAAAAGCTGCACAAACTCCGCCCAAGGCATAGCAATAGCCTCTCCCAATCCCACGTTCTGAGTAGTAGCGTTCCACCACGACAATGCAGGCCCCTCAAATGTCGCGGTAGCATACTTCACCCGGTCCCCAGCAGGACAGTTACACATAACAAACACAGATTCCACCTTCAACAGCCATCGGAGCAGTCCCACCGCTCCCTCAGTTCCAGCGAAGTTATGGGGCTGACAGTCCCGAAACTTTTTATAAGAGCACTGAGGTGGGGGTGGATTGGCACCAACACCTGAAACACGGTACACGAGTAAAACACAAACAAAAGGACACGGAACCCAAAAATTAGACAAGGTCGACAGAAATCAACTCACCACCCATGGCATTAATTCCAGCCTGGAAATTAGCCATAGCCATGTTCACTTGCTGCTGTAGCAAGTTGTTCAGTTCAGCTTGGGTCATGTTGATGTTTCCACGACCACCGCCTCCAGCGCGACCACCACCGCCAGCACGGCCACCGCCGCCACCACGATGTCCACCACCGCGAGCACCAGACATGATCTAACAAATCAAGAGAACGAGGGATTCAGATTCACTTCCAGTGTCAACCACTAGAAATTTACAAGAGTTAACCTAGGGACAAATCCAGGACTATACATCCAAACTCGAAGTCCATCGGGATTTCCATGCATTCCAGTTTTTTATTTCGTGTGCACCCGAAATGATAAACTGCTCTACATGGTCCTCCGGATGTACCCCTAATCTAGACCCCAGTCACCGAACATTGTCGCCTGATAACGTGTGACGATAGGTGCAAGTGCAAGAAGGCATGTGTGCTAGAACCAACAAATCAACCCCTCCTTCTTCAATCCAGAAGAAGAAGACAAGAGTAGGTAAGAACCCAAATAAAAGCGGATGATGTAACGGAGAAGCATGATAATGATGTAAGAACACCCCGACAACGTTAGTACGTATCCCATTAATAGACCCAAAGTATGTGACCGTCTAGTGTGTGCGACTCGGCTATAGACCAGACTCTACATGCAGTCCTAGTTCACTATAACCATTGGCTCTGATACCAATCTGTCACACCCTCGAATTTCCACTTGCGGGGTTTTACCGCGAGGCGCATGACAAACCAGGATCCAAGTCAACGATCACAATAAACAACTCTATATGAAAAATGTAAATAGACATAACCATTAATTTAATAAGCGGAAGCGGTTCAGTAGCATTTAATCAACTATGCTATCATCTCAAAAGTTGTTCAAAATACTTTTATTACAAAACGTGCAACTATGCCTAGACGCCAATGCAGACCCGTGCGCCTAGTCCCGTTCATTGCTACCTTAGCGACCTGAGAAAAACATGCCAAAAAGATGTCAACATATAATGCTGGTGAGTTCACAGGTTTGTTCAAAATGTTACCAAAACGTTACCATGTCCATACTATATCAATGTTACCAAGTACGCTAGCTAGGCGTATGTTTCATTACTACTACGATTGGAAACCATTACTAGACACGTTTAGCAATGTTTAGCATGTTTAAGCAGCCCGTATGTTCAGCATGATACCAATGTACCTGTTCGAGACAATATGCACCCGCCCGGCCCTCCAAGCCGACGAGTGGGGCAGGTCACGCCCAATAGATCTATCCACATTTCCCCCGTTGGGCATCCCCGCACATTCATGAAATCCACCGGGACTTTCCAAAAGATCGTATAGCAATATAAAGTTAAAACCATAGTATGACATATGTTACCAAAACCGTTTAGCGCATGTTTTCTCCCCCAAAAGTTAAAGCAGTAAAAGTGGGGCCGTGAACTCACCTTAGATAGCGTTCTTCAATTACAAGTAAAGATGTTTAGCCCTTGATAATCCCTCTACCGGAGATCTATCAAAATGTTCACATAAGTGCTCTGACTAATAACCATAAGGTTATCTAGTCCCCGATTGTCCAGATCATAACCAAGTATGTTTTAAAACGTGTTTAAATGTTTAACCGACACACTAGACCGACCCGACATCCCGTTGGTGACCCATTACCCTAACTAATCAAGTACACATAGATTAAACACAAGGTTCAAGCATAAAACACTTAGTTTGTATCAAAAATCTCATTTCTGCATCAGATCGGTCGAACCAGTCAGTTTTAAGTCTCCTTCGCACCTTTTTAGTCTCCTTCGCCCGTTCTACATTTCGTTCGACCGTTCGATGTCTCCTTCGCCCGTTTTACCTCATTCGCCCAACAAAAACCCAGGTTCGACCCTGGTCTTCCTCCTTCGCACCTTCGATCGGTCCAAGGAGGCCAGGTTCGCCCCTGTTGTGGAATTTTTCCTAAAAACGCTTCAAACACATTCAAAACGACTCGAAACATCATCAAACACAGCAGTCAAGCATGGATAACTTATCCCTACAAAACCCCACCGATTTCCCCCGATAATACGTCCGTTTCAGCCCTTTCCCAAAATGGTAAAGATTATGGAAACATCACTTTCATGCATGAATAATTTACCCAATTTGGAAACTTTTGAAATCGATTCATGCTTAGCTTAACATACTCAGTTTGTCGGTTATCCGATCTTTCTTATCCATTCTATTGATCATAAATATTCATACATCAAGTTTTAATCCAATAAACCCCCAAATATCATCATATCCAATCCTAACCCTAGACAACAATATTCCAACATTAATAACAATCCTATATCATGTTTCTATCATAGATATAGCAGCAAATCATTGAACAACACATAACAGCACATAATACACAATTTACATATGTTATTCATCATGAAAACCTATATTAAATGATCATGTTTTGATTTAGAAAGATGTTTAAAAGGTTTTTAATCATAAAAACACCCTTAGAACAGATCCGGAAAATTAGGGTTAGATGAAAACGAATTAAAATGCTTTTAAAAAGGTTTAGGATTATGAACACACCTTGGATTCTTGTTTAGATGTTGTAGATAGGTTAGATTATGAAAAAGAAGAGCAAGAACTCCTTCCTTAGTGTTTAAGATCGTTTGAGAGCGTTTTGGGACGGTTAGGGTTTGTGAAATGATGAAAAATGACAATGGTTGGTATTTATACTAATCCTCCTTCGCCCCAATTCATTGGTCGAAGGTGGTCTCCTTCGACCCTTTCACAGGGTCGAATGAGCCCTGTCTGGTCGAAGGGAATTCCTCAAATTCCACCTCCGTGGTTCGCCCATTTACAAGGGTCGAACCAGACGATTACTTCTCCTTCGACCACTCGAAGTGGTCGAACCAAGACCCCTTTTTAACTAGTTTTCCAGTTTGTCGTGTTTAACGCATTCTAACACATCTTAACACATAAGCATGCATCCTTAGTCTATATTTAACACATTTAAGCACAGATAATCATTTACACATCATTTAAACACATCTATGTATATAATCCACCACACGACCCATAATCTACACATATACTTAATTAGTTCATGTAATGTCACCAACAACGGAACCCGGTACTAGTGTATTACCAAAACGACTCCCAATGATCCTCCAGATCATTGTACCCTAGGCAATCCTAACTTGACCCGACTCAACTAATCCAGTTAAGTTTGTTTATAAACGTTTCTCGCTAAGGTAGACTTAGATGTTACTAATATGTTTAAGCCGAACATGCCGGGTGTCACACTCTCGACCCCGTCTTTTAGTATACCCTTGACCCCGCCTTTAGCACAATTTAAAATAAACCAAAATATTGATTACGCGACCTACTAAACCTGGGCAATAATTCAATTGGCCCAATACATCATTTCCAACTTGTTCAAAATGATCAATACACATTCAAGCCGAAAATACAAAGTTAATCTAGTATCTAAATACACATTCATCCGACAACTAATCAAACGAGTTTTCCGAAAGCTAAAATCAATGTCTAAAGCTTATATAGGAATATCTAACTCACTAAGTAAACTCGGAATCAACTTCTTTACTAGAATATCATTCTCTTGCTCCGTGGCGAATTTGGTATCGTTCCACATCTAAGATAAAGGTAAATACAAAAAGTTAAGTTATAACATACAAAGCAAACCAATATTAACAAAATAACAAGATTTGACCTTAAAAATCATACTCTTTATGCACAACTAGACAAAAAGCAATAACCTACATTTTAATTTTGAAGCATACGTAAGACAAATCAAATTTACTACATATCATTTCACATTTGCAGAATTTGACTTTTGAGGTCAACATTAACATTATACAAAATCAAAACAAATTTGGCTCTAGCCAAAAGTTTCCATTTCCAAAATATTACTTGTCAACTTTAACATAATAGTTACAAAGTTCTCAAATGTGAAACCAATTGAATACTAGTTAAGCTCAAAAGTCTAACTGTGGTATGCAATGAGTACGCTAATATACTAATGTTGAACACGAAACCAGGACATCAAGCAAGAACTCACATTTCATACAAAAGCTTTAATTTAAATGAAAAAAACAAGATTTTAAATTTTGAGTTCAAAATTAACACTTAACTTAAAGCTCATATTATTCTACTTGTAGTCAAAAAATATCAAACAATTAAGAAATAGTAAATTACTTTCTCGTTGGGGAAATTGGTCTTCATAAAGTTCGACAAAATCGAACATATATTGGATTACCAGGCATCCACATTCCCAACTGCTCCTTTGTTGCTTGCACTACATAATTTAACAATTTATTATTATTTAAAATAAAAATTAAGAAATCAAACAAGTAAGAAATAGAAAAGAAAACATACATGGACCATGTTATATGATAAATCTGAGCCTAAAGCATTACTAATTAGACCCGAAAGCCGATAGTGAGTATGGTTCTTATCGCCCCTTAAGAATGTAGAATCCAATATATATACTTGCCGTATGCGTGGGGCAATTATCAACAGCGACCAATGGTTGCTACAAAATTAAGGTTATTGAATAGTTAGGTAAACTGTAATAATAAAATAAAGAAAAAGTAATTAAAATATACTTACTTGGCTAAGTGTGGTGCAAAAATAATGTCTTTAGTAGTGTGCTTTTTCACCATTTCCACCATGTGATCTTTAACCATTTGAGGATTGCTATCACACATATCACCAGTGATTGTATTCACATTAAAGAAGGCGCAACGGCTGAGTTCTTTAGCTTTCGACACCTCATATAAGTAACTTAAATCAAGAAAAAATAATATATGATAAACTGAATGTTTAAGCTAAATCTAAACAATGTTTATTGTAGTAACAACTTACGAAGTAAACCAAAACATAATGGTGAGATCAACCCAGTCGTTGACGAGCATTGCTAAAATCGCTTCAACCTCAATATAGGTATGAAGCTGGGTAGGAAACAAATTTTCACCGATTGAAAAAGGAAATGTGGTAGCCCAGTCATACTTGATGCATGCACCTAGTTGATCTGTCGTTGCCGAATACCACGTATCGGTTTTCAATGCTATCTTGTTCAAGTGTAACTTGACTTTGTTGGCCTGTATTTGGTGATCATTCCTTGAAATTTTGGCCACTTTTTCTTTACCTTTGCCTTTTGCTCGTTTTGCTTTGGCTTTGGCATTGCCTTGGGACTTTTGAACTACATGCCTTGTAACCTAATATATATAAGAAAGCATGAGAAAGATATATATATCTAGCATGTTCTATGCAGAAGCATAAAATGAATGTTGATTCTCAAAAAGACAAACAGGTTCTAAAGAGAAGTTACCTAATTAGACTATCAACAATATTTAGTAATTAGACTATCAACAAAATTAATATATATATATATATATATATATATATATATATAAAATCTAAATATCACACAACTAAAATTGACTGATTAGTTACCATTTGTTGTTCAACATTTTGATTTTGAGGGCATGAAGGCGCATTCATTATTGTTCCCATCAGTTCATCATCTAGTAAGAACTCATCAGCAAGAAAATCATTAGTTCCTAACCCAATATGAACTTCTAAGGAAGACTGCGTCTGAAACAATAAACAAATTGTTATAGTCTAAAACAAATAAACTAAAGTAAAATAAACCACCTCTGGTGTATAAAGTTCATCACTCGGTGTGATATGACACGGGCGGGTTTGGGGTGAGGTTCAAAGTCCCTCGGATCCATGGTGAGCCGTTTCGTCCAAAATCTACAATTAATACAAATTAATATTATATTAATTAATATAATGTAAGATAGAATAATACATAATTTATTTAAGAACCAAATATACCTTAATTGCCTTTCTATGCCACTGAATAAACTTCAATATAGTGTCTTTCATGTATCGTACACCTTCTTTACAAGCCTCGGAAGGGACCGGAACACCCATAAGTTTGGGCAAACATAATACACTTGTACCGTCACGCAATGTTCGGGGATGGGCACATCATCCAAATATCTATCAGAAGTAGGATACACGTGGCCGTCACCTACATTTTCATTGTTAGGACAAAAAGGATTGGTGAAACCACTTTTGCAAACCTTAGTCTAATTCACTTCTGTCAAAATATTCTAAGTATAGAACTGCTGAAGAAGGAAGATCAAACTGCTGAAGAAGAGATTCCACAAGTGCTGAAGAAGAGAAGTCATCAGAAGTTCTGAAGTTCAAACCAGACACTTCTACTGAAGAACTACTGAAGACAAACTACTCATCAGTAGTTTGTCATTCATCAGTACTTATGTGAAGATCTTTTCCACCGCCTTTTTGTATCAGTAGTTTATTACTTTAGTATTACTTTTGCTTTATGTACAAGTTCTAAGACTGCAACTTGTTTCTGAACTTTCTTTTTGGCAAGGTTCATGTATTTGTAAAGTCTATAAATAGAAGGGTTCATCCCTCTGTTTTAGACATTGATTTTAATACAGAAATCCTTCAACACATATTATTGTTATTTCCATTTCATATTTATTGAGAATCTGTCTAAGTGTTTCATTCTCATTCAATACTTAGATTCTCAATAAATACCTATCATTTATTAGTTTCTCAATCCAGGGGGAGTTACAACTCCTGTTGATAAGTGTAGCTTTAAACTCATAACATTCCGTTGTGCTATCACTGATCAAGAACTTGCTAAACACCTAAGTGTTCACTAGCAAGTTCATACAAAAGAGCAATACTGATCCAACAATTGGTATCAGAGCACTGGTTTATCTGATCACATATCAATCTAACACATTAAGAATCAGACACAGACTCTTATTGATATTCAATAAAGGATTATAAGCTCACTTTTATCAACATCCATCACTTTAAGAGATATTTGACAAATCAATACTCTTTAAAATGGATCCTCATAATACTGGTTCTGCCAGTAAACCTGCTATGCTAGTAAGAAATGAATATAACATCTGGCAAAGGAGAATGGCACATACATTATCACAGACCAACACAGGTTGCTGGAAATCTGTGATATATGGTCCTCATAAACCAGTAAACATTAATCTTGAAACTAAAGAAGAGATTCCAAAAGACCCAAAAGACTATACAGATGATGATTTCCTAAAACTTGAGCTTGATGCTAAAGTTTTCTCTATGTTGGCAATGACACTCCCAAATGAAATCTACTATGGCCTATTACATTGTGATAGTGCCAAAGAGCTTTGGGACTGCCTCAAAGAACAGTTTGGAGGAACTGAAGAGGTGGTTGCCAACACCAGAGAAATCCTGGCTCAACAATATGAAACTTTTGCTCACATTAATGGGGAAACTTTAACACAATAATTTGAAAGATTCTCCTCATTAATATCTGAGCTAAAACTAAATGGTCAAACCTACACAACTGTATCTATGCTTCATAGATTTTTAAGGTCTTTACCTGAAAAATGGGAAACATACTCTATAGTATTAAGATCTTCACCAGACTTTAGCTTCCTCACTCTTACAAAACTTCATGGGAGATTACTTACTTTTGAAAGAGAAATTGATCAAAAGAAAAAGTTACAAAGTTCTGGCAAAACTGCTGATGACTATCTACCAGGTAGTACAGCACTATTGGGACAAGACTCACCAACTTGTTCAAATAGTTTTGGATCTTTTGACCATACTGACATAACTGCTGGGATCTCATCTGAAAGATCATTCCCAGGTTATGACAATAATGATTTTGGTCAAACTGCTGATAACATGTGTTTTATCATGGATGATTTATATAGTTTCAGCAGTGATGACCTAGAAGAAATGGATATTTTGCACCAACTGGCCATGTTAAGTTTAAAAACAAATAAATTTTACAAAAGGTCAGGAAGGAAGTTTCCAGGACTCAACAGTTCAACAAAAATTGGTTTTGACAAATCTAAACTTTGATGTCACAAGTGTCAAAAGTTGGGACACTTTGCTAGAGAGTGTAGAAGCTCTGGCTTTAACCAATCTCAGTCTGGAAACAATTTTAACCCCAATTATAACAGGAATAATGGAACACAAGGGAGTGCACATTTTGTACAGGCACAAGCTCCACAACACCAATATGTGCCACAAGTACAATATGTACAGATGCCTGCTCAACAGATGCAGAGCCAACAATCAATCCCTCCCTTTCCAGCTGCTCAACAACCTCCACAGCAACAGCAACCCTCTCAACAAAGTTTATTTACTTCAGGGTATGTTGACTGGAGCAGTCTTCCTTTTGACACCACAGAGTGTAATCCTGATGCAGACAACAAAATGTTTGACATCAACTGGGGAGAGCCTGACAATGGCAGAAAGAACTTTGCCTTAATGGCATTTGAGGGATGCACCTCAAAATCTGCCTTGTCACAGGTATCAAAAGAATCTGTGACAAAACTGTGTTCAAATTCTTGCAAAGAATCTTTTGCTCTCATAAGAGAGACAAATGTGCACTTACAAAGAAAAGCAAATGACTCTGAGAGAAAATTCACTTAGATGAAATATGATTTAGAAAGAAAACTTTCTGCAAAAACAAAAGAAGTTTCTAAATTAACTAACACTGCTATTGAAACCCAAGCACAAATTAAAATCATGATAAATGACCTAGGAAATGTCAGACAAGAGCTTGCTGACACCAAGGTCACATGTGAAAAATGGGTTGAATCTTGTAAGGGGTACCAATTATTGCTAAACAAACAAAGTGCTTCAAATGTTAGGTTTGGCATAGGGTACAATCACACTGAAACACCAACAGATTTTCCCCCCAAAACTACTAAAGATGGGAGAAAAATTGTTTCAGGTGAAACTTCTGAAGAGGAAGAATGCACATCTTTCCATGAGAACTTTCTAAAAAATCACAGAGAAAGTTCTTCAGAAGTACTGATTAATTCTGACTTTAAGCCATCAGTAGTTTCAACTACATCAGGAGTTGAGAACCTGAAAACTACTGATGACCTAAAACCAATCAACACAGTCAAAAACTTGTCTTTGAAAGAAAAGACAAAAGAATGTGAAATCTGTGGTCTGTTCAACCACAAGACAAAATTTTATAGATATAGAAAAGGTTTTCAGTTCAACAAGAAAAATCAACAACTGGTTGTGGGAAAAAAAATCAAAAATGATTTTGTAAAAACTTTTTCTCCCAAGAAACAACAACCAGCAAACACCTTTTCTCAGAAAAAGACAAAATCTCAACAAAAGTCTTTTTCTCAAAATTCTCTTTCAGTAGTTAAACCTGAATCATCAGCAGTTTCACAAACTGCTGAGATTAAAGATCTTATAAACTTGGTACAACTACTGATGACCAAAGTTGATGGTGGTCCTCAAAAGGATACCACCATTGTTCTTAATGAAAAATCCATTGCCAAAAAGACATGGATTTCTCAACTTGGTCAAGAACAAACTGTAAATGTTCTCAAGTGCAAACCCAAAGCCAAACTGGCTTGGGTTCCTAAATCTAACTGATTTGCTATCTTATGCAGAGAGTTTCTAGAGGCTTAAATAGCATTTGGTATGTAGACAGTGGAGGCTCAATGCACATGACAGGATGCAGATACGTGATAAACAATTTTATCAGTCAAAGAGATGGATCTGTATCCTTTGGGAACAATGCTAAGGGATATGTGCTAGGACATGGCAATGTCTCCTCTGGCAAAATACAGTTTGACAAGGTCAATCTGGTTGAAAACCTTGAGTACAACTTGCTGAGTGTGTCACAAATGTGTGATAAAGGATATTCTTCCTTTTTCACAAAGACAGCATGCAAGATCATGTCACCAGAAGGCCAGAAGTTGATAGAGAAGATCATTGAAGATCACACTTTGTTAATAGCCAAAAGATGTGGCAATGTCTATGCAGTGGACATTGAAAAAGACAAAGTACTGAACAACACTGCCTGTTTCTTCTCAAGGGCATCAACTTCAGAAACTGATCTCTGGCACAGGAGACTTGGCCATGTGAACTTTAAAACCATAAATAAAGTCACAAAAATGGGCTTGGTCAGAGGTCTACCCTTAAAAGTATACCAGTGTCAAGAACACTGTGTATCCTGTTTAAAGGGAAAACAACATAAGTCCTCCTATAAGTCTATTGAAGAATCTAAAACAACTGCATGTCTTCAACTACTCCATATGGACTTATTTGGGCCTGTAAAAATCATGAGCCTTGGTAAGAAGAAGTACTGCTTAGTCATCATTGATGACTACTTAAGATTTACATGGGTATTCTTCTTATTTTCCAAGGATGAGGCTGCTGAAATCATCAAGTTCTTCATTCTACAAGTTGAGAAGCAATACTCTCTACCTGTCAAAACCATTAGAAGTGATAATGGGACAGAGTTCAGGAACAAAACTCTGGATGAATTCTGTTTGTCTAAAGGGATTATTAGACAATTCAGTGTTCCCAGAAATCCTGAACAAAATGGTGTGGTAGAAAGGAAGAACAGAACTTTAATAGAAGGAGCAAGAACAATGTTAGCTGATTCTGGCCTACCATTATACTTTTGGGCAGAAGCAGTTAACACATCATGTTATGTTCAAAATAGAGTCCTTATTGTCAAGAGACATTCAAAGACTGCCTATGAAGTTCTTCATGGCATGAAGCCCCTTATATCATTTTTCAGGGCTTTTGGGTGTCAATGTTTCATCTTGAACATTAAGGAATCTATTTCAAAGTTTGCTGCCAAAGTTGACTCAGGTTACTTTCTTGGTTATTCTTCAACTAGAAAAGCCTACAAGGTTTTTAACTCAAGAACCAGGATAGTAGAAGAAACACTGAATGTCAAGTTCAAGGAGTCAAAACACACTCTCATTCCAGCACATCCTGCAGAACTTTTTGACCTTGACAGCTTCCATTTTGGACCTGAAAAGACTGTCACTTCATCTAAACCTACTTATTATGGTGATCAAAGGTTTGATGATGAGGATCCAGCACCATGGACTCCTCAAACAGTCATTAAGTCAACTTCAAAACCATCAGAAGTTTCACAAACTTCTTATTCAACAAATACTGAAGAACAAACTCAAACATCTGCTTCAGCACCTGCAACTACTGAAGACACTGAAACTGCTAAACCAGATATAATAGACCTCAGTAGTTTGTTTGATGAACATGAGCCACCAACACCTGTCAGAGGTTTACAACAACTGATCGAACACAAAGACCATCCACTTGATCAAATCATGGGTGATATTGCATCAGGTGTTCTTACAAGAAACCAGCTCTCCAACTTTTGTCTCTTCTCAGCATTTATTTCACAGTTGGAACCAAAGAAGTACCAGGAAGCCCTCAAAGACAAAAATTGGGTGCAGGCAATGCAAGATGAATTGCTTCAATTCAACAAGCAACAGGTTTGGGAAATTTGTCCCTTACCACCAAACAAGCAACCAATTGGCACAAGATGGGTTTTTAGAAACAAATAAGATGAAGCTGGTATTATAATAAAGAACAAGGCAAGACTGGTAGTACAAGGTTACTCTCAAGAAGAAGGAATTGACTATGATGAAACCTTTGCTCCAGTTGCAAGGCTTGAAGCCATCAGGTTATTTCTGGCCTATGCCATTTCCAACAAAATAAAAGTTTATCAAATGGATGTTAAGAGTGCATTTTTGTATGGAAAGATAAAAGAGGAAGTGTATGTTTGTCAGCCACCTGGGTTTGAGGATCCTTCTCATCCTGAGTGGGTGTACAAACTAGACAAAGCTCTTTATGGGCTCAAACAGGCTCCAAGAGCCTGGTATGACACTGTCAACCTTTTTACTCAAAAATAACTTCACAAGAGGTGCCATTGATAAAACTCTTTTCATAAAACATGTTGGAAAATCATGTCTTACTTGTTCAAATATATGTTGATGATATCATTTTTGGTTCAACAAACACAAAATTGTGTGATGAATTTAAGAAACTCATGCAATCAAAATTTGAGATGAGTACAATGGGAGAACTGCAGTACTTTCTGGGACTGCAAATTAAACAACAATCAAATGGAACTTTTATACATCAATCAAAATATGTTAAAGAATTATTAAACAAATTTTCTTTACAAGACTGTAAATCATGTTCCACTCCCATGACACCAACCACACAAGTTGAACCAGATGATCAAGGAAAACAGGTTGATCAAACCATGTATAGATGTATGATAGGTTCCCTTTTATATCTAACTGCTTCTAGACCAGATATTATGTTTTCAACATGTGTCTGTGCTAGATATCAATCAGCTCCTAGGGAATCACACCTCATTGCAGTCAAAAGAATCTTTAGATATCTGAAAGGAACTCCAACTCTTGGAATTTGGTATCCTGCTTCAAGCAATACCAAGTTATCAGCTTTTTCAGATAGTGACTATGCAGGGTGTAAAATGTCAAGAAAATCAACATCTGGTGGTTGTCAATTCTTGGGAAACTGTCTAGTGTCCTGGCAATCAAAGAAACAAACATCTGTTGCAACTTCAACTGCTGAAGCTGAATACATTGCAGCTGCAAGTTGTACATCACAGATACAATGGCTCCAATATCAAGTTCTTGATTACGGAATCAAAGAGACCAAGACACCATTGCTTGTAGACAGCAAATCGGCCATTAGCATCATTCAAAATCTTGTTCAGTTTTCAAAGACTAAACACATTGAAATCAGGTATCATTTCATAAGAGATTGCTATGAAAAGGGCAAGATTGAAGTGAAACATGTAGCAACAGCTAATCAAATAGCTGACATATTCACTAAACCCCTTGACACATCAACATTTCAGAAGTTAGTATCCATGCTAGGGATCCTAAATTTGTAAGTGTTTCTCTTTACTTTTCTGCACAATTTTTTTTTTCACTTACATCTGTTTTCAAAAATTGAAAAACTTCTGAAAAACAAACAAGAGAGAAACTACTGATGAACAAAACATCAGTATGGGGATATTTTCTGAAAAGTGATTAACTTCTGATAAAACAACCTTCAGAAGTTATGAATAAAGTATTTATAGAGTATTTCTCATCAGCTGTTCAAAACTACTGAAGAGAAAGTGGGAACTACTGATGAAAATAATTCTTCATCAGCAGTTTAGTCAAAAAGGGCAAATCAGACTTTTCCCACATCAGAGGTTTTGACCTAGGCGGTTTAAAACTTCTGATAAAGAGGTTTTGACCCAGGCGGTTTAAAAACTTCTGATAAAGAAGTTCTAGGCGGTTTAAAACTTCTGATAAATACCTTTTTCAACATTTATCCAATCAAAAACAAAAATTCCCTCCTTCTCTCTCAAGAAAGCTCTCAAACCCTGAACCTGCAAAAACACTGTTCGATTCCTACACACACAAAACCACATGGCTTTAGTTCTTAAACAGGGACACAATCTCAGAGCCTACTTAGAAAAACAAGAAGGCTGGTCCCAATACGATGAGATCATTGATCTCGTCGTCAAATCCCAATATTTCACCGCTCTCACAATAGACCCACCAATACATCCTGAAACTCTCAATGAATTCTGGGCTAACGCTGAGACAGTGATGGTGGACGATGAGGTTATCTCTCTTAACTCAACAATTAAAGGGAGACAAATGGCCATCACACCGGCCACACTTGCAAACAGACTGGGGTTGAATGATGTAAATGCCCCTGAAAAGTTTGACAACTCTGCAATCCACCTAACCATGACTGAATGTGGTTATCAAGGTACTCTCTCACAAGCTACCATCTTTAAAAAGTATTTTGAACCAAAATACAAACTTTTGTTTTATTATATAATTATGTGTTTGAGTCCTAAAACAAGGTCTTATGACCAGATGCCCTCAACCTTTCAACCAATTTTTCATTCCATTGTGAATGAAACAAATTTCAGGGCATCAAAACTTTTCTTTAATGAGTTGGTGTTACATCATAATAACACTAAAAAGAAGTTTTTGTTATATACAAGGTTCATTATGCAATGCATAATAAAAGAACTGGGTGATGAGGTGCTTGTGGGTAAAACTAAAATTTTAAAACCCTTAACCTCACAAGCATACTCAAGGCACAACAAACAGGCTGCCTGGTCAGATGATGACCAAGGGGAACCAGAACCAGTCCCCATGGAACCCTCATCTTCCAAACCTACACCCCCAAAGGCCAAGAAACCCAAGGTACAAAAACAAAAACCCACCAAACCTAAAAGAAAAGTTGTTCAGGAGGTTGAGATGCCTGAACAAACTATTGTGCAATCTGCACTTCTTAAAGATGTGACTGAAACATCCTCTCAGTCTCATCCATCTCAAACCCCACCAAGAGCACCAATCACAATTCTTTTCAAAAGAAAAAGACTTAAGAAAACCATTCCTATTGATGCTTCTTTTGAAACTGCTGAACCCACTGCCCAAACTACTGAACCAGCACCCCAACTTTCTGAACCAGATTTTGAAATAGCCAAACTTCTCTCTGGGCTAAAAGAGAAAGTCCCATCCACACATGTCAGTCCCCAACAACCACATCAAACAGGGGACATAACCTCAGAATTTGACATGGATGTGGACACTTAAAGCCCTAACCAAAGAGATGAGGATGAACCAGGGTCTCTAAGCCCAAACTTAGAAACTCTTGGTACTTTTGAGGCTGCTACTACTCATTTACCACCCAGTGGTGGACCTGAGGATAGAAGTAACATAGCTAAGACCTCAACTGTGGCAACTACTGATGAAGGCTTAATGCCTGAGGTAGGAAATCCTCTGAACCAAGAAAAAGAGGTACATGAGACAACTGAGTTGGGCTCAGCTCATGATGTAACTGATACAGTCCTCATTGAGGATGTAATCAGGGATTCAGATGATTCCATTGACTTGGATGATGTTTCAAAACACCAAACTACTGAATTGACAGCTACAAGTGAAGGTTCTGCACCTGGTGTATCTATGCTCAAGAAGCTAGTCACACCAGATCAGGTTAAAGACCACTCAATCCCTGATTCCCCTAGAGTGGCATCTTCTGTACAACAAGAAGATCAACCAAAAACACACCCCTAACTTCAAATTCCTACCTAATTCCCTGGGCAATCAAGCATAGACATGAACCAGCTATGCAGCCCAGATGGTCCCTTATACCACATGATGAACACCCTCATCAAAAATCACTTCCAAACATACACAGCTAACTTGGAGCTGTCCTTGAAGAACCAATTTGGGGTGATACAGACAAAGATGAATGATCTGTCCAACAAGATTGACTTCAACAACAAACAGATTGCTAATCTTACAGGTCAGTTCTCCCAAGCTTCAACTTCAAAAACTGATGAAGCCAAAAAGGGGGAGAAAATTAAGGAGCCTATGGATACACTTGAATCCAGGAGAAAGGCAAGAGTGGCTATCCTAGAAAGAGATCAAAGAGATCAAGCCAGAAAAGAAAAACTGGCCCAACAATTTGGTGTCTCTATTCAAGAAGTAGAAGATGCTGAAAACACTGATGAATCCCAATGGCACAATGAAGAAACCTCTAATGGACAAACTTCTGATGAAGAATCCGAAAGTACTGAAGACAATCCTTCAGTAGTTGACAGACCTTCAGTTGTTGTCAACCCATCAGAAGTTAACACTTCCAAAACTCAAACTGCTGAACAAGAGCCTTCCAGATCAACTGCACCTATTCTACCAACTCCTGTTCCTCCTAGGCCTATTACAACTATGACTGTACTAAACCCTTCTCCAATCTCTCAATCAGCAGAACTTCTTGAGAAGAGTTTAGTGGCAGCCCAAAAGAAAGCCAGAGAAGATCAGATTTGGAAAACACTGGAAGAAAGGGATGACTTAGACTTAAGCCTGGATGAAAAGCTACAGGCTTATGAAGCTAATTCAAAGGCAGGCTAGCCTAGACAAGATTGTTGAAGAAGATAAAAGACATCAACTGATGTCTTACATTACAAAGAACAGCAAAATCAAAGCCCACACATTAAAGAGACTCTCCATGGAAGAGCTGACAAGAAGAGCTCAACTTATTGCAGACAAACTTGCAACAAGTAAAGATACAAAAGCCAAGAGAGCTCAGATGATAGAAGAGTTAGTAGCAAATGGTTATGGTTCAAAAGCCTCTGTGTCCAAATGGAAAGAAGAAAGATTAGTGGACACTTATAGAAAATATATGGCTGCAAGGGCTGCAAATCCAGAGAAGTTTCAAACTGCTGAAGTACCAACTTCAGTAGTTAGAACTTCTGGTGTTCAAAGAAGACCAGCTACTCAGAAGAAGAAATCAGAGGAGAATGTGAAGACTGATTTCAGAATGGTACTACTAGAAGGTAGTACAGTAGTCCATTCTGACTTTGACATAGAAGAAAAACCTCTGATCACACAATTTAGGGATCCTTTGCCTATCAAATTCAGAAAACCATCAAAGACAAACTGCACACTAAGGTAGTTACTGAACATTATTTACCAACCTTTTAACTACCTAATGTGATGCAACAACAACAAGGAAGTGAATCCCACCTGAGAGTCACTGAAGTTGAAAACATCCAACACTCAGGAGAAACCCAGGGTACCACCATGGTTCCCTACACTTTAGACTTTGACAAGTCTAAAGTACCAATCATCAGATGGTCCTTTACTGATAGAAACTCAGTACTTGTGACAAGAAGAGATCAGACAAGCAGGGCCTATAGGTCGATGAATGATCTGAAGAAGCTATCAACTAAAGACCTGCTTACAATCCAACATCTAGAACCACAAAAAGGGTCTCTTACTGATGAACAGCTGAACCAGCTGAAGAATTCCATGTTCAAAGGAATATGGAAAATTATGAAGGACAGAAAAGAACAATAAGGAATTAGTAAGGTTTTGGCTTCATCAATCCAGGGGGAGATTGTTAGGACAAAAAGGATTGGTGAAACCACTTTTGCAAACCTTAGTCTAATTCACTTCTGTCAAAATATTCCAAGTACAGAACTGCTGAAGAAGGAAGATCAAACTGCTGAAGAAGAGATTCCACAAGTGCTGAAGAAGAGAAGTCATCAGAAGTTCTGAAGTTCAAACCAGACACTTCTACTGAAGAACTACTGAAGACAAACTACTCATCAGTAGTTTGTCATTCATTAGTACTTATGTGAAGATCTTTTCCACCGCCTTTTTGTATCAGTAGTTTATTACTTTAGTATTACTTTTGCTTTATGTACAAGTTCCAAGACTGCAACTTGTTGCAACTTGTTTCTGAACTTGCTTTTTGGCAAGGTTCATGTATTTGTAAAGTCTATAAATAGAAGGGTTCATCCCTCTGTTTTAGACATTGATTTTAATACAGAAATCCTTCAACACATATTATTATTATTTCCATTTCATATTTATTGAGAATCTGTCTAAGTGTTTCATTCTCATTCAATACTTAGATTCTCAATAAGTACCTATCATTTATTAGTTTCTCAATCCAGGGGGAGTTACAACTCCTGTTGATAAGTGTAGCTTTAAACTCATAACATTCCGTTGTGCTATCATTGATCAAGAACTTGCTAAACACCTAAGTGTTCACTAGCAAGTTCATACAAAAGAGCAATACTGATCCAACATTCATTAGCACTCATCCCCCAGCCCACCATAATAATTTACATCGCGATAACTTCTGCAAAACCATATAACGTTTTAATAAACAAATATATGTATACATTTGTCACATTGATATTTTACCTCAATATCCGGATATGGCGGATGTACATGTGATGCTCTTGAACCACAACTGTAGCTAAAAAACCCCGAGCTCGCGTCTAAACGTCGTTATCGGCTCGTATGCATACTCGGTCCCGGTTCCACCCTATCCAAAACACGCTTTAAATCAGGCACTTTAACTTTGGTATATCCTGCAAAGTGAACATAAAATATTTCATCATTATATACATACATATTACATACATAGATACATATTACCTGTTGTGCTTGAAACACCCCGTGTTCGACCCCCGTGCTCAGGTCCAAAAACTTTAATTATCAGTTAAGGGGGCAGCAGGGAAAGGAACAAAATAGGGTGGTTGGGTTAGGGTTTGTGTGGGTTTGGATTAATTTGAGGTATTAAGTTTTACTAGTAAGTTTTATATATTATTTTATATTAATAGGATTAATTCAAGTTTTATAATTAACCAAATAACATTCAATTTTTATAATCAAATAACATTAAATTTTATATATTTTTATATATATTCAAGTTTTATAGCCAAATAAAATTCAATTCAAGTTTTATATATATGAAAAAAGTTGAATGGGTTAAATATTATTCATCAAGTTTACATATAAATATATCAGATAATTCCATACCAAAAGAAACATAAATATAATTGACCGGTTAAAAAAAGATACACCTACTTAATAAAAGCAAATACAAACATAATTTCCAAAACTGACGGTCATCATTCTCGATCATTCCTATTCCTGTAAAAAAATATTGTTAATAAGTTGACTATTTCTTAAAATTTTAATAGAACAAATATATATAAACTGATATCAAACCTTTTTTTTCATTTAGTGAAATATATATCCTTTCATAGTGGTCAGTTCTTTTGTATGTAGCGGAACCATCAATTACATCATTCACCGGTTGAATATCGACAGAAAATGGTGGTAGCTCGTCAAACTGGTCGTATTCTTCCTCGTCGACGACATCATCAACACTAAGAATACGGCGTTTACCCTGAAGTACGATATCCCATTTTGGATTGCTCGGGTCGTTGACAAAGAATACTTGTGTTACTAGTTTTACTAAAACAAATGGTTCTGACGCATAGCCATCCGTGTTAAGGTCCACAAGTGTAAAACCATACTTGTCAACTTTAACGCCTCTAAGGTTATTCACCCACTTACATTTGAACACATGTATTGTAGTGAAACCATAATCCAATTCTCATATTTCTTGTATGACATCGTAATAAGAATCTTTGGCAATTTTTGTCCTTATATCACGATTTGTCCTGTCATATTGGGTTGATGTGGCTACTACCGTAACTCCACTATTCTGCATTGTACTTTTTGCATCTTGAACTTTAGTGTAAAATGTATAACCATTAATGTCGTACCCTTGGTAAGATGTTATTTTGAGTGGACCCCAACCCAACTTCTTCACATCTTTGTCAACATTAGCTTCGCTAGTCGCCATTACCTTCATTTTCAACCCGTTAACAAACTCTTCATTGTGTTTTTTTCATACCAATATGCTGTTTTACCCCTGTATTTCGACCGTAATGTTTCCATGTGCTCATTAACGTAAGGAGCAATACAGGTTGTGTGTTGTAAGACAACAAAATGTGCAGGTTGCCACGAAGCGTAACTTGGAAATATTTCTTTCATACCAACAATTCCTGTCCCTTGAAGTCTACCCGAGTGACGAGATTGAGGAACACCAATACTTTTTACACCATCCAAATAACTTGCACAGAACTCATTCACTTCTTTTAGAAGTATATCCTTCAATAATACTACCCTCTGGCCGATTACGATTTCTTACATAACCTTTTAAAAAAAACCCATGTATCTTTCAAAAGGGTACATGTAACGGAGAAACACGGGACCACAAGCCTGAATTTCTATCACAATATGGACTACCAGGTGAACCATCACATCAAAAAAAGACGGCGGAAAATACATCTCAAGTTCACAGAGGGTGACGACAATTTCTTTTTGTAAACTTTCCAATGACTGTGGATCAATTACTTTCGAATGAATCGTGTTGAAAAACAAACAAAGTTTTGTGATTGTATGTCGGACTTTATCTGGCAATGATCCACGAATTGCAATAGGTATCATATGTATCATCAAAACATGACAATCATGAGACTTCATACCGAGCAATTTATAGTCATTCAACGACACCAACCTTTTAATGTTTGCGGAATATCTGGATGGAACTTTAATATTGTGCAAACATTCACAAAACATTTTTTTCAATTGTTGACATTGTATAGCACGCCGGTGGCAGAAAAAAACCCTTAGGTTGCATAACGGGATGGAGACCTTCACGTATTCCCATTTCTTGCATGTCTTTGCGGACATTGATCCCATCTTTAGATTTTCTGGGAATGTTTAACAATAAGCCAAGAAGACTTTCACATACATTTTTCTCAATATGCATAACATCTAGGCAATGTCTAACTTGTAAATGCTTCCAGTACGACAAATCCCAAAAGATAGACTTCCTTTTCCAAACAACTAGTGGTTCAGGATGTTTTCTAACTTATGAAGGTAGACTTCTTTTCTTTCTTTCCTTACCTTTCCATGCTTAGTTTTTCCATCAAACTCCACTGTTCGATCCCGGTAATCCTGACTGTCCAGAAGGAATCTTCGATGTCCCATATACATGTTTTCTGCAATTATTTAACCTCATCGAACAAGTGTCATCTTCACAAACAGGACACGCTAGTTTACCTTTCGTACTATATCCTGACAAATTACCGTATGCTGGAAAATCACTTATGGTGCAAAAAATCATGGCACACAAATCAAAATATTCATCTTATAAGAATCATATACGTCGACACCGGGACTCCACAGAGTTTTAAGGTCGTCTATCAATGGAGACAAATAAACATCAATGTCATTACCAGGTTGTTTCCGACCCTGAATTAACAATGACATCATTATGTATTTTTTTTTCATGCATAACCACGGCCGAAGGTTGTAGATGCAAAGAAGACTCGGCCACGTCCTATGACGAATACTCATATTTGCAAAAGGGTTGATCTCGTCTGAGCTAAGTCCAAACCGTATGTTTCTGACCTCGTTACCAAATTCTGGATACCTATTATCAATAGTTCTCCACTGAGGTGAATCCTCCACATGTCTTAATTTTCCATCATTTATACGTTCATCTGAATGCCAACGCAACAATTTTGATTCATTATTATTTGCAAATAATCGTTTCAGTCTAGGTATAATTGGGAGATACCACAACATTTTGGCCGATGGTCCATTCTTCGACACATGATCATCAACTTCATCTGTTGCATTTTTACGCTTATACCTAGACGCGCCACAGTTAAAACACGTATGATCATTTTCAAAATCCTTTGTATACAACATGCAATCGTTTGGACATGCATGTATTCTTTTAACTTCTAATCCCATTGGACACATCATTTTTTTTGCTTGGTATAACGAAAGTGGTAACTCGTTAGCTTCTGGAAGCATGTTATTTAATAGCACCAACAGATCTGTGAAACTCTTATCAGTCCATCTGTGTGTTGACTTTATGGTAGACAACCTCAACACAGCATGAAGTTTTGAATATTTTGTACAACCATCATACAATGGTTTTTGATCATCTTCAAGTAACTTTCTTAATTTTTCTTGCTCGTTCTCACCAATATTAGTCTCTAAATCATTATACATGTCATTAAAGTTGTCATTGTCGTCATTCAAAATGTCATTTTCTTGATCAATATCTTGTTCGTTATTATCAGTTATATCATTGTCTATATTGTACGACGGCGTGCCACGGTTAGCAAGCGATTCTCCATGTCTTGACCAACAAGTATATCTAGGCATAAAACCATATCTTATCAAATGATAATTTACATCCTTAATATCATGTTTCTCGAAATTTGTACACGATGCACAAGGACAAAATATTAATTCATCTCCCACATTCACCCGATGTGCTTTTGCGGTGTTAATAAAACTTCGAACACCCGCCAAATAAACTGCATTAGTACGACTTCGTTTATACATCCAATCATCACGATCCATCTGAAAATTAAAATATACAAATAGCTTATATAATCGTATGCATATGATGTAAACGGTACACTAAGACGGTGGTTCCTAACCCACTTTTTGAATATTCTATCTTAGATGTATACATTTTAACGGGACGACATTTATGAAAACATCGGCAGCATTTCCCCTTAACTCCCCAAGAATGCGTGAAAACCGCAAAGTCGTGGGAGCAAAGGAAATACCAACCGATTTTTTCTTAAACGTTGTCTCGTTAAAATGTATACATATCCTAAATGAGATAGAACATTCAAAAAGCAGTCCCAAAGGGGACAATCCAAATTTATCTCTATTAGATAAATTTTGGATGGGTATGACACATATTCTAAAAGATTAACCTATAGTCTTTCAAACTTAAATTTTTTAAGATACCTAATATAAATTAAAAAAACATGAAACTTTAAACAAATTTAAAGATTTAAAGCACAATTAAATTTACATATTGAAAGTAAAAAAAAAACACATTAATTAACATATAAATCAGAAATAGAACTAACCTTAAACCACTAAAAGACTTTTTAATGGTGAATATGAATGAAGAAGATGATATTGTTGTAGAGAAAGTGTTGATTTTCAATGGTGGTCAAATGGTGGTGTTAGAAACAGAGGAACGTTGGTGATGATGTTTATAGAATTCAAGTTTGGATGTTTTCTTTGTATCAATAGACGGGGTTTAGGTTGAATATTTTAATGTTTTAAGAGGATAGCAAAAGAAGGGGTTTCCTAAAAGATGGTGTTCATACTATTAGACGGGGTTTAGATTCTAAAGATGGGGTTATGTTGAATTTTTTGAATATTTTATTAGTATAGTAAAAGACAGGGTTTCGTTCAAAGACGGTATTTGAACTATTGGACGTGGTTAGATTTTAAAGACGAGGTTGTGTTGAATTTATTTGAATATTTTATTATTTTGCCTCAAAGGTCACAAGAGAATTTGAGTAAAAGACGGGGTTGACACCAAAATCCATGTCTTTGTTTTTTTTTTTGACCGCGTCTTCTGGTCGGATTTCTAGTAGTGCAAGCTCCCTTTTTTTGAATGATCAACTAAAGTATTGCCGGGTACTCTGTACGCGGCCCCTAATGGCCGAAAGGGGCCTAGACGGCCTCTAGTCCTTACGGACAGAGCCCTTCGGCCCACCCGTCTCCTGTTCCAGGGAAAAGCCGGCCCACAAACTCGCACGAAGGCACGACGGTAGTGAACCGGTAAAACCTGGAGGGACCAGGAGTCGAACCCATGACCACAAGGGTCAAGGGTCTCTCCATCACTTCCCAACCACCTACCCCACCACAAGGGTGGGGGTATCCTTCACATGCCTCCCGTGAAAATTGAACCCGGTTCCCCCAAAAAAATAACCGACCCTTATACCACTAGCCCACATGATCAGGATAGTGCAAGCTCCCTTTAGTTGTTTAAAAAAAGTTTGATCATTATCCACTCTATGCTTCACATGCTATGACTATTATTTATTAGAAAAATGTCGAACGACATTATTCGTCTATGTTTTCAGCAGTGGCGTACTGTGCCATTCAACTTCTGCGGCGTATTGTGCCAATCAACTTCTGCAACAGTCCTAGAACCTTTCAATATAGAGGTCATTGTTAAAATCTCAAGTAAGCAAAATATTTCTAGGATAAACCAATATTGTACTAACAGAGTCTTAGGGTGTGGTTTCCCTTGTAATAATGGCGGGTCGGGTTATAGCGCCATCTCTATTTATGGACATCGATATTTTTTTGCCGTTGAGACTACTTGAGTTATCAGACTTTTGTTGATAATTAAAATGTAGGATTGTTTTGTTTTAAAAATATGAAAATGATAAATTCTTAATGTATTTATACTTCTTTAAACCTATTATTAAATGTTAATAAATATAAACATAATTTTTGCATTTTATGTCCATCACCATCTTATTCTCTTCATCAGATGTAAAAATTTTACCTAATTTTTATTTGTGTATTTTATCTTCTTGTTCCCTTATCAATTTGGTTTTAATTTATATGTTCTCTAATTAGTAATTAATAGCGGAATGATTTTTCACATTTTGAAAATATTATAAACTAGGTTATGTACACGTGTGATACATGGGTTGAACAATTTAAATTATATATATATTATAAATATAATTAAGAAAAATTAGATTAATATTTTATTTAAAATAAAAAAAAGTTGCCTTTACAACCGAAAAAATATTAAATATTCATCAATCCCTAAATGATTTATTGTAAAAAACATTTTTATTCACATAAAACTTTTTTCAAACATTCCAAAATGTATCTTCCATACCGTGGCTAGTACCTTATAAAACTGCAGGTACAACAAAACAAAAAAAAATCAAAAAAGTAATAAAGGTAAATCTGTTTAGGCTATGATATAAAATTTTAAAATTAATTTAAAAGCATCTCCTCATCCGTTAAACCATCCCAATCGAGTATTGTTCATTTGGAATTTTTAATAAAGACTACATTTGTTAGTTCATAAACATTTTCAAATTATGTCTAATAATTTATTTCTAATTTTGTATTATATTAATTGATTTACAAAAAACATAGAATATATATATTAAACTAAATTCCAGTAGTTATACTAATAATTATAGTTGTAACAAATACAAACTGAATAAGTAATAATTATTAAATAAAGAAACAAATTAAAATAAATGTAGTGTTTAAAATAATAAAATGGGAGGCTTTATGATGGAGTTCTATGTACTCCATGTGCTGTCTTTTATTACTATAGATAGAAATCGATTAATGTTGATTGATTTATTTTATTTATTTGTTTTGAACAACATGAAAGTCTCACAAAAAAGCTTGACTAATTGCATTGTGCTATTCTTAATTTGTTTATTTGACTTTTGAATTTTAAGTATTAAAATTAATATGTATTTGTTGAGCATAGTTTAACTTTTAAAACAATGACCAAAATTAATTTGTCAAATATTGTAACAAAATTAATTTTAAACTTAGAATAATAGATCAAATATTGTAAAAAGAATCATGTGTTTTCTTTTATTAATGATTTCAGTTACAACTATGATTATTAATGTAATTAATAAAATTCAATTTAATAAATTTATAATATGCTTTTGCAAATCAATTATTATATTTAAATTTGAATTTATTGTATTTAATAATAAAATGAGAGAATTCATGAGGGAGTGCCATGTGTCCCTCATGTAAATTTTGTTTAGGCTAGGATATAAAAAAATGAAATTAATTTAAAAGTACCTCCTCATTCGTTAAAGCATCCCAATCGAGTATTGCTCATTTTGGAATTTGACATCAAGTTTATTCCAAAGCCAAAGTATTTCTAACCTTAAGTGTATAATCATTTTTTTTCTAACATCAAGGTCCTTAAACATAATGACATATATTGGTTCAATTTTACAGTATTATAAAAAAAATGTGTGAATTAATAGCATGGAGATAAAGATTGAAACGAATTAGTAATGAAAAGACTGTTTAGATATTGTATTCCTCTATTGAAGTAACTTGAAAAAACAAAGTCAATGAATATTTCAAATAATGATTTTTCATATATAAAATGTATTTTATATATGAAGGAATTATAATACGAAAATAGCCAAACATATTTAGTTTTGTATTAAATCAAATATTTAATTAATGTGAATTGATTTGTTTTATTTTGTTTGTTCAGAATATTGTAAGAAATATAGTTTTAATGATTTCAGTTACAACTATGATTATTAATATAATTAATAAAATTCAATTTAATAAATTTATAATATGCTTTTGCAAATCAATTATTATAATTAAATTTGAATTTATTGTATTAAATTAAATAAGAAAATGAGAGAATTCATGAGGGAGTGCCATGTGTCCCTCATGTGTTTTTATTAATATATATATATATATATATATATATATATATATATATAAGATCAAATATTGTAAAAACAATCATGTGTTTTATTTTATTAATGATTTCAGTTACAACTATGATTTTTAATATAAATAATAAAATTAATTTTAATAAATTTATAATATGCTTTTGCAAATCAATTATTATAATTAAATTTGAATTTATTGTATTAAATTATATACGAAAATGAGAGAATTCATGAGGGAGTGCTATGTGTCCCTCATTTGTTTTCTTTTATTATATAGTGTAGATGTAGATGTAGATGTAGATATAACGTTAAATAAATAGATACGTAAAATATAATTTAAATGTATCATGGGTATTTAGGAATATATTTGTCTATATAATTACTAGATTATACCTAGGGAGCGTCCTGAGATTGAGAAATCTAATATGACATATCAATTTTACATATGAAATAGACTGATGCGCTTTAGAATTACATGCATGAAAGCTTCAGGTAGCACCTAAGCTAAAACAATTAACAATGTATCTCCAATGTTAACGCATAACCTTAAATATATAATGTATAATTCTAATGTTAACATCTAATCTAAAACAATGTATACCTAACCTAAAACAGTGTACCACTCCAATGCTAATACTTAACCTAAAACAATATATAATTCCAATGCAACTGTAATATTAACACATACCCTAAAGACTAAAAAAATGTACAACTCTAACTTACTAATATTGGTACCTAACCCAAAGCAATGTATAACTCTAGTATTAACATATATCATAAAGGCTTAAAAATGCATAACTCTAATATCAATATTCAATACCTAACTTAAAATAATGTATAAATCTAATATTAACACTTATCATAAAGGCTAAAAAAAATGCATAACTCTAATATCAACATTCAATACCTAGCATAAAACAATCTATAGATCCAATGCTAACACTTAATACTTCAAACAAAACAAAAAGTCGTTTTTTTCTTCGTTTTTATATAGCACTATGGTACTCGTTGGAAAGATAATACAACTTTCGTTAATTTTGTGTAATTTTTTTCTTTAAAAAATCTCGTATATAGATGAGAGAGAAAAAAAAAATTTTTTCCTAAAATCACTTAATGCCACATAAGGGGACAAGGGGTGCTCCTAGATTTTTAAGTTTCTTTCACTGATTTTAACCAATCCTGCTTTGCCACACCACTTCACTGATTTACTTCACTGAAACACCTTTTTGTGGGCAGCACTCCACTGATTCTTTTATTCATTTTCATTTTAATACCCAAACTTTTTTTTTTACATTTTTACACGGTTTAACAATTAATATTACTATTTCAACCGTCCCACCAAACGGTTGACCAAATTTAAGTGATTATCTTGGAAATCGTCGAGTTAATTGAATTTTGCTCACCAAACGGTCAGTAAATTAATTACACTATTCCAACTGTGCCACCGTCGTTGTATATAAAGTGATCAAACGGTGGGGTTAAAAATCACACCTTACCACGGTTTAAAAAACCAAACACACCAAAAATGAACCCGTGGACTGACGAGGAAGAGATGGCCCTTGTGGTTAGCCACAAGGATGCGAACGACCCGAGATTCAACAACTCCCTCGGGAGGAAGGGTCCAACTACCCCCCGGATGGGTTTTGGGATCGGGTTTATAGCGACTTCATCGAGCAAGTTCGCGGCAACACCATCAAGACTATCCAAGATCTCCAGCTCAAGTGGGCCGACCTCAACATCAAGTGTGAGAGGTGGACCACCCTATACGAGCAAACGGTGAGGGATGATCTGGAGCTTGATGAGGAGTTGGCTATCGGCTTCACTAACTATGAATATGAAACGCGATACGGCAATGATTTCGACCATGTCAAAGCATGGCGATTGTTGCACCAACTTTAAGTTTTTTATCTATGTTTTAATGTATTTTTATTTTATGTTTAATATTATTTATGTTTAGTTTTTATGTTTTAACGAAATGTTTTTTATTTATGTTTTTATTTCTTTAAACGATTAACATAAAACAAACGGTTAAAATAAAAAAAAACAATAAAACATAGGGGTAAAATGAAAACTTGGCATTTATAAAAAACACAAAACAGCCGGTACTAGCACGGTAAAGAGCACCGACAAAACGGTCCACAGGACCACTACCAGCGTGTATAGCAGTGGTGATACCGTGCTGGTACTTGGTACCCGTAGACAATTCGGGTGGCGTCCCGTCCCCCTAGCACACTCAATAAAAAGGGTGGTCTCTTTATATGTCATTTGAGATTTATTGCTTTGTTGTTTTAATCACATGGCCCCACGCCATAGATACGTTGTATGTGGCATGGGAATGGGCGTGGGGCACAAGGAGTGATGTTGTGGCAGCTTGTGCTATTGCCGGGTGATTTATGAAGCTTTATCATCTTCAAATATTTAATATATATGATACTAGCTTATACCCTGAGAGCGTCCCGGGTTGAGAAATCTAAGTAAAGTGAATAAAATTAGAAGTATCTAAATTATAAAAATGACATCTATATAGCAATTACCTGTTGGGGAGCGTCCCGGGTTGAAATATCTAATATGACATAATAAAATATCTAATATGACAACATAATTAATGAATTGCCAATATATGATTAATGAATATTATTATTATTATTATTATTATTATTATTATTATTATTATTATTATTATTATAAACAAATCTCTGCCATAAGTTATCATATTTTAATATAAAAAGGGGTAATTGGGTTGGGTATCACCTAATCACAGGCCCGACCCAAACCCACAATTTTTTTTTAAACTAATTCCAAACCTGACACAATACCTGTTGGGTTACAAAAAATAGTCGTTTTTTTCTCCGTTTTTTATATAGCATTATGGTACTCGTTGGAAAGATAATAAAACGCTCGTTAATTTGGTGTAATTTTTTTTCTTTAAAAAATCTCGTATATAAAACATATTAACGTTTAAAAGTTATAAGAGGAAACATGAGAGAGAAAATAATAAAGTTTTAATATTTACATTTAGTAGATTTGGTATTTAATAGATTATTTTAATCATATTTAAACCATAATTATTTCTTTTTTTAATTGGTCTAGCGTTGCCATATCACATCCTATGTGGCATCTCTCAAAAAAGAGATTGCATAATATTATGACATGTCATTAAAAATGCTTTGGTTTATTATATGTATAGATATATCGAGAAAATAAGTGGTGAAAATTTGGTGATGATATTGCATGTTTTTGGGTTACCATATAGGTTTTTTTATGTTTTTAAAGAGACCTATTAAGTTGCTTTATTATGTTTTTAAAGAACAAGTGTTTGTTTGATGTGGCAATGAGTTGGTCTTTTTATTCCTTCTTATATTTTAATCCTTCTTATCGTGGTGGATGGTATTATAATCATATAAAAGTGAGATACTAAAAATATATGTTTCTATAAGTAGACATAAGACTCATATCCAATACTCACTCACCACTAAGCATGGCTGCTTATTCTTCTTTACTTTCATTCATCTTCATCTCCTTCCTCTTCAGTTCATTCTCCATCTCCATTGCCATTGTTCCTGCCAATGAAACCTTCCATTATGTCAACGAAGGTGAATTAAGATTGGGTTCCGATTACTTAACCTTTGTTTCTGAATACGCACCAACTTACCGTCCACTTCCGCCCTTTACCTTCCCTTTCCAGCTATGTTTCTACAACACCACCCCAAACGCGTACACACTCGCTCTCCGCATGGGGGCAGTACGAACGCAAACGGTCCTCCCATGGGTCTGGGATGCCAATCGCGGTAAACCAGTCCGCGAAAATGCCACATTTTCATTAGGCTCTGATGGAAACCTCATACTAGCCGAAGCAAATGGTCAGATTGTGTGGCAGACCAACACCGCGAATAAAGGTGTTGTTGGTTTCGCTATACTATCTGATGGTAACATGGTGCTTCGTGACTCAAAGGGTAACTTTGTTTGGCAAAGCTTCGACTCTCCCACGGACACTCTCTTGATCGGGCAAAGTCTCAAGGTCAAAGGAGGTCCGTACAAGCTAGTGAGCAGAGAGTCGGAAACCAACAACGTTGACGGGGTTTATAGCTTTGTAATCGAGCCTAAAAGATTGGCTTTGTATTACAAGAACAACTTGCGTTATTGGTCATCCACGTTCCCTGAATTAAACCGAAAAAATGTGACTATTGTCAATGCAACGTTGGTTATTCAAGAAACCGAGTACGAAGAGAATAACTTTAACTCACTGAGGTGTAATATTCTAAACGGTCAGTCTTGGGAATTTCCCGATTTAGATATGGGACAAGTTCAGTACAATAGCTCGTTATCATATCTCCGATTGGGCATCGATGGGAACCTAAGGCTCTACACTTACCGGGCAAATGTGCGGGGAGGCGCGACGTGGAGCTTGTTGTACACTTTGTTTGATAAGCGTGAGACTGATAATGGAATGATTTTTGAAGACGAGTGTCAGTTACCAAATCGGTGTGGAAAGTTTGGGCTTTGTGAGGACAGCCAATGTGTCGGATGCCCCACGCCAAATGGGGTGTTTGCGTGGAGCAAAGATTGTGACACAAAGCCACCGGGTTGTAATGCGAGTGGATTTAAATATTATGAGCTCAAAGGAGTCAACCATTTCACGATCAAGTATACTGGCGGGAATGGACCGATGAAACGCAACGATTGCGAGAGCAAATGTACAAAGGATTGCAAATGCATGGGATATTTCTATCATACGGATAGGTCGAGGTGTTGGATTGCTTACGAGTTGAAAACGTTGTCGCGAGTTGAGAATTCGACTCATTATGCCTACATCAAAACGCCCATCTCCTAGCCCGTCGGTTAGGTTTTATAACTTGTTTGTTGAGAATAACGAAGATCAAGATTTTAGATTGTTACTCATCTAAAATTTTAAACTTCTTTTGTGTATTTCCTTTTTGTTGAATATGATACGATTGTTTCAAAAATTTTAAAAAAGGGAATATGAATATTGAATAATATATTTATGGGTCAAGATCGTGTACAAAGTGTTTTTTTGTGAGAAGTGTGAGAAGTATTAAAAATTGATACTTAGGCATCATTTTTTGAACTTAGTCGTGATGTTTTGGATTGTTTTGCCTATAAAAACACTAAACATAACAATTAAAAACCGAAAACAATGTATTTTAGGCTTAAAACTTAAAACACCATGCTAAGAACATTAGCAGTGTGTTTTAAGCATTAAGTAGTGTGTTTTAGCTGTTTTTTAAATTTAATGACTATAATACATTGTATTATGTTTTAGATTGTTGTGTTTGGTATTTTTCAAGTTTAAACAACCTAAAACATCATTCCTAAATCCAAAACATGATGTCTACATGTCAAATTTTAGTCCTTCTCACACTTCTCACGAAAAATGTACTTTGTACAGGATCCTAAACCATATATTTATTTTGAATTATGGCATATTAAACGACTAAGAACATTCACACCAGGTTTCTCATAGTTTTGTGAAAGAAAACCACACATTTTAGGATGGGATTATGAGTGGCTATGAGTGAAGTATAAGGGAAATCTACTGTTTATCGGTATATTTGAAGGTATACACTGTTACCCTATATTAATTTTTTTAATATATTTTGAAAGTGGTTGTGAGTGATGATAAAGAAAATGTAATGATAAGGGAAAATCTCCAAAATAAACATAGACCGCCCTTTAATTACAAAAATAAACACATGAAAGGTCTTAAGCTTAGGGACTTCACACTATCCAACACTACTCTGAATCTGACATTTGTCCAAGAGTCTTAAATAAAGAGTTTTTAACTTGTAATGGTCTTACAAACCAACCAATAAAATGGTGATACGTGAGTGAAAGAGCTACTAGACGCTTAAGTTTTGTAAAGTTTTAATCCTAGACGCCAAGCCTGAAGAGTCTTTAAGACTTTTCATAAAAATCAAAGACTATTCCGTACAACACTAAGACTCTAGACAACTATAGACGCGTCTGTACGATTTTAAGACTTATTCGTACATTACTAAGACTCTTGCCAACTATAGACACGTCTAGGGTAAGATTCCACAAAACCCAAGTGTCTAGTAGCCTTTTTCACCCCACGTGTTATCGTTTTATTGGTAGGTTTGTGGGACAAATGTCAAATTCTGAGTAATGTTAAATAGTGTGAAGTCTTTAAACTTAAAATCTTTTATGTGTTTATTTTTGTAATTAAAGGGTGATCAATGTTTATGTTGAAGATTTTCCCTAATGATAAAGATATATAAAAATATTATTTAATGGGAAAAAGAGAGAGAGAAAATATGGTGTAGTTGTGAGTGAATAGGGTGGAGAACCTGATGTGAATGCTCTAAAGAAGCTATGTATTATTAGAGAAAGTTTAGTGTAAAAAGTAGTTTAACGTACAAAGTGTAATAAGTATTTTGGCCTTTGAATAAAATAAATCAATAGATTAGATTGAAAGGTGAAAAGTATACGTTGAGTTTATAAAAAAGGAGGAGAAGGGCACAATAGGTATAACCCACAATGGTTGAGTTCCACCCCCATTTTTTTTAACGTTTATAACTTTTTCATACGACATTATTTTTTTTAAAAAAAAAACACACCATAAAAACAAGCATTTTATCCTCTTTCATTTGAATACCATATTGCTATACTTAAAAAAAAAAAATTGCTGGGTTGATAGTACTTGCGTCTAAATGTAAACAGTTTATATTATTACTTACATTTAAACATTCTGAATGTAATAATAGCTTTTTTTTTGTTTTTTAGGTATAACCCACAATGGTTTACGTGATGAATTATACTTTTACGTTTATGATGCTTAGTTAACTTGGTAGAATAAAAAACCATCTTATTAGAGTCGTTAAGTAACCCAAAGTTTTTGGTGCAAACGTTAGGTGTTAATTTTCTTACTCTAGAAAGAAGTAAACCTTTTAGTGGTATCCATATTTCATTGAGGATGCTTAATTATGGTGTTCGTTTAGACAACTGATGTTATTGTAGATGCACATGGTGTGTTTGAACTACTTTTGAATGGCATATGTGATATGTGGACAAGGCTGCTTTATATTCTTTTTCTAGCCAGTGATACAATTAAGATTCTAGTTTGATTACTATACACGATTGCTTTTCTTACATTTGTCATTTTATCTTTTAATAGAAACACAGAGGAGATGATGTCTGTGTGAATCTTTCATTTAAAGGTAAGTATGCACACTGCTTTGTATTGGTAACTTGAGGTGGCATTTTTTTGACCCATTTACTTGTAAACGGGTCAATTCTAGGATTTCGTTCAGTTTTAGAAATTAGAATCCATAATTGCATTAATCTCCGCTTGTTGGTGTTATGCAGGTCTTTCCTTCGGTCCAAAAATCTCATATTCTCAAAACTTGATATTACATACTTGCGTTTAAACAATAATAACTTGCGTCTAAATGTAAAAACTTGATATTACCTACTTGCATTTTAGCATGTATAACTTGCGTTTTATCATTTATAACTTGCGTTTAATCAGGTCGTTTTACCAGGTCGTCTTATCAGGTATAACTTGCGCTTCTAAAATGCAAGTATACCCTCAATAAAACGCAAGTACTATCAACCCAGCAATTTTTTTTTGTTTTAAAGTATAGCAATATGGTATGGAAATGAAAGAGGATGAAAATCTTATTTTTATGGTGTAATTTTTTTTTAAAAAAAATAATGTCGTATGAAAAAGTTATGTCCGTTTTAAAAATGGCGGTGGAACTTTAATGACGCTAAGAAATTACCATCGTGCTCCTGATTATCAAATTTAATCTTACGCTTTATATTATTTTTACACTTTGTACAATAACTCACTTTTTACGTTAACATCTCCCTATATTATTATACTATATCTGGTTTATTTTTAAGACTTGTAACTAAAAGTTTTAAAAAATGATCACATATCCGGGAACCTCCCGGGGTTGAGAAATATAATTTGACATATTAATCTTACATATAAAATTGAATGATGCGCTTTACAGTTACATGCAGGAAAGCTTCGGGTAGCACCTAATTTAAAACAATTAAAAATGTATCTCCAATGTTAATGCCTAACCTTAAACAATGTATAACTCTAATATTAATATCTACAGGGGCGGATACAGAAAATTTTTGTACGGGGGGCACAATATCGGCAGGGGCGCAGGATTGTTTGGCAGTGGCGCAGGAAATTTGCGATTTTAGTAGGTGAATTGAGTCCGACCCCCGCCAATTTGATCTTCCGGGCACTACCAATCGAAAAAAAACTGAGTCTGCTCCCCTCTGATTTAAGAACCAAATTTCGCCACTGAATACGGTTCGGTTTAAAATTCATATTTATTTCTTACGACCAACAAGTTTAAAACTCGTATTCATGTTGCACATTACAAGGTGATAAATATCGTATGTTTTTTTGGAAGGCAGATTTATTAAATACCATATGTTTATCTTCTTTGTGGGTTTTTTCTTTCAGACTCCATACCAACCATCATCCATCCATAGTCATCGACTCATCGTCTTTCCAGATCTTGCTGATGTTCATATCCATCGTTGGCGGTGTTGTTCACATCATAGCCTTTGTCGGTTGCTGCTCCACTGCAAAATCAAAGTAGATTAAAGAAGAGGCTGCAAGGGATGGAAGCTTCGGTCGACGCTGGTGTCGCACAGGTGTGGCTGAATCATTCAGCGGCCATTTGTACACTGGATCGTACACCGACTGCTGGCTGTTGGGCTAGACCTACGGTGGGCACATGCCCACCCTTCCAAGCTGCTATATCCGCCCCTGAATATCTAAACTAAAACAATGTATAACTCCAATGCTAACGCATGTTGAAAATAGAATTCATATTTACTGAAACATAATTAGTGACTTGCCTATACATGATTAATGATTTACCTGAACACTTTGTATTTTTTTTCCTGTATGAACAGAATCTTACAAAAAAATAATCATTTTTTCTCCATTTTTTATATAACACTATGGTACTCGTTGTAAAGATAATAAAACGCTCGTTAATTTGGCGTAATTTTTTTCTTTGAAAAATCTCGTATATAAAAGATATTAACGTTTAAAAATTATGGGAGGAAACATAAGAGATAAGAGAGAAAAATCCAATTTTGTTTTTAAATTCTTTTTTTCCTAAAATATCTCAATGCCACATGGGATGACACATGGCACACTCAAAGAAGAGAATGTCTCTTTGAATGACATGTCATTAAAATGGCTTTGGTTTATTATATGTATAGATTTTTTTACAAGTTGGTCCTCCTTTCCCACGTGGTATACGGAATCATGTCACGTGATCACGTGCTTCTTTCCGATTCGCAATTTCGCACTACGGTTCTACTAATTAATGTGGGGATTGGAGATGTCTGTGCTAATTTAAGTATAGGTTTAGGATTGGTCTGATTATATGTTTTTGTATTGTTTTCATAAAGAAACATTATCAGATGGACCGTGGTTTGGGAATTTATTTTTAGGCTCCGTCTATTCCCACCCCCCTCCTTCTATTTTCACCCCCTCAAGCGTCTCGCTTAGGCCTAAGCGAGGCGCTTGGGAGCTGAATTCGAGGAGGTCAGTACGAGGGGTAGAAAAAGCTGATTTTTAGGCCTAAGCGTCTCGCTTAGGCCTAAGCGAGACGCTTAGGATCAATTTTTTTTTTTTTTTTTTTTTTGGTCTTTTTAGTTAGTTTTTTGTTTTTTTTTAATATAATTATTATAAAAAATGATTTTATAATAATGACTTGCATGAAAAGTAAGTGTGAAGATCAAGATCAAGAAGAACAGTACGGTCAAACTCCGGGGGTTGTGTTGTATGTATAAAATAGTGAATAATTGTAGTGTGTTCGGTGAATTTTGACTTGCTTGCATAGGAATCTTGACTGCTACAACATAACTTGCACCGGCTTGAGATATGAGTTTAATTAGCTTAAATCTCTCTGATCCATGATATGAGAGCAATATAAAAAAATGTTTTTTTGACTTGACTTGCTTGCATGAAAAGGCAACATGGAATGAGATGATCTCGATTTTCGTACAAAGTAAAAGTCAGTTGTTATCGGAGAGATAGCTGTCAACGATCAAGGCAACATACTTGAAATCAATGGGAAGGTTAACAATTCCTGCTCATCTTGATGATATCTTCATCAATTTCCTTGATCTACGCATAAGTGTTAAAAGTATCAAGACTATGAAATTAGTAAAACAACTTTTCAGTTGTTATCAAACGAGGACTTGCCTGTATTGCCGCATTTAATGAAATTTAACGCGCATACCGCATTCATTGTTATAGAGAAAGATGATATGAGAGCAATATAAAAAAATGTTTTTTTGACTTGACTTGCTTGCATGAAAAGTAATGATCAGGAACATTCCAAATAACCGTCCAATTTCAGCTAAGGAGGTATATGTACAATGATGTGGTTTCTTTTAGATAAGGAGGTATATGTACAACGATGAAGACAACCTGAAAGTGGATACCATGGATCAGAGAGATTCAAGCTAATTAAACTTATATCTCAAGCTAATTAAACGAAGCGAAACGGGGAGATATAATTTTCTTGGCTTGGAAACAACTTAAAAGAACCAAAAATGAATTAAAATTATTTTTTGGTGATTAACAGTCCAAATAACTGTAGCATCCTTGATCATCTTCTTGTAATTACTTTCTATTGTTTCGGGTTCCCTTCCATCGATGACAATTATCTCTCTAAGATGATAGCTTCTCTTCAGATTCTGATTGCACCGGTAGAATTGGAATTGGAATTGGAATTAATGAGACAACTTTTCAGTTGTTATCCGAGAGATAGCGGTCAACGATGAAGACAATCTGAAAGTGGATACCATGGATCAGAGAGATTCAAGCTAATTAAACTCATATCTCAAGCCAGTGCAAGAGGGTCACTATTCATATATAAAGAACATTAATTTATTCTGTTTCATCTTTGTTATTTTGATAATTATCGTATTTGCAACTTAGTTCCTTTGATTCATCATTGTTGTACAAAGTTGGATGTTCGTACGGGAAAACCAAAACGAGCAATAAACGAAGCGAAACGGGGAGATATAATTTTCTTGGCTTGGAAACAACTTAAAAGAACAAAAAATGAATTAAAATTATTTTTTGGTGTTTAACAGATAATTTTAAAGAATTAAAAGAAATTCAATTTTTTTTTAAAAAAGTCCAAACGCCTCGCTTTGGTCAAAGCGAGACGTTTGCTTGCCTCGCTTTGGCCAAAGCTAGGCACAAACAGCCTAGCTTTGGCCAAAGCGAGGCAAGCAAACGCCTCGCTTTGACCAAAGCGAGGTGTTTGGACTTTTTTAAAAAAAAAATTGAATTTCTTTTAATTCTTTAAAATTATCTGTTAATCACCAAAAAATAATTTTAATTCATTTTTGGTTCTTTTAAGTTGTTTCCAAGCCAAGAAAATTATATCTCCCCGTTTCGCTTCGTTTATTGCTCGTTTTGGTTTTCCCGTACGAACATCCAACTTTGTACAACTTTGATGAATCATTGTACGTGGTCCTCCGAGTAAACCTAACTCGCAACAATTGTTTTTAATTCATTTTTAAGTGTTTTTAATTACTTTTCGAGAAATGATAATTTTCAGATATTACAGATCAAGGTGTTACCAAGCATGTCAAGAAATGATAATTTTCAAATATTGTAGATCAAGGTGTTACCAAGCATGTCAAGAAATGATAATTTTCAAATATTGCAGATTAAGGAAAGAATGAAAATACGTGATGCACATACCGTGAGTGTAGTCCATTGATGTATTAATATATTATTAATCGCAAGTTTCAATACTAGATAATGCACGTAACTCCCTAGGCACATTTCCCACCCTTTAACACCCCACTCTTCATTTTCCCTCAAACATGGATCCTTTAAAGTACCTTGATGATCAGAGAGATTCAAGCTAATTAAACTCATATCTCAAGCCGGTTGATATAGAGTATATCAGAGAAAGATTTAGTTGAAAGTGGATATAACTGGACAGTGAGATTGATAACTTCTCTATGGAAGTTGCTACAATAGTTAAACAAAAGCTGAAATTGAACAGTTATTTGGAATATTTCTGATCATTACTGTTCTTCTTGATCTTGATCTTCACACTTGCTTTTGACAAACGTCTGGCTGACATGAAGTTCCTTTGCAACCAGGTAAAAAAGGAACTACGTTGCAAATATAAAAATCCATCACATCACGATTATACTCTTTATGTATGAATAGTGACCCTCTGGCAAACCTACCTCTGTTTTGAATTTGTTACTTCCATAGAGAAGTTATCAATCTCACTGTAATGATCAAGAATATTCCAAATAACAGTACGGTCAAACTCCGGGGGTTGTGTTGTATGTATAAAATAGTGAATAATTGTAGTGTGTTCGGTGCAGTCGACGAACATCATTCAAAATTTCAACTTCCCGTTCAGGTGCTTAAGTCCACCTTGAAGACTGAATGTGACTACGCCATGTTTCACGTCATGCTTTCATCCTTCATTCCCGTTCAGGTGCTTAAGTCCACCTTGCTTGCATGAAAAGTAATGATCAGGTTTCCTTCATCGTTGACCGATATCTCTCCGATAACAGTCAATCTCACTGTAATGATCAAGAATATTCCAAATAACTGTATAATTTCAGCTTTTGTTTAACTATTTTAGCAACAGTCCAAATAACTCGTGTACAGCCTTTATCAGGTTCTTTTGGCCACAGGTACAGAAAGGTTATAAATGTTCATGTCGTTTGAGGTTGCCTTTATGTATGAATAGTGACCCTCTGACAATGATCAGAAACATTCCAAATAACTGTAATGAGAGCAATAGGGAATAATTGCACCGGCTTGAGATATGAGTTTAATTAGCTTAAATCTCTCTGATCCATGATATGAGAGCAATAATCCATCGAGAACTTGAGAAAGAGAGAATAAGAGAAGAGATAATAACATATGAGATATCCTTCATCGTTGAATTTTATTGTCCAGTTATCAATCTCACTGGCCAACAACTGAATTTTACTTGCTTGCATGAAAAGTAATGATCAGGTTGCCTTCATCGTTGGCCAACAACCGTTGTTTGATTATGCTCTTTATGTATGAATAGTGACCCTCTAACAATGATCAGAAACATTCCAAATAACTGTAATGATCGCTACGGTTAGTGGATACCATGGATCAGAGAGATTCATGTCGTTTCAGGTTGCCTTCATCGTTGACCGATATCTCTCCGATAACAACTGAATTTTACTTTGTTATAGAGAGAAATGAACAGTCGGATCGGCTGTTGGTTGGTATATTGAGAGCAAACCGACGATCATTCAAAATTTAAAGTTACCGCTAACCTCTGCGCCATCATCGACTACAGCAAACCGACGATCTTCCTCCACGGCACTCCTAATGGGCCTCTCTTTATTTCACGGTACGATTTGTGTTTTTGTTGCTTTATAAATAATAAGTTTTGTGTTTATCAAACCCTAACGTCTGAGCAATGATTTATTAAATCGTTTTACTAATTTCCGATTCTTGATACTTTCATAAATCGTTTTACTAATTTCCAATTCTTGATAATAATAAATTATTATAATAATAAAACAAAGGAACTAAATTACAAATATAATAAAATAATAATAATAATAATAATAATAATAATGTTTATTGAGCAATATCTTCGACCTCTCTTATAATCAGGTAAATATGGATATTGTCTTTCACATCCGGATGGGTCAAACACAAAAAAGTCAAACACCATGTCTCCTTGATGTTTGAACACAATAATGTCAAACTCTTGCACAATTTCGTATGCTCAAACGTCATATATATTTCCCCCTTTGTGACTCATAGGAGTCTTGAAGACGAAATGAATTTTACAAGATACTTGAAACAAGGTATGGATATGGAGAATAAATATTTGACTATACGTGGTTGATGATGTCAAGTTTAAGTCGTTGATTCATTTGGAAATCGAAAACGCCTATCGTCACTCTGTATAGAGAAGAAAAACAACAACCGAATATTTAGTTCTCTCCGAACTTCAGCTTCCAAAATACGACGTCGTTGTAGCTCATATGTTATTATCTCTTCTCTTATTCTCTGTTTCTCTAGTTCTCGATGGATTATTGCTCTCATATCGACTCTCACAATTATTCACAATTTTATACATACAACACACCTTCATCGTTGACCGTACTGTTCTTCTTGATCTTTTTATGTATGAATAGTGACCCTCTGGCAAACCTACCTCTGTTTTGAATTTGTTGCTTCCATAGAGAAGTTATCAATCTCACTGTAATGATCAGGAACATTCCAAATAACTGTATAATTTCGTTCAAGATTCCTATGCAAGCAAGTCAAATTCAGTTGTTAGACCAACTTGAGATATGAGTTTGATTAGCTTGAATCTCTTTGATCCATGGTATCCAGTCTTCAAGGTGGACTTAAGCACCTGAACGGGAAGTTGAAATTTTGAATGATGTTCGTCGACTGCACCGAACACACTATTTTGTTTAACTATTTTAGCAACTTCCTTAAAGAAGTTATCAATCTCACTTCTCACTGTCCATGTTTACCTTCAACGTCCAACGGAATGAGTAACCTAGTAACCTCTACAATGATGTGATTTGTTTTTAAATAAGGAGGTATATGTACAACTGAATTTGACTTGCTTGCATAGGAATCTTGTACAAAATCATTCTCACATGAATATCCTTTGATGAATGTATTAGGGGTTGGAAACTCTGAAGACCAATGACCCTCTAGCAAACCTCCGTTAAGGGTCTTCAGAGTTTCCATGGGAAGGTAAACATATATAACATTCTCTTCTTCTTCCCTTACAAATCACTTTGCCATTAATACAAATCACATTGTGCATGACATTACATTCTGCATGTGTCATTTCATAACTTGCACCGGCTTGAGATATGAGTTTAATTAGCTTAAATCTCTCTGATTCATTGTATCCACTTTCAACTAAATCTTTCTCTGATCGCTACTGTTGATTGGTATATAGAGAGATTCAAGCTAATCAAACTCCGGGCAACCCTTGTTTGATTATACTCGTGTACAACCTTTATCTCTTTATGTATGAATAGTGACCCTCTGACAATGATCAGAAACATTCCAAAATAACTGTAATGATCGCTACTGTTGATTGGTATATAGAGAGCAAACCGACGATCATTCAAAATTTAAAGTTACCGCTAACCTCTGCGCCATCATCGTTGACAGATATCTCACTGAGATGATAGCTTCTCTTCAGATTCTGATTGCACCGGTGGAATTGGAATTGGAATTAATGAGACAACTTTTCAGTTGTTATCCGAGAGATAGCGGTCAACGATTAAGACAACCTGAAAACAACCGGATACCATGGATCAGAGAGATTCAAGCTAATTAAACTCATATCTCAAGCCGGTGCAAGTTATGTTGTAGCATCTTTGATCATCTTCTTTGTAATTACTTTTTATTGTTTCGGGTTCCCTTCCATCGTTGACAGATATCTCTCTGAGATGATAAAGGTAGATCATGGAAAGTTGAACTCAAGAAAACAAAGATGAAACCGATTAATGTTCTTTATATATGAATAGTGACCCTCTAGCAATATTTGTAATTACTTTCTATTGTTTAGCGCCGATCTGATTGTTAAAAGTATCAAGACTATGAAATTAGTAAAACAACTGAATTTTACTTGCTTGCATGAAAAGTTCAATTTCAGTTCAAACTTTTCAAACACCTGCAACATCTCAAGAGTCGAGGTCCTTTGAAAAAGACATCGTACAATGAACTTTTCATGCAAGCAAGTAAATTCAGTTGGTATTAATGGCAAGATATGTGGCTTTAGTCCTTTACGCAGGTTTTTTGACAACTTTTTGCTAATACACACAACTTTTTGCTCTAGTGGTGTGCTCTACCTTTTTGACAAACACCTGGCTAACCTGTCCAGTTATCAATCTCACTGGCAATCATCGTTGGTAGCTATAGGTAAGAACATTGTGGATGAGGATTGTTTATCTATCTTCCCATTGATTTCAAAGGATATTCATGTGAGAATGATTTCGTTACTGTAATGATCAGAAACATTCCAAATAACTGTAATTGATTTCCACGATCTACCTTGACTGCTACAACATAACTTGCACCGGCTTGAGATATGAGTTTAATTAGCTTGAATCTCTCTGATCCATGGTATCCACTTTCAGGTTGTCTTCATCGTTGACCGCTATCTCTCGGATAACAACTGAAAAGTAATTACAAGAAGATGATCAAGGATGCTACAACATAACTTGCACCGGCTTGAGATATGAGTTTAATTAGCTTAAATCTCTCTGATCCATGATATGAGAGCAATAATCCATCGAGAACTAGAGAAACAGAGAATAAGAGAAGAGATAATAACATATGAGCTACAATGACGTCGTGTTTTGGAAGCTACAACATAACTTGCACCAGCTACTTTTCAGTTGTTATCAGACGACTACTTTGATCAAGATGACATACACCTAATTTACACATATCCTTTGATGATGTCAAGTTTAAGTCATTGACAATGTTGAGGGTTATTACTTTGTTTAAGTCATTGACAATGTTGAGGGTTATTACTTTGTTTTTTAATTTTTTTTAACTTTTCATAATTATTAAATTAAAAAAAAAACAACTCAAAACATCAAAAAACTACCAAAATAAATTACCCCCTCCAAGCGCCTCGCTTAGGCCTAAGCGAGGCGCTTGGAGGGGGGTTTAAATAGAAGCTGGGGTGTTTAAATATCACCACCCTATTTTTATTGGATATGGCTAGATTTTTACTGTCTTAAAAGTTTTAAACTTCTAGTTTTTTTCCCAAACTTTTTTTAACGGTCAAGCTTGTACCCATTTTAAACACCGTAAGAATTAAACCTGGATTTTCCTATAAGCAACCAATGGTTACTATCACTAGGCCAAGACCCTAGGGTATGTTTGGCAAGGAGCTTTTAAGAGCTTTTAGGAGCTTCAAGCTTCAAGCTTTTAAGAAAAAGCTCTTACTTAATGAAAAGTCTTGTTTGGTTGAAGGGGCTGGAAGCTTTTAGGTTAGAGAAAAAGCTCTACAGTGAAATAAAAAGCTACTACTAGTAGCTTTTAAGAAAAAGCTCTACTAGCTACAAGCTTTTAAGTAGTAAATGACACAAATACCCATTATATTTTAAAAATAAAATAAAAACTTTCTTTACAAGCTTTTAATTATACCCATTTTGGTCATTTTATACATTTTATTAAAAGCTCCAGCTACTCTGCCAAACATCAAAATATATTTAAAAAGCTACCAGCTACCAGCCTCCAGCTAGTTTTGCCAAACATACCCTAAGTGTAGTAGGAAAACTTATTTACCAAAATGGTAACAGGTTGTTCAAAAGGAGGGTATTTATGCTTGGCGTGTCCTTTATATACTCTTAATAATATTTATCAAAATGGATAGTTTAGTGGAAAAATTCAAGAAAAATCTAACTTTTTACCAATGTTTTCAGAATCAGACCGAATGTTGAACCGGAGCCCCCGGTGGTTCATCGGTCTGACCAGTCCAATGAACTGGCCCAAAAAATGCATCGAAAAAAAATTGTTCAACCGTAAGATTTTTGGTCGGACCGGCCGGTTCAACGGTCCAACAGTGGTACAGTGGTACGCTTGCATAGCGGTCCAACGTCTGACCTGGACCAGCCCAGGCCCCCGAAACCGGTCTGACTGTCCCGGTTTTAAAAACACTGCTTTTTTACATTCCCACTCATAATCTCATTGAATAATTATTTATATTCATCAACTAATTATTTATTTAATCATTTTTAGCATAAATATTATAAAATGTATTCTTACTTTTAATTTGGAAATAAAAATTATATACTAACAATTCAAATTGTTAACGGTAATTATTCTTCATTGGTGCAGTTGGCTTTCACTCATACCACCACGTAGTATGTCGTTTTACAGCCACTCAGATGCTTGAAATTTTGATTTTGATTTTGCCAATTTAATAACTACATCCCATATATACTAGTGGATGATTGAATATATATATATATATATATATATATATATATATATATATATATATATATATATATATATATATAGGGAATGGTTCTAGAGAAAACCCTCCTTATTTGGTAAACTCTGGAAACTCTGACTTCCCAATATTTTTTTTTTTTTGAAAAAATTAGGGCAAGTAATATACATGATTTTAAGCATTTTGGGCCAAAAAAATTAAAAAAGCGCCGAGTATTTTTTTTAAAAAAAATAAAATAAAATTTTGACTAACACATGTTAAGCGCTAATAACAGGTGTTAACAATGTGTTAACTATATGTAAACAGTAGACGTTTTTTATTTTAAAAAAAAAAAACCGTTCGGCGCTTTTTCGATTTTTTTGGCTCGAAATGCTTAAAAAAATGTATATTACATACCCTATTTTTTTCAAAAAAAAAATGTTGGGAAGTCAGAGTTTCCAGAGTTTACCAAATAAGGAGGGTTTCCTCCATATACTTTACCTATATATATATATATATATATATATATATATATATATTATTCTTTTTATCGGTTTTCCATTTATTTTCCTTTTTCTAGATTTTCTTCATATTTATTTTCCTTTTATTATTTCACTACTGATTAAAAGTAATATTTTAATAGTGGAAAGAGATATCATACAAAGCTTCTTAACGTAAGAAGCGTAAGAAGATTTCTGAGCCATTATATTTGGACGATGGCAAGATGGTAATTAACAATCCTAATCATATTTGATTTAATCTAACCAGGGGTAAATTAGGAAAAAAACGTTTTAATTTTAGAGAGATCATAACAACAGACATTCAAAACAATCGATTAAAACCTATAATCAAACAAAAATTTTCAACGATTGATCATGATTTCAAATCGATTAAACGTTCAGAATCATTACACAATAAAAAACATTCGATTGAATCAAATCAAAACGTATTTGCAGAAAAACAACAAAAAAAAAGAGTATTACAAAGCAATTGATAAAAACCGTATAATCATATTCAAAAATCAACGAATGAAATATTCACATAAACTTACGATTTTAATAATATAATAATAATTAAAGAAAAAAATTGGTTTTGAAAAAGTCACAAATGATGAACATCAGATGCTGTAAAACATGATATGTTTAAACGCACCCTATATTTGTGTTAAATTATAGGGTGCGTTTAAAAAGGTACTGTTTAACCAAAAACAAACAAACAGACACACCTTTATTATAATTAAACACACTCTTATAAATTTAGACGCACTTATTGTGACAACCTGCACCCTTTACTTTTCATAAATGTGCATAATTGGTTCCTTAACCATTTCAAAATTTTCATTTTTAACCCTCGTATTTTAATAGGACCAAAATTCACAATTTAATAAAACTTATAATTTTTATAAGTAAAAGTATGCACGTTTTATACTCAAATATACACCCGAGCACGTATGTTTCAGACCTTGATACTCAAACCCCTTAATTTTCAGTCCTAAAACAACTAAGAAACATAAGGAAACAAGTCTAGAACTTAAAATTGATTAAATCAGCAAAATTATTTTTCAGCCCTTGCGGTCCGCTGAGACAGTCAAATAGTCAAAGTCTCAGTCAAAATCCTAGTCAAAGTCCTAGTCAAAGTCTTAGTCAAAATCCTAGTCAAAGTCCTAGTCAAATAGTCAATTCATCTTAAAACCTTACTTTATTGTGTTGACCAATTTTAAAGCCTAATTGAATATAAAACTAGTATAAAAACCCACCTATGACCCATTACACTTTGCACCTCTAAATCGATTGTTTCAATTCGATTAAACTCTCCCTCATACCTTTCTTCTAGAGTATATTACTTCTACATTTGCAGCTTTGATTATAAGCTCTTGTAATTGGCGAATTGGAAGCTTGATATTTTTTCCTATTCGGTTTCTTTTCTTCTAAATTGGACTAGTTTCGTTGTTGAATCTTTGGATTGCTCGCATTTTCACGCTCGCTTAGTCATCTAGTCATTTGGCGAAAGTGAGTATTTCCTATCCCCTTTTTGCTTTTATTCACTTTTGGTGTGTTACATGTACACTTATACAAATTACAAACACAAGTTCACATTTTTAAAATACAATTCTAGTACTATGTGCATTTGCTTACAAACGTGCTTTATGCTTAGACATTACATGTAGAATACATTTGTACTTAGTGAAATCATTAACATTGTACAAGCCGACCTTAACATTGGATAGCGCTATTTGATTGACAACCCGCCTAGGTTGATTCTCCCCCTTTTTCATCGGAGAATCCGTGGTCATTGTTAAGTTTTTATCCATTTATTGGATAAGTACACCGCCGTTCATTTAGCACATTATACAGTCACAGGGTTGATTTCGCTCATTTGTATGATACATAGTTTACATAAATGCACTGTAGCTTGCACTTGAATTGTATAACATTTTCCAACTTACTATATGTATTAAATCTAGGAATGCTCACCAACATTTCATATGTTGACAAAACTTATTTTGTACATGTTTCAGGTGCAGTTTAATCTTAGTACTATAGCATTGGATTTTAGTGCTTGCTTTTAATAAGTTATTTCAAATTTCATGTTTCGTTCAGACTTTTGTATTTTTTTCTCATTTCATCTATGTAAGACAATTTAAATTATTAAATAATATATTTACATTTTAGTACCATGTGCTTTTGAACAATTGTCACTACGTGACACCTCGATGATTCCGCCATCGGTTGGGGTGTTACACTTATTGTAATGTTTGGACGCACTTGAATTTTATTCGTACAAGTAATGATTAAAAATGCAAGTGGCGTATCTTAATAATTGTAGAAGGTTATCAGTCAAAATTTACATGCTTATTTAAAGGGAATATTTTATAGAATAGTAATCAAGTTTTACTAGTGTTCCAATTAGATCACTCATAAAAATATTTGTGCTAAATAAGTCATTAAAATTTCTTTTATGTTCTAATCCTATATAGTTTACCTGAATAGCAGGTATAATATCTATAATTGAAACATTAAAGTAAACTTCAGTGACCTGATTAGAACATCAAAGTAAAGTTGACTTATCTAATTTGAAAAAAAATGTTTTGTAAAGATTGTGAATATTAAAAAAAATGCAAAATTTTTAAAAGTGTTTGTATTTTTAATTTTTTATATTTTTTAATTATAGAAATTGCGAAAAAAATGTTTAATAAAAATTTATGACCTTCTAAATGGGTAAAATATCTATGATTAGAACATTAAAATAACTTTAGTTACCTAATTGGAACAATTTTTTTTATGAGTGACTTGATTGAAACACTCCTAAAACTAGGTTACTATTTAGCAAAGTTACCCCTTATTTAAATGGTAAAAAACTAAAAAATCTTACTATCGAATAAATTTAGTTAAATCTTGAAATTAAATCTTGAAATTAAATATTCTACTACAACATAATTAATTTCTTTTTTGATCTATAAAAACACTATCATAAAACAAATATTAATTCAACTAGAAAACACAAAACAAAATGGCAGAAAACCACATAAATGCAATAAACAACATGCAGGTCAAAACTGTGGTTTTGGTTGATTGCATCTCAGAGGTGAGGGATGACCTCAACTCATCTTGTGTAGTTCTAGGTGCACCAAATGAGGTTTAGAGATAGTATATGAAGAACCTAGATCTGATAGAGAAGCTGATGAAGGAGGAGAAGACACCATTCACAAATGCAGCTATTGAGCAACTCCATACTCAGGCATCTTTTGACAACCTCATCTGTCAGTCACCTAGCAACACACATACATGCATCTTGAAGAACATGGAATCAAAACAAAAGGCAAGGGATGCAATCTTGGGTGCCAAGTGATGGTGGTTGTTTTGTAAATCTTTTGTTTTAGATGGTGGTTTTCTGTGGTTTAAGTGGTGGTTTTTTTGGGTTTAGATGGTGGTGGTGGTAGTGGTGGTGGTAATGGTGATCCTGTAATTTCAATAGTTTTTAACTACTAAGGGAATAGACGCACTTGTTATCTAATATGAACGCACATAATGTTTATTTTTGGACGCACTTATATCACAAACAGACGCACTCATATAAAAAAATTAAAGTAACTGAAATACCAAACCAAAACTAAACGTACATTTAAGATACTTTAGACGCATTTGTTCACTTGTTTAGACTAAAATTTACAAAAAGTCAAACATCAGACATCTAAGACAACTCCTTATCATCAGAATCTTCTATTTCAATCTCTTCATTATCATTAATGTCATCTTCCACATTCTGGTCATCTTGTTGACCTTGGGGCTCGGTTGAAGCACCCTCCTTCGCATGTTTTCGTCGATCATGGCCTCTCTCTCCGCATATGGCACAGGTTCTCTTCCTTTTGCCGAATCGACTAACCTGTTTTTCCTTGCTGGACTTTATGTGCTTCTGCTTACCACGACCTTTGTTCTTGATACCATTCGGAAGTCAAATAGTGGGTTCGGCCTCTGATGGTTTCTCGTAACCAAGAAGAGAAGCATACCTGTCATACTTATTCTGATGACTAGGTCTATTAAACCTGCCCTCGTTAACCTTCTTAACCATCTCTTTGATTTTATCATTAACCAAAGTTAACTCGGATAAATCTGCAATTAGGGAGTTTGCAAGATATTCACCGCCCAAGACTATCCCCCGTGCAATACGTCTAGCTTCATTCGTGTTGTCATCACTAAACTCTCCTGTTTCAAATGAATACCTGATTTCATTTGGAACAACATCTTTTGTCCACCTCCTCAAAATGTATTTCTTCGGGAATCTATAATATTTCATCAACCTTAATACAAAAAATATATGCATACACAGTAGCCCGTACTGCTCGAACCTCCTAACCTCCTACAGGTACATAATGTAGTAACATCCTCAACACCCTCATTAACTTCCTTCTTGAAAAGAACCTGTAAAAAGGTTAAAAAAAAAAAAAAAAAAAAAAAAAAAAAAAAAAAAAAAAAAAAAAACTATACTGGTGACTTTGGACGCACTCATTAAAAACTTTAAACGCATTAATAGTTAAAAAACCAAAAACTATATTGTTGACTATTGGACGCACTCATAAATGATTTAAACGCCTTCATAATTAAAAAACCAAAAAAAAAAAAAAAAACCTCAAGAAAGCCTTGACCATGTGCTTGAGGATCATCAACATATATCTTTAAAAAATCTTCTTCATCAGCCTTTTTCATATGAACACTTATTAGTCCTTGATAAGTGGCATATATTTTTTCCTGAATATGAAAGAAGATAGTCTGTGTAAATATTTTAGATGCCTCTTCCTCAATAGGATTCGTAGTCCAAAGATCACGAACTGTGTGTCTTGAATCATGGTCATTCTTCCTATGGTTGAATCTCTAAGATTCAAGGGAAGTTTCAAAGTGGTTGAAAACCTCAACAAGAGTCAACTGAGAATTTGCCACTTGGCAAAAAAAAAAATGATTCTCACTCTCAGATCTTGATGTTGTCCTCATTAGCCCAGACATAGGTTCATCCCGGTAAAAAGCAGGGATCCACATTGACCTCATATTAAACATGTCCGTCAACCAATTGTTCTTGTTTAGATTGTAATCGACAATAAGTACACCCCACTTGAAATCAAATGTCTTCAGACTGATGGAGTTTGTCCACACAATTGCACAAATTCTCCTTTTGAACTCATCATCACTATATAATGCACTACCCACCTAAAAAACATAAAAAACATAAAAAACATAGAAAACAAACGCACTGTTTTAGAAATTTGGACGCATTAACATGAAAAATACATAAAAGCTATCAAACGCACTCATATATAAGTTTGGACGCATTCACTGTATTGTAACCGACCAAGCACTATTTAAACACACTCATGTAATAAACAGTTGCACTCTTTAATTAAGATCAAACATTCATACTGACCTTATCAGAAACCTTCTTCATGATATGCCACATACACAATCTGTCTGCTATTTTAAAAAACCAACTGGATTGCATTTTTCATAGCAGGATCTTGATCAGTTACAACCACTTTTGGATGCTTTCCAAAACATTTGGAAAATGATTGTAACAACCATGTGTATGATTCACTAGTCTCGGATGACAACAATCCTGCACCAAGCGTGACATTCCGACAGTGGTTATCAATTCCGGTAAATGGTACAAACATCATATTGTACCTGCAAAAACACATTTAAATAATGGCAGAAAAACACTATAAACATATAATAGTTGGATATCAAGCTTAAAAATTAAAAACATACTTGTTGGTGTTAAATGTTGCATCAAACGAAATCACATCTCCAAATTCCATATAATTCCTCTTGCATAAAGCACCAGCCAAAAATAACCCGGTGAGTGCATTATTTTGATCCACAGAATACTCAAATGAAAAATCATGCAAGAACTTCTTCTTATCCCTAAACCTATACACTATCATATCTGCATTATGCTCACCAATGAAGCTGTTTAAACCACCTTTAAAGTTCTTACAATCAATAGCAGTTGCACCATCATGCTCAAAACCTCCATACTTAGTTTTCATAATGTTAAAAGCTTTGACAGGACCCATATTCAATGAAGACAACTCGCACATCATCTCTTCTTAGGTATGTGTCAGGTTCCTATTCGTTGCTAGAAAATGGATATCACTTTCATCTACAAAAGGATGATTATGAGCTTCCACAAACCCATAAACCTTGAATGTCTTTCCATTCTCAGAAGTTAGCTTTATATGTGCCAGACATCTGGTCTGGATAAACGGCCTTTTCCTTGACTTAACATCTTTATTAGAACTCTCCGGACCTACTTTGAATGGCTTAAAACCCTCCTTGTAACATACAAAGTATTTGAGTCTTAAAACACCTCTTCGCACATCTGACGTACCATTTCGAATAGAAAAACCACCGGCCTTTGCATATTTGGCATAAAACTCATGTTCATGCTCAATACTAGGAAACTCTATGTCTTTTACAGGTTTGAGTGAATCAGGTACATCGGGAATATATGTGTTACTAACTTGGTCGTCAATAGCAACATCAGTAGCAACACCTTATAAAACAAACGCACGCTATAAAACTTCAAACGCACTTTGAAGATTGATAGTTTGAAATACTCAAACACACCTGTGATTAACTTAAAACGCACTCTTATATGATCAATATCAAAATAGGTACATTTAAACGCACTTATTACCTAATTTAAACGCACTTATTAAATCAGATATTCAAAAATAATTAAAATACCTTGAATACTTCTGTATTCATTGATTGAGGTTCGAGCTATGAATATCCACATCCAGCTTAGTATCTTCGATCAGGTTTGTATATACATAAAACATCATGTTTACGAATATCAAACATTAAAACACAGATTGAAAGAAATGAGTAAAAAACAGAGCATGATGATCTGAATCATGAAAAGTAATATTATCAACATCTGGATTGGAATTCTCAACAGCAACACTATGCTCATCAACCGACAGGTTTAAATCTGATAAACAATCATGTTCGGTACGTATGTTCATAGTTAATTATATCAGTTTTCAATAGAATTTTGTTTAATTTTTTATATTGTTTATCAGATTTAAACCTGTCGGTTGATGAGCATAGTGTTGCTGTTGAGAATTCCAATCCAGATCTTGATAATATTACTTTTCATGATTCAGATCATCATGCTCTGTTTTTTACTCATTTCTTTCAATCTGTGTTTTAATGTTTGATATTCGTAAACATGATGTTTTATGTATATACAGACCTGATCGAAGATACTAAGCTGGATGTGGATATTCATAGCTTGAACCTCAATCAATGAATACAGAAGTATTCAAGGTATTTTAATTTTTTTTGAATATCTGATTTAATAAGTGCGTTTAAATTAGGTAATTAATCGAATTAACTATGTTTGTGATGATCGAATTGAGATTGATTCGTGATTTGATTGAATCGTAATGTGTGTGATCGTCTAGTGTTCTGTAATTCAAATTCGAATTTGAAAAAAAAATCCTTTACGTATGTTATGAAATCGTTTACAAAACTAACGAACGTGATTATAGTAATCAGTTATGTATAATAAAAGTCTGAATTGTCATTGGGTTTAACTGAGGTTAAGATTAATTAGAGTTTGGTTAGGTTAATTGGGGTTTGGTTAAGTTGACAAATAGCATCACCTGGTGACTTCTTATTCTTCTCACGTTAATAAACTTTGTATTGTATACTTTCTCTTTAATAGAATATCATGTTTTTCAAATGTATCAACACTAAAGCGTTTTTCTTTGTTTATATTTTTAATATTTTATAAACAACCCGCCGTAACGTGTGACATTACTCCGCCGCAAAGCACGGTATAAATACTATTATAATACATAAATAAATTTCTTTTTTGCTATCTCATAGTTTAAGTGACGTTTTTTTTTGTCAATTATCTACCTGCTATTATTTTTTTTTTTCAAAATTGTTTTAGTACTTAATTAAGAAACTTTTTTTTAATGAATTAACATATGCCTATTACTAGGTTATATTCCAACTTCCCAAGGGCCTCTTAATATACAAATCTAACATAAAATTGATAAAATATGTGTAATGACATAGCATATAAATTATTATATTATAATATGATAAAACAACAATTTTTATCATGTGAAAAAGAATGAAAATGTACACATTAAAGAGAAAATATACGTTTGGATGAAGAACAAGGCAGAAGAAACTATTATAGGGCATGATTGATGTGGTGGTCTTGAAGGTGTAGCTTTTTTAGAAACATCTGGTTTTGATTTATTTTGCTCTGGATGAAAGATAACTCTTAATTAGAGTTTCATTTAGTGTAAAAAAATCATTAGAAACTTGGGTATCACACGGGTTATAACATTTTTTTTGTCTTTTTTTATTTATTAAGGTTAGAAAATTTAATATTACATAAGGTTGGATCAATAAAATATTAAATGTTTGTTAATAAGCGAAAATATAAAAAGAATTAGTTAAGAAAATAAATATCTGCATATATAATAAAAAAAGATGTGTGACACATGACACTTGGAGAGACTATCCTCCCATTGATTTCCCTCCAAAAACATTTTTCTCTCTCTTGTGTAGGGTTGTTCATGAGCCGAGCCAAACTGAGCGAACCTTTGCTCGTGCTTGGCTCATTTACAAACCGAACCAATTCGACCGGCTCATTTACAAGCGAGCGAGAAACTGAGCGAGCATTTTTCAAGTAAGCGACGAGCGGCTAGTTTTTCGAACAACCGTAAATTTGGGATGTTTCCTTTAATTTTCTCGCTTCCTAGTGATAATTGAGGTTTAACCGTTCAGGGATGACATTAAGTCTGAGGTCCGGTTATCCGAGAATGTTGCCGGTGAGGCGATGAGCATACTACAGAGAACAATTGTCGCATTATGGCATAGGTTGATAGCAGGAGACGATTGATGGCGGACAACTCATGAGAATAAGAAGTCAAGTTATCACTGGGTTGACTAGGCCAATAACTATAAATATATTGAGTCAAACCCAAAAGAATAGTATGTATAAAACTATAAATATAACTATAATTAATGTCTGTATATATAATAAAATACTAAAAATTATATCAAGCCAAACCGAGCCGAGTGGACGTTTTCTCGTGCTTGGATCGTTTAAAAACTGAACCGAGCCCATCATCTCGTTTACAAACGAGCTGAAAATTGAGCGAGCATTTTCTGAGCAAATTCCAAGCGAGCGCCGAGCGATTTGAACAACCATACTCATGTGCATGACACATGCATTTTCCTCTACAATTTTTAAACGTTATTAACTATTATATACAACATTTAAAAAAAAAATAATCACATCAAATTAACGAGCGTTTTATGATCTTTCCAACGAGTACCATAGTGCTATAAAAAAACGACTTTTTAGTGGGTTTTTATTAATGCTGAAGAAAACACAATGTGTTTAAGTAATCAATTAAATAAGTCTAGGCACGTCAATAATAATGTTAAAATAATATATATGTTTTTGAACCTACTATTAGATATAAGAACCTTTTAATTACGTATATATTCACAAATATAGCCAGTGTGGTAAGAATATTTTTTTTTTGTATTTTGATTGGTGTTGCTAGAAACAATGATTATAAAGGTTGCTAAGATGGTCAGATGTAACCTATGTTTCTTAGATACCAAGTAAATCTCTAGCTGATAAGTGATAATTAATCATCCCACCATGTACGTCTCTTAGATCATTTTTTTTATGTATATACTTTGAAAACGACTAACATATGGTGATTATTAATATAGATACTTAAATTATGTATGAGTATAACAAAAGTCGGGAGACATGAAAAGTTACCTTCCTACAATATTTATAGTCGATAGCAGTTAGATCATTTTTATTATCTACAAAATGGATCTCCACTGCTTACATTTTGATTGTTATATTCGGTGACACTCAATATGATCGATTGTATATCCATAATAAACAATGAACAAGTATATCAATATTTCACACCAGAATCGCTTATCATCATCATGACGTATCATTTGATATCAATTTGGTTGTTCTTTTCTAGGTTCACATCGCATCTTTAGATTGTCTTGAGGAAGTGAGAAAATGGTACAGAAACTTCATTCGAACAAGATGTGCAGCATACGTAAAATTAGAAGTAGGTTTTATAAGTTATCGAGTGTTGATTCCTTACGAAAAAAATTCCGAAAAAACGGCATATTCCTTTTATGTATACGCATTTTGTCACTTCATATTAAAATTATCAATCTTGGGAAGCTCCCCTGGGTAAACTGGTTACATAAATAAGAGATAAATGTGAAATTAATTATGATTTAATATTATTATTTTATATGAGAGAAAAGTGGGATAATCATAAGATTTTTATTTATTATATAGTAAAATAATAATAAAGATAAAGATAAATATAGTTAAGTAACAATAAAGATAAAGATTTATAGAATAGTAACCAATTTTTAAAAGTGTTCCAGTTATATCACTCAACTTATTATTATTATTTTTTTTTTTTGTCTCAATTAGATCACTCAACTTTCACGTTTTATATTAATTAGAAGTTTTTCACCTATTTTATAGGTAACTATGGTAATGTGGTTTTTTGTTTTTTTTATTTATTAATGCCAACGTTAAATGATGATTATGGATTAAGACATTTTTTATTTTTTAATATAATTAACACGCTATTTTTAATATAATTACATATATTAAAAATCTCGACCTCAACTTCTTCTCTATTTCATTCTTGACACATTTAAAATTTTTCAAGACTTGATTTGAATACCTAATTGGGACGAAAAAAATACGAGTGACCTAATTGAAACGCTTTTAAAACTTGATTATTATTCGTTGAAATATCTCTATCTATTATATTACTAAAAAGAAAATGAGATTACATATTTACATGTAAACAATTCGTGATAGAATACTACAAAACAGAGGTCTCTAGCTTTTGTCTAGTGCTTCGCGCCCTTCACCTTCTGTTTTGAATAGTTTCAAGATCTTTGTTGACTATAAAAGTTGGTATTATTCGTCTATTGTGGCTGCTACATTATTAAAACAGCAATGGAGTAGGGTATAATAATGCCCTTTAAATTTGGTGTGGTTTAATAATATTTTAAAAATAGAATATACATCATTGCCAACAATATATAGTTGTAATATTTTAGAGAAAAATGTTTGCAGGCAAGTTGTTGGTGATTTATTATATAATCTTAAAGCACTCGAAACATATCAATCATCGTAGGTTTATCCAGTCTATTTTGTGTTGGTGTTTACATTATAAGACTATAAGGAGTGGGGAGCGGGAAAGAGGGGGATGAAGCGCCATGTGGCACTTGTGGGACCCTTGTGGGGGGGAAAATAATTGTGGGGAGTGGAAGGGGGGGAAGGAAATAATATTATATTGTGTTAAAGTTAAAGAAAAACAAAAAAAAAACTGACCAATCTGCTGCTGCCACGTGTCCATGCCATAAGCCCCACGCCGGTGAGCTTCCCCCCGCCCCCCTCTCCCGCCCCCTTCCAAGCCCCTCTGCGGCGGTGTTCCCCCCCTTCCCGCCCCTCTCCCGCCCCCCACTCCGTTCAGTCTAAATGTAGGAACCTACCTCGTAATCATGCGTTTAACGCCTAATTTTACGAATTTGAATTTACTTAAAACCACTTCTTATTAAAAACTTTTAAAATTATGAAAAACTCAAACCGATGTAATCAATACATTATTTATTTCTACAGATTGTACATTTTTAGCTATTAAAACATAAAATAAAATTTCACGGTTTAACGGGAGTCTCTTGAATTCTATTGCGGAAGCTTGATGAGTGTTCGGGTGTTTTTGGTTCTTCTCGCGACTTGATCCTTGTTCCGGGACTTCCATCACATGTTTACCTAGCACCATTACACAAAGAATGGTTAGTGGGTTGTCAATTATACATTTAGAATGGTATGAGAGTCGTTACATGTTGAAACGGAACGAACGAGGCCAAACGGCCAAGATAAATTTTTGCCCAAATGACTTCAGACGGCCTGAATGGCCGTTCGTCAGGGTGAACGACCATTCACCGGGCCATCAGAACATCTACGAGCTGGTCTGTCCATCTGAACGGTCGTTCGCCCATGCGAACGCCAGTTCACTTGGCCAAAGCTCATAATCGAGCTGATCAGTGGGCCTGAACGACCGTTCGCCCAAGGAGAACGACCGTTCACTGCTTCTGAACCTTGTTTGATGATTCTAAAGCTTAGGAATCATGTCACAAACGCATTTGACGATTCCCAAAGCATAAAGATCGTCTTGCCAACTAAATTAACATTTGTTTGATTAAAATCTTTGCCTAGTGTATGTAACCATAACCCGACTCTTATTTATGAATGTTTAAGGCGATCTTTACCCAAATCAACCCGTTAAGGCCTTGAACTAACAAGGCACTATTTGACCACACAAAATTCATGTAGTTTATGTTGTCAAGTCACTAGACACTTGATCAACTAAAGCGTTTGTTTGATTTGTTTCATTATGATTCAACTTCTTAGAGTTAACCTTTAATAAATCTTTAAATTCCCAAAATGCCCCTTATAGCCAAATGTCTCAATTTAGCCATTCGTGGCGACACTTCTTGTTTCAAACTCATTGCCTTTGACTAAGTGACTTACATAAAAACCTAACTTAGATTTCCACCATTTCTCAAAATTTCTCTTATTTAGTCGATTCTAAGCGCATTAGACATGGTTATGGAAATGACTTACCAAGTTGGCACCCACACTTCATGTGGGTAGTTCTAGTACCCATGCTATTCCGCCCGAAGGTATTTACTTATCTATGGATTTACCGGGTGGCAATGACCCATACCTTGCATCCAAATTGATTTCTTAGGCATCGAGTGCCCAATTTCCAAGTGTCCTTCTGCATACATTCTAGATTGATCACATTAGTCTCTTGGGACTCAATGGTGATGCATTTACCATTGGCCCGTTATCCACAAGATTCTTAAAGTTTAGATAACCGGCTTTTAATGTCGGGTTCGAATGGTGAGAAAATCTCCCATATGACCAAATAAGACTCATGATTCAGATCCATATGACCTTTTAAGCTTTGATTATGGGGGAGTACTAGCAATCTCACTTAACCCATTTATTCAAATTACATAACTTCCTTATTTATGTGATTTTTATCCAAAAAACTTGAGTTTAGACTCTTGTTTACCACATAGCTTTATTGGTCGACCCAAATGATAATTTCCCCCATTTGATCAACATTCTATGACTCATTTATTACCATTAGGGCTGCAAACGAACCGAACGAACACGAACAAGGCCTTGTTCGTGTTCATTTGTTAAGAAAATTACGTGTTCACGAACAGTTCATGAACACTTACCGAACGAGATTTTTTGTTCGTGTTCGTTTGTTAAGAAAACACTCGTGTTCGTTTGTTAATTTTGTTCATGAACGTATACGAACACAAACGGACATTAATGAACACAAACAGGTGTTCATGAACGGAAACAAACACAAACACATATTAACTTTTGAATAAAATCGAATTCACATAATTAAGACATTAGTTAGATTCACCAAATATATAACCTAATTATCTAAACTTACTAAGTATTTAACATAATATTAGTAAACATAATTAAGTAGTGTCTCAATAACTAAGTTTGCATCGTAGGTGGATAAAGAAGCACTTTGGAGGTGGAAGGCATCGACGCTGAAACGTGGTAACATATAATGAGCTTCGATACAATAAATAGGTTTATTGATTTCATATAGTCATATATTTAACTCACATATATTATTTATTGGGCAACATAAATAAAAATAAAAGAATATTAAAAAATTATAAAAATTAAAAACCCTAATTTATTATCGAACACAAACGAACACGTTACCGAACGTTCACGAACATTAACGAACGAACGCGACTTCTGTTCATGTTCGTTCATTTATTAAACAAACGAGCACAAACGAACTTCCCGCCGAACGGTTCATGAACTATTCGCTGGAAGTTCAGTTCGTTTGCAGCCCTAATTACCATTAACCTTGTTTTGACATGAATTCGCATACATTACCCGATTGATAGGGTTCACCCCTTAGGGTCATACCATTTTCCCACATCAAAGTTGAACACAATTAAATCAATACAAGAGTTATATTTGTAGTCTAGTAATGTAAGTATTACTTACCTCGCATCAAAACCTATTCGGATAAGTATCCGCCTTGCATCCGTTTGACTCGTTTGCTCCCTCTTGGTCGTACCTAACTTAGGGATGGGTCAAACTTGTTTATTAGACTACATAATATGGAATATTTCTCTATCCATAACATCATGTATTAATTATCAATTCTAGCTAAATCCATAGCTATTTTCTTACATAAAGTATGCAATTATACCTTTTCTTAAATGTCTAGTTGAGATTAACTCATCTAGGCATTTCATCGAACATTTGGTATGCACCTACCAACATACTTAGTTTTCAACATTCTAAGTTTAGCCAAAGTATAATCGATTGTCTAGGCGACATCATAACATGTTATCTAGGCCCTTTTTACCCAAATTTCTCATGTAACAACTTCTAAGAGTCACAAAGATTACTAGATATAACTTGATTCAACCTAGAGGTTAAACCCCAAATTCTACACATTTACATAAGCATATGATCAAAATCAATACACATATTAAGTGTGATCTGTAACCGGATTATACATGTTTAAGGCTCCCCAAGACTAGGGCAACCTATATTAACCATCAATTCCACGTTTTTTTTTTTTTTCAAAATCCTAGATTTTCATAAGAATAAAAAAATGAATATAACATCAATTTCTACCAAATAAAAGGTACCTTGATGTTCTTTAGGCCCTAAATGACCCGTTTCTTGATTATTGTCACACCCTCAAATTCCACCATGGGGTTTATACCGCGAGGCGTGTGACATACCAGGATCTCCATAGCCATAAGTCACATGAACGACTCTAAATGCCCAAACCATTTAGTTTGTTATTGTAAAACAAGTTTCATTGATAATCAAATGTTTCAATAGTTGTGGAAGCGAATTTTTAAAGATAATAGAATTCCCTTCTTTGCAACCCAATCATTACCAAAGCCAAATCAAGCTTCCAAACAGCTTCATATCAGGCCGCACCTCCTGAGCATCCACCACCACTGTTGCGCTGGTGGTCCAGGTCGATTAAAAAATCTGGCCCGGTTATTAAAACATAATAAAACTGACCCATTTGACATGTTTAATAAAAAAAGATCTTCTAGCCCGTTTAATAAAACTTACCCACCTTACCTGTTTATTAAAGCTTATCATATGATTCGTTTAATAAAGATGACCCATTTGATCCGTTTAGTAGCTTTTGGTTATTGAATTAAAAAATTTTCCACTTTTATAGTTACATGATACCTTTTTGCAAAAGGGGATTCCTTCACATTGCCGAAAAGAAGTGCATTTGTGGAGTCCGGTAGTTGATGCATTACCTATGATCCGAAATATTAAATGAAAACCTTCTATGAAGATGAACTATTTGACCTGTTTGATTGATGTCGAACAAAAAGTTGCAAAGAAAGCACATAGCTAAAAAGAAACCATATTTCAAGTATGCAACAAAACACAAATCGACATATCATCATACAAATATGTAAAACAAATCGTATAATCAAAAACTTACATATGCCATTTTGGTTGTGTTATAAAGCTTTAACTGAGGCTCAGAATTACTGAAAGGATACACCAACATGACTGCAAGGGAGTTGCGGGTAAACACCCGCCATCCTCCGACCTTGCCACGCCAAATCGACATCCCCATCCATTATTATATTCAGACTATTTAAGTCATCATAGGCTTAACAACTTATGAAAAACTGTAAGCCACAAAAAAAAAAAAAAAAAAAAAAAAAAAAAAAAAAAACCGCAGGCCAAACACCAAATCTAACTAATCGATTTACACTAACCATTTTATTCAAACAAATTTAGGAAACTGTTTGATGAGCCTAGGGTCATCTCATCGACATCGAGACAACAACCAAACCATCAAAACCACCGTATAACGGGTCCAAAGCTGCCACCGAAGGCAACAACGAAACCCAAAACTTAGGGGAACAATACATATCCACAACCACTGGCCGCCGCGACAAAAGGCGGTTCACATACCGCCGGAAATATAGAAAATCGTGTAAAGTCAGGCACCGACAATGACACCCCGAATTAGGGAAACATTATAGACCCAAAACCTCCATCTGCCGCCACCAATGATGGTTCACATACCACCAGCAACAGCAACAGCAACAGCAACAGCAAACATATCTCAGTCTTTGTCCCTATCTCTCTCTCCAAAACCGATGCAATTCGCCACCATGGCCCAAAAGAATCATTGACAAATTTCTGGCGAGCATCAGAGCAGAAAGAGATAGAGATGGGAGTGGAAGCGGCGAAGAGCATGAAAACAGTGATAAGAAACGTGGAAAAATATAACGCAGATAACACTTGTACGGTAGAAAACCACATGCAAAATTGAGTTCTACAGGGCGGATTTATGCCCAGGCGAGGGTGTGCCCAGGCTACACCTCAACTTTGTATGCGAAGTGTAAATTTAATTTAATTTTATTACGTTTTAAATATGGGATACCCTGAGTAAATACTAGGATACCCTAAACAAATATTAAGTTTGATTTCCAGGTTTAACCTTACCACATCTAAGTTTTTTTTGGCAGATATGCGAGCTTTGGAACTGGAATGAGATGTGAAAAGATGAGAAAGAAGGGATATGCCCAATTTAAATAATTTTAAGGTTCAAATTTAAGGAAGTGACCTTTCTTTTTAACTTTATAACTTTAGTGCCACTATATTTATTTCTTGGTCAAACTTAGTACACTTGTTCAAATTATTTTTTTATATTTATGTTCCTTTGCAAGGTTTCTTTTTCTGTTTTTCCTTCACAAAGTAGAAACTGAAAACCACATTTTTAGTATTTATTTTTATATAATTATTTGTTTTCGTATCATTTAGGTATGAAAGGAAATTTGCTTATTAAGATATTCGAAAAGACTCAAGTCAATTATTTCGTTTCTTTCAATACTTAGATACTAATTATACGAGAACCCTTAAAACATTTAGTACATTTTGTAGAGAAATGTTAAGTATGGAATGCAAACTTTTACAACATTTTTTAGACATGTGAACTTTAGGGTTTTAATTACCAAGTCAATAATAATAAAAAGTTAATTTTATATATGTTTACTTAAAAAATAAGATAACTCTATTACCTCGAATTGAAATCACATTTAACCTAAGAGATAACCCATCTTTATAACTTTAAAAAAAAAAAAAAAACCATCTTTATAAATTGAGAACTTCCATATCTTCTTTGGTTATTACCTTAATGACCTTATTTTTCCTATTCGTGCACGACATATACAATAAAAAAAGGCACAAGTTTTCTACTCACACAGGGCCCCTGAGATTTAGGGATAACCCTGGCTTAAAAAACAACACGAATGAGCCAAATCTATTAGGTTTTTTTATTTAAATTTTATCATGTTTTTTTTCATTATTGTATGAATGTATGATTAAAAAAATGGGATACCCCTGACTTTTAAGGCTAGATCCGCCACTAACAATGCATAAATAACTTGTAACAATATGTACAATAAGTATTGCACATTTAAGTTGCTAAATGTATAGTATTATAATATAATAAACTATATAGGAGATACCTAGCTTGTATTATTTTGTGACAGTACATATTACATTCTATTGATGAGATTGAGATCTATATGCTTCAATATTCATTTTTGTGCTTAAAAATATCCAATGAATTTATAAAACACAATTTATGTGTAGTCCTATTTCATTCATTTTATAAATGCCAAATTACATTAAAATAGCAGTCAGATGGGTAACAAGCCACGTCGTCCAAAAAATTTAACAGTCTTTTGTTGCACAAATGTAAAGAAGTCCATCTGCACAAACTAATGACACATCAATAGCTACCATCTTTTATCACATGTTCAACTTAATTGCACAAATTTAACACAAGTTTTCACACCTAGAAAAAAATATAAAAACCAAATAAACTAACATACTCCCTCCGTCCCTATTTAAATGTTATGGGCCCAAAAACACACATTTTAAGAAATCTTTTGTTTGTATGTGGTAAAATGACAATAATATCCTAAAAAGTGGTGATTGTGTTTTGTCTTTTATGGGCAAAACTGGAAATTACATTTCTCTTTTTGGAAATTGACATTTAATTTGGGACAACTAAAAATAGAAAGATGGACATTTAAATAGGGACGGATAGAGTATTTAAGAATCATATCAATGCATAGGAGTAATAATTATTACTATAAAATAAAGTGTATATAAAATCACCGAAATTATATTAACTTTTGAATAAATGTTAGAGAGAATTACTATTTGCATCCCTGTGTTATAGTGGTTTTAACTATTTGAATCCAAAAGTGAAAACTTTAACTACTTGCGTCCCTGGTTGGAAATTAACTAACATCTTGAGTCCAAATTTCTAACTCCGTTAAAAAGTCTGTTAACTTGAAGGGCATTCATGTCATTTACACAAAGTGTACAAGCATACAATGCACACTGTATTACAGTTTATTTTTTAAATATTTTATAATAATTATTATATAATTGATAATATTGATACTAACGCACATAGAAACAACCCCCCCATCTCTTTCTCCTTGACTTCAACCCTACCTCACGACCGCCGCCGCCGCCGCCGCCGCACTGCACCACCACCACCTGACTTCAACCCTACCACCTCACCTCATCATACTTGATCCACGACTAGAACTCGAAAAGTTTGTATCTCTTTCTTCCTCCTCTAAACCATTACACCACAACCACCTTCCCCGTCACCAATCCACCACAGCTACAACAACCTTATCACAGAGCTACAACATGATCCAACCTCAACACTACCATTCCACCACCGTAGCAGCCCAACCTCAACACCACCATTCCTCCACCATCGCAGCAGCCCCGACCCACCTCACCACCACCACCACTCCACCACTGCAGTAGCCCACCTCACCCCCAAAATCAATTATGAACCCTAATCCCCAAACCTACAACCCACAAACCCTAATCCCCAAACCTGCAGCAGCCCACTGTTTCTGGTTCTTGATGATACTGTAACTTGGTGGTTGTGGTGGTGGTGGTGCAATGGATAGGACGATGAGTAAGTGTAGTATGAGGGCAGGAGGAGGGAGTTCTCTGTCTGTGTGTGTGAGAGAGAGAGAGAGAGAGAGGGGGGGGGGGGGGGTTGGAGATGATGATGACAGAGATAATAATGAGGGAGGGAGTTGATTTAAATAATTATTTTGTATTTTATTAGTGGGGGCATTTTTGTCATTTCATACGTAATTAACAGACTTGGTTAACGGAGTTAGAAATTTGGACTCAAGATGTTAGTTAATTTCCAACCAGGGACGCAAGTAGTTAAAGTTTTCACTTTTGAATTCAAGTAGTTAAAACAACTAAAACACAGGGACGCAAATAGTAATTCTCTCTAAATGTTATCATGTGTAATTCCAATAAGTAACAGGGAACGACCTTGCCTCAATTTTAGATGACGGGATAATGGCACGGTCGTCCCTCAATATGCACGATCGTGCACAACGCTAGAATTGCCTATAAATTTATAGCCTCCCTCTACACTTCAAGCATCCATCCAACATACTTTCCTTCCCCATTTCAAAAATATATAGGGGATGAGCTCCTTTGCCCGTTCTAACCCATTCTAACACCCAAAATAAGAAAAAAGTTGTCTGCTTAGATAAATAAGTATTCTATAAAAAGCACACTTTGCTCTTTGCTTTAGTTGACCGATTGTAATCATAACAACATCATATCATCAAGCGTTAGTTGTCTTATATTTATGGCCACTGATGGCTACTCTTCTTGTATCATTTTGATGTAGATAAACATTGATATAAATATACAATGTTTGATTTTTAGTTTAAATATTGTGTTTATGCTTTTCAATTACTGGTTGTGATTATTCTTCATGACTATGAGTGGTTAATCTTTGTTAACTGAGTTTTCAAACTAATGTATTAAGCGTTTAATGTTTGATGAAATCAGTGGCGAATACAAAACTTTTTTGTACGGAGCACAATACGGTCGGCTAAAAATGGACAAGACAAAAAAAATGATGATACAATACATAAAATTAACATGTTACGTGATTACACGTTTTTATCATTGTCTGTGTTAGTGTTGTGTTTCCCACCACAACACGTAAATACCTCTCTAGTAATCATTAATTCACATACCCAAAGTTGCTTGGTTCAAATTTTATATTAAAAAGGTTTATTATATAAGAAGATTAAATAACAATTTTTTTTTTAATACTAATATTAAAAAAGATGAAAAGAAACAAAGCTTTATAAGGACAACGTCCACTATTGTGATAGTCCCTATGTTTCATTGTTCAACTCTCTCTCTCTCCATGTCTCCATCTTCAACACCAAATTCTGAAGAAAAAAAACGCAGAACCATTGCCGGATAAATGATCTTTTTACCATTCTCTTTTTTCTTTGATCTTGTTTACATTAACAACACTACATGAGATAATTTAGAGGTTTAACTAAAAAAAAGCTTCGTAATATACACAAAATAGTGGAAAGGTTAGATTTGCTGGAGGGTAAATTGCGATTGCGTTGGGGTAAAATACGGAAGGCTTTCTCTCGGACAAGGCATAGGCCCAATCCCGCGAACATGTCCGTGACGTCTGCCCAACACTTCTTCAAATATATCAACCTTCAAACACACCAAATAATATTAGTTTTAACCTACTTTAAACCCAACAAACAATCATAAAAACATGAAAACTAAACACGCACATATAGATATATATACCAACCCGATCCAACCGTTGGGAGCTGCTTCCTCCTCCATCTTCTTCTTCTTCTTCTTCTTCTTCTTCTTCTTCGGCGATCCGTTGACGTTCAAACTCATACCGTGACTTTAACCCATGCTGTATTTTAAAAAAGTGATTTAATATAATTATATAAATAATAGATTATAAATAAATGCTTACATAATTCTCTTCATTCTAAAGGGTATCAAACGTCCCATGTGAAATAATAGATTATAAATATATGTCTAGTACGGTATGCTTTCATACCATTCAATGCTCTGTTTAACATTAAAGTTAAATTATAAGTTAAATAAACATTATCGTCTATGTATATGTGTGTGTATATACCCTTTTGTGACAGTGACCGGCAAAAGAACTCGTTTCACCTCGGTATGTGCTCGCTTGTTTTCGACGGGCGACTTTGTTAACTTCAAAATTCCTCTTATGTTCTGGAGTGCAGAAGTTATCAACAGCTCAGAGCCAGTTTTCAGGTTTCATCCCCCGGGGGAGGGGGGATGTTGCCTTGCTGCCTCCACATCCTCACCATCTCTCGACACATTCAAATAATATGCGTTTGCTTGGTGTTTGCGGTCGTTGTACCGCTTTCTGACAGTAGCCATAATGCCTCCATGTTTTTTTAATGGCAATGAGATTGTCATCAACAGCTTTGAAATCCATTTTGAACTCGCTCTAATAATTAAATAAAACAAGCTAGTCAGATAAAAAAAAAATCAACAAATAACATATAGAATATATATTTACAAATCACTGACCTGCAAAAACTCAAATACTTGTTTATATCAATCTCAGAAACATTATACCAACCTTCCACATCCAATGGGATATCACGCCATATATACATAGAGGCCCCTGGGTGAACAAGCCACCAAGTTATATAATATAAATATATACCCGAGGAGCAAAGAGGAAACACCAACCGAATCTTTCAAAAACAAACAATCATGTAGCGCGCACAAGCACGCACGCACACACGCACATACATACACATATAATATATTTTTAAACAAATCGAAATATATAATTTTTTTAAATACATATTTACTTACATACAGTGTTGCAAAACAAGGCCGAGTTGACCAATTACTCCTCGAGTACTCACTCCAGGGTAGGTCGCCGAGTATAGCCAAGTTGGCCGAGTACTCCGAGTACTCCCCGCATAGGCCGATTTAACTCCGGAGTACTCCCCCGATTAAGCCGAGTACTCGCTCTAGGGTGAATCGCAGAGTACAAGCCCAAACCGAGTTTTGCAACACTGCTTACATATATCTTTTTTAAATAAAAATACATAATTTAATATAAATATGCATACCTAAATACACACATACATACCTACTTACACACATATATACAAACCTAATACCGACAATATAAATTAAAGCATAAAATGTGACATCCGTCACCTTTCGTTTTCATTTGTTACTGTAACGTTCGTTTTCTCCTATCTTGTACGCCGAATTTTATCCTTCTAGTACACTTTAAAAATATCTTGTGACATTTTCGGGCTTTAATTATGATATTATGACGTTATTATAACAAAATAATAGAGTTTTAATCACAAAAAAATGCATGGACCGGGACTCGAACCCGCGTCCATGGACGGTTCTAAACACAAAACACTTCTTGACCAACTGGGCTACAGCCCCATTTGTTATAATTATCCAACAAAATCATATTTAGCTGTTTCTTAGGGTGCACAGTTGACTTTAGAAAGTCAACTGCGAGTTAACCTTGCCTAAAACAATTTCAATCCGCGTTTATGATTGCAATTCATTTATGGAATGATGTTAACCGACCTCGTCTGCTTAATCTCCACGCTAATTAACATTTAAATCTTTCCAATTCGAGCTCAATCACGCATACACTATTCAAGACGGGTCAAACTTCTAAAATTACGATAACGTGTGTATTAGTATAAATTGAATCCTCTTCGACATCCTAATAGGGCCGATTTAGAGAACCCCTACACAAAAATTCGTTTTCATATCCTCTATGATTCAAAACTGAGGAGATTTGGCTCGTTTTTGGGTTCGTTTCTGTGCATCTCATTCGACTCAGGTTTGTTCTAATTAGAAGGGTCTTTTTGGTCGATTTTTATTACTGATTAAAAGCCCAATATTTTCATCCTTGTCTGTAGTCGTTTCTTGATTCAATTATTAGATTGGCAAGTTAGGGTTCATAAGATATAAGAATTGGGGATTTTGTTTTATCAGTTTCCTAACAAATATATAACAGATTCGTAATAAATCACAAACACACATACAGACTAGTGGTCTGGTCTTCGCTATACAGAGCAGAGGTCTTGAGTTCAATACCCGTCCTCGGCGTTTTCTCTGTTTTGCTTTTATTTTGTTTTATATATGTTATTCAGACTATGTATTCAAAGTTTAACTGGTCAATTATATAAACAAACCACCACCAGACCAACTGGTCTGGGCGTGATACTTATGCAGAACAAGTCCCGGGTTCGAGTCCCCCATGGGACAGTCTGGTTCATTTTTAGTTATTATTCAGTTTCTTTTTTTTTTTATAACCATTGTAAATCTATTTTAATTATTTACTTTAAATACATAAACTAGTCCAAAATTTTTATAAAAATTATCCTATCTTATCATAACCCTAAAGTTTATATTCCAAATTTTATTTTTCAGAAAAATATTTATTTATTATTTTTAATGTATTTATTATGTTTAAACTATAATTAATTCATAGAAAATTCATTTTTCATCATTTTAATAGCAAAAATTTTGTGGAATTATTTCTATCCATTTAAAACTTTTTAGTAAAATTATTTTCTGTAAAAAAACTTATTTTACCTATTTTTATGATTTAATCCTATTTAATGGATTATATTAAAATAAAATCTGTTTTAAATGCAAATAATATGTAAAATAATTTTTAAAAATTATTTTTCACTTATACCATATATTAATTACTGTAAAAAAATGAAAATAATATTTTTACATTTTATTTGTATTTAAATCCTGATTATTCCATTTCAATGTTAATAAATCAATTTAAAATACAAAAACAATATCAAAATTTTAAGTTTTATAAAATTCTGAAATTATATTCTAATGTCTCAATAACTTATAAATTTTACATTTATTTGATTTTTACTTCCTTCTTTTATTTCCACTTTTATCTCATAGTAATTACATAAATTGTATTATTTAATTTCGAGTCGTTCCATTAATTGAACTTTTAATTATTTTACATGTTTCAAAATTTGGTTTAAATCAAAAACCATAAAATCCCAAATTCTAGTCTAGAAACCCTAAGTGCCTCACTACTAGAAAAAAAGCCTTTCTTGACACGCATTGCGTGTCAAGAAAAGGGTCTGATGACAAGAAAAAAAACGTCAAGGATGACGGTGTCATAAATTTAAGATGACATATTTTCGCATGTCATCTGTTTATGACACACATTTATGACAGCATTTATTGACACACGTTATGACACTTTTTAATGACACATTTTTTTGACAGTTTTTGTTGACATTTTTTTGACACATATTATGACAGAATTTTATGACGTTTTTTGCGTGTCATAATTTATTAATCTAAAAAAAAAAATTTCCTGTAAAATTACATATTTACCCTCCTGGATTTATAGCCATTTTATTATATGCAAAATAATTAGCAAACTAATAACAAAAACATCATTTCATTATATAATCCGGCCATATTTTATCAAATTACAAACTAATTCGAGACGTTTAACATTTACAAAAATATTGTGTCGACATTACATTGCCTTCAAACAAACAAATTTGGATCATTTGAAAATAAATGTCGCGGCGTAGCCTGATCTTTCTTCGCGAAGGGCATCCATGGCTTCATCCCCGCAATGATCCGCTCCTCCCCCAACCTGGGACAACAATAAAATTAATTTTAGTCAATTGTCTAATTTCCCTCCACATCCTACACAAGAACAAATTTAAACATAAATAGTAGGTTGCGCGTTGCGCAACCTTTGGGCACGGCTGTGGAATTTTGTTGCACAACATTCGCAATTCATATCATGTTTGATCACACCATATTATAGTTAGACGATTATGTATTTGAAAGTTATAATAAAAAATAGTCAAGAAGATTTAAGCGAAAAAAGAACCAAAAAACATATGAACTCTTGTAGTAGATAACTTAACACAAAAATAGAAAAATCACAAAAATAGTTAATTATCCAAATGTTTATACCTTCATTACTATATATATGTGTTACACTGTTCTGACATGAACAATATAACACACCGAAAGAAATGACCATATTTTGGTCGCTGTGCAGATAATTGACAAGTAGGTATTTGTAACTTTCTAACAAAGCAAATTGCAATTAATAGCAAAGCCCTTTCTCCACACTTAAAATCTGGTTACTGAACTTTTGAAAAGTATATTAGTTATCCAATCTTCGAAACCAGAATAACATCAACATGTTGTCATTTTCCGTAGGACGTTCAATGTTGTTTGCAATATGTTTGACTTAAGAAGTGAAAACATGTTCTGTGTTTTGACTTTTGTGAATAAGAGGAGCACCTGAACATAATTAGTTGATTCATCCGATACTTCAATGGAAGAAGGATGTAGAGGCGAGGTTGTGGTTGAACCGTCGTCTGATACTTTGATTAAAGATTGACTGAGCTTAGATTGGGCCTGCCTTCTAGATGACATGAAGCTGCCAAAAGAGGCGAATTTCCTCGAGTTGGACTGTTTTAGTGGCTTCTTTTGCAAGGTTTCTTCTTTGACATTGCTGCTATATTGATCGAGTGATGATGTGGCACTCGATATGGAGCTTTGCATTGATGAAGAAACTGAAGTAGATTCCATATCACTATCTCCCTATCATATACAAGATATTGTTGAGTCAACTCTTTTATGTTGATGCAAATAAGACTAAACAATGGGACAGAATTGGAACTGTGGTAACATTGTAACCGGATGGAATAATGTATGAATCTTAGATGGAATGATGTATCACCAACATAGGCTTAGGGACAGAAATAATATAACTGTATACAGCCCCAAAGGATCTACTATACATTGTCTGCATCAAAACATAAATCCTCATAAACACAGTTTTAATTATTATAAAATAAAAAAGGAAGTTTGGTGTTTTATAGGGGTTAAGTCCAATAAATAGCAACATACTTTCAAGCTTATCCCATTGTGGTACATGTACCCATTTCTTGGTTTTAAAAAGCGCCAGGCGCACAAAAGCGACGAGGTCTAAGCGCATCGCGCGAAGCGCAAAGCGCAAAAAGTGTGGGATTTTCGTACCCGAAGCGCACACTAATTATATAATTTTTTTATATATCCTATATATATTCCATGAGTTTTTAGCTTCAGTTACCCAAAATATAGCTATAAATAAGATTTTTATGTGATTTTACCTATATGTACAAACCAAAATCACCAAGGTACAACATTTGTATGCATAAAAAGGACCCAGGTTACGTGAGGCGCGCGCCTCAGGGAGAAAAGCGCCTGAAATTTGACAAAAAAGCGCCTGAGGCGCGCGCCTTTGGGAAAAAGAATAGGCGCAAAGCCCTGAGGCGCCCTAGGCTGCGCCTTGTGCGCCTCGTGCCTAGGCGCGCCTCAGGCGCGCTTTTTAAAACCCAGACCCATTTTAATATCAGGATTGACCTTGTTTACAACCTAGCTAAGCAGTTAATCTCGGTGAGATCTCGGTTATATCGGTCCGAGATCTCGGTTCTCGGTGTTAAGGGCCTATATCGGTGTAAAATATCGGTAATAATCTCGGGACCGAGAATATCGGCTGAGATGACCAAGATATCGGCCGATATTTGACTTTTTATATCGGTAATCTCACCGATTATAGCGGTTTTGCCAAATAAAAAAAAATTAGGTCAAAATCAGTTTAGGGAAACTAGTTATTACCTCGATTCGAACAAACATCAGACCTGCACGCGTCTCTTTTGGGCAAAATCGAACCCCATCTGAAGAATCCATCAATAGATGAAGCAAATTTGGGGCTAGGGTTTATGTTTTGTTGTTGTGGGCTTGTGGCTGCTATGTAAAATGGAGAAGGAGAGAGATATGCAATGTTAAATATGGTCAGGGATTAGGTTTTTGTTAAGTTTGGGTATCTTCTAATTTAACCCCCTTCATATTTCACTTGTTTACATATAGTTTCCGAACTTAAATATTTATATTTATGCATAAAAATATATTTATATAGATTTTGCAATGACCGATATCTCACCGATATCTCACCGCAAAAAACGATATATCAAATATCGGTCCTCAACCGATAACCGATATTTTTCCGCATTAACTGCTTAGCAACCTAGACTACTTTACCACACACACAACCATTCTCTAATGTTTCAATCCATCATTTGCAAGATGCTAATCCATCTCTTACCCAACTATTGTTCTTATTAAGCCATTTAAATTGTAAAAATCAAATAATGCAGCTAATTTTCTGATAAATGAAAACCCTTAACACAGACTAACAGGTATAGATCTAAACTGTAGCAAAAAACTAAAAAAAACTCAAACTTGAGCTAAATTCCTATAAAAAAAAAGCCCAATACAAATCTTGAGCTAAATTGAAACAACACAGTGACAAAGAAATTAGGAACAATAAAAATAAATAAATAATAATAATAATAATAATAATAATAATAATAATAATAATAATAATAATAAAGACTAACCCCAAGAGATTAACTTTAAGATGAATGATCAAATCAATGAAAAGTTAATACATCTGACCTATATCAGCAACATTCCCATGTGAATAAAGTACAGTTCGAGTAGCCATCGGGTATGTCACACCCTCAAATTCCACGTGCGGGGTTTAACCGCGAGGCGCGTGACAAACCAGGATCTAAGTCAACAGTCACAATAAACGACACTATATGATACGAAAATGTAACACCCCAAAAATATTAAATTAATGATAATATGGTATGTATGTATATATGTATATATATATATATATGTTATTGTGGGTATGTATGTATGCGTGGATGTATGTATGTATATGTGTGTACCCCTAGTTGTAAGTAATGCATTGTAGTGGTACATGTAACAAAAATAAAAATTTAACCAAGTTAGCTACTTGGTTAATTTGGTAGAACTTAGTTGGTAAAAAGGGGAGGGGTTAAACATGACCCAACACTCTTCTTGAGGGGTGGGTCTTGGAAGGAATTAAACAACTAACTAAATAGAGGGGGTTAGAAGGAAATTGGGGATTTTTGGGAAAAAGAAAAGAGAGAGTACGCAGAGAGAGAGGGAGGCGACAAGGAGGTCTCAAAATCAGCCATCCATAGCTGAAAATTTGAGAAGGAAATCATCCCCCAAATCCCTGCATGTCTAGGAGTTCATAACCATCTAGTGGCCCTAATACTATTGGTAAGTTGTAGAACTAGTAATTGTAAGAATTGGAAGTAGTTTGGTGGGTTCCATGATTATGTTATGATAATTACTTCTTGTGATTAGAAAAGCATGCTTATATGTGTAGTAGTGTAAAATTGAAGAAAATGTATGTTAATTACTTGTAATAGGGTTGAATTGAGAATGTGTTAAGTGGGTGTTGGGATGAAGTTTCTGTTGACTTTTAAAAAGTCAGACAGGACCTTAATCTCATAAGAACTCAATTGATTATGCTTATTGTTAAGAAATTCATGAAGATTGTAAGTATAAGTGTGGAATTGGGAATGTTGTGTCATGGAATAGTATAATCACTTGGATGTAGGAATATGCACATCAAGTGTATGATAAAATGCCTAGTGATTTAGAATAGGTGAAATTGTGGGAAGATACATGATAACTATGATGGTAGATGTTGTAGCTATGTGGTTATGCTAGTTTATCTACCTTGTACCAAGAATGGTAAAGGGTAAAGTGCAAAAAGCTAAAGTATGAATTCCTTCGCTATGTAGGTGTGAAGGCGGAAGGTACAAGCGGTTACAAGGAGCAAGGTGCGCACGATAAAGGTAAGTTGGTTACTTCCAACTACGTAGTCTAATGAGTATGTTAGTCATAGTTGTATGTATGCATTTTGCGATTGAAATTGGTAGAACGGAAGTAACATGAAGTATCCTTGTGGCTACACAAGGGTATTAATTGGTAGAATGGTTTAAATGGTGGAAGCACCCTTAACGGGTCAAAATAGTAGGGATACCCTCGATGGGTCAATATGGTGGAAGTACCCATAACGGGTCAAAATAGTAGTAACACCCTTAACGGGTCAAAATGGTGGGAATACCCTTAACGGGTCAAAATGGTAGGAATACCCTTAACGGGTCAAAATGGTAGAAGTAAGGATTTCATTATGGATCCGTGGACTCCTTGGATCCCTTGGACAAGACACTCATATGGTTTATAACCTACTAAACGTTTGCCTTGTTGATTTGTAATAGGTAAAGCACATCAATGAAGATCAAGTCTCAAGCAAGGATGGGTTATGCACGCTCGCGTTCTTTTGGGTTGGGTACCATGATTATATTAGGATCTTTGAGTCTTTTAAACAAGTTGTTAATGTTTTGTAGATGGTTTTGGATATGGGTCAAAGATTCGCATGGTAGCCAACTTAGGCTTGTCTTTTGTAAACTTAACTATTGTCGCCAAGGTTGTTGGCACGTTGTTGGACATGACGTTTTGGATATATAAATATGTATATAATGGATGTTTAAATATTGTCTATATGTTTTAAAAAAAAAAATCGAGTCCTTACAGAAAATGAAATAAACAACCATCAAGTTTTCATAAATCCATTCGCTGCGGAAGCGTAACTTTATTACAACCCAAAATGCAAAAGTATGTAAGTCTGAAAAAGATAAGACAATGCATATGAATCCTAGACGCCGTGTGACTCCGTGCGCCTATGACAAGCTGCTACCTCAACGACCTGAGACAAACATGCTAAAAACGTCAGCAAATAATGCCGGTGAGTTCACAGGTTTTATATTAAATGTTTTAAGTAATGAAAGCCATCATGTTACCACTATGTCAGAGATGATAGCGTTAGCTAGACGCATGAGTTATACTACCACGACCGGAAACCATTATAGACAACGAAATATGATTTTGCCCGAAATGACTTAGCTTATGACCGAGACAATATGCACCCGCCTGGCTCCCAGCCGACGGGTGGGGTCTGTCAATCTCAATAGATCTATCCACATTTCCCCCGTTATGCTATCCAGCATATTCATGGTTTCCCCGGGACTTTACGTATCGTATAGTATGTAAATGAATCAACACTAGTATAACATGATAATTTATGTAATAAGTATAAGCATGTGTCTCCCCCAAAATGTAAAGCGTAAGGTGGGGCCGTGAAACTCACCTGATGCTGCTCTTCGCACTAAGACAAGTAAACCTGCTCAATAGACGGCCCCTAATACCGGTGACCTATCATGACGAGCGTATAAGGTGTTAGACTAACAACCCGTAGGTTGATTAGTCCCTAGTAGTCCAGACCATAACCGTGTATATATGAAATGATGGTTTAAACGTTTAACCGACCGCACCAGACAAGGCCCGACAACCCATTGGTGACCCGACATCTCACGTGTTAGCCGAAAGCAAGATATCATACAATATATGCAATTAAACACTTAATGCGCGCAAGAGTTCACTTAATCTAGCATAACAGTTAATTAACGCATAACACAGTCCTAACATGTGTTACCAAGTCATTAGACATGTCCTGGGGTTCCTAACATGTTTCTAGGTGTCAATCCGTGTTTCGGGATGTTAAAATATACATACAGCAGCATTACACGCGATTAGGAAATCAAACTAGCATTTAGGATTGTAATCACTAGTAGAAGTGGCATTTAGGATTGTATTTGCTAGTAGTTGAGGTGAATAGGGCTCTAAATGCTTATGTTTAGGCGATTAGGGCTGTAAATGCTTAAGCTTCAGGCGATTAGGAGTCCTATTCGCATGAAGCTTCATGCGAGTAGGATCCTACTCGCCTCTGCATGTCTGTAACGCATTTTCGCGCGTCGAACTCTCCAAATCAGATCCGAAACATGTAAAAACACCCAATAATCATCCTAACACATTATCAAACATATTTCAAGCAAAACCCCTAAGTTTTCATCGTTCTAACAGTTCCGAATGCGAGTGTTTTCCCAAAATAGTAACTTAGCATGTAAACATCACATCAACATGCAAGAACTTGCCCTAAATAGCAATTATTCAGATTAAATCACATAACCACGTTGTCCGATAGCATCCTACTGTTTTAGCATCATCCTAGAGCAAACCCTAACATCAAACAATCAACAACACACCTCATATCATCCTTAACCATCCACAATCCTTCAAATGGGTCAAAACATCAAGTATCAACAATACACAACCAAAACCATTCAAACTCCTAGGACATCATCATACTAACTTGTAACAGCCATAAACATCATAATAACATAAAAACAACCATGATTCAATCCTAAAAATTCTATCTTTAATCACATACAACACATATAACACATGTAAAGGTGTGGGTTTGTTTAAAAACGGTTTTAAATGGATTTTCAAAGACAAAAACATTTATAAGTCAGGTCTGGACTTTTAGGGGGTAAAACATAATCATTTAAAGGTTTGGGTTTGAAGAACACACCTTGTATTTAAGAGGAGATGATGGAATAAGCTTGGAAATGGTTGTTTTGATGTAAAAATAGGTTCCAGAGGGTGTTTGTGGGTTGAGATAGGTTATGGGATGGCTAGGGTAGTATACATGATGTCTTAGAGGTCAAGGGTGGTATTTATAGGCGTTTTTGATCGTTCAGAGCATTTCAGGCGAGTACGCAGCAGTAGAGGCGAGTAGGGCTGCCACTCGCATGAAGCATCATGCGATTAGCCCCCTATTCGCCCCCAAGTACCCCCTACTCGCCTATAAGACTGGCGATTAGGCTATCACACATTAGCCTAATCGCCTATAGTCTATGTGTTTGTGTTTTTGGCGCGTTAAACCCTATTTTAACATATGTAATCACATTTTCACATACCGACAAGCCACATAATGATTACCAACATATAATGCACGATAACTAACACGTTCCCACCCGATCACCAATTCCCGGGACTCGAGACTTGCGTACGTGCGTTAAATCCGATGATTCCACGAATCACCGATCCTTGTACACATGGTTATGGACCGACACCCAATGGTCCTTCGGACCATTGTAACGACTCCCGATGATTCCCGAATCATCGGTACGACTCAACTGACCCGGTCAACTATGATATTAAGTAGTTGTTTTCAATGTTTTCGTTGCGATAGACTCGTATGTATGCAAAGTATGAAATGCATGTATGCAAAGTATGAAAAGTATTAACCTGAATATGCCGGGTGTCACATCATCCCCCAGTTGAAAGGATTTTCGTCCCGAAAATTTAATGAAGTCCGGAGATGAAGAGACGAAAGGAAGAAAGAAAAGAAAAATTTTCCCGTTGTTACAGGGTACCTAACGTACACCGCCACAATCTTATTCCCACGACGAGTACCCAGTTTCAAAACGTTGACGTTTTCACGGTGCGGGCACCTGTCTAAAAGCAACAACCCAGTGTAAAGAAATAAAGAAGCAGTGGTAAAAGTGCATACCATCTTATCCCAATCAAAAAACAAAGGAGTTGTAGCAGAAACTAATGGCTTCCACGATCCACCAAAACCCTAGTCACAACCCCTAATCAGAAAATGTTTTAAAAAAAGTTAGGCAGAGATCGAACCACCGTGGCAACCCCATATACTCCATCCACCTTCAGCTCCGATTAGTCATGATATGTGCTTGATAAACAATAATTTGAGCACAAGTTGAAGACTGTAAAGTCAATTGACTTGATTTGGTATTAAGTTCTTATTGCCTATAATAATATCAACTATATTCTAACCAATTCCGATAGATATTATCAAACAATGTAGTAATCGCCTCACGGTTTTCTTTAGACATGTTCTTGCGAATTAGTTGATCACCGGCACTCTTATACTTATCTATCCTCTACACTAGTGGTTCAACACCTACTTTCTCAAATACACCTTTATGTACATAAGTGTCTGTTAGGATTTGAAGTTGATCTCGAGATTTCATAGGCATAATAATATATATGTGACTGTGAATCTAATGTAAACTACACTCACATGGTGAAAGATAATCAACCCATTTATAAATAGCTAGATTGAAATTGCCACTTGTATGACATCATATAAGCCAAAACCACAATTGAATGGCTCAACTAATAAATCTTAAAACTGCGTTCTGCACAGGTCAGAACTAAACTACATTCGAAATATCAATAGTTATCGAGCAGGAGCAGAACGAGGTATAATGTTGATTTATCAATATCTTTCATCAAAAAGAAACACTAACTATCATCATAATCTGGAGTATTATCCCAATTAAAACCCTAAATAACGAATTAAAACTAAAAATAAACAACAAAAACAGAAGGAGAGAGGACACATACCTAAAAGTTGTCGGATAATACTAAAATGCGACCACAACGAAATGAGATCACGAGATGAGACCACAACGAGCAGGAGCAGAACGAAAACCCTTCAATCGTTCTTTATTTTGGGAAAATACTCCAGATTGAACCAAAACCCTTCAATTGTTTTTTGTTTTGGGATAATACTCCAGATTAAATGAAAACCCTTCAATCGTTTGATTAGGAACGAGCAGGTTTTGAGAGAGGGATTTGATTAGGGTATGGTTAGAGAGAGAGAGAGAGAGAGAGCGAGAGAGAGAGGAGGGTTTAAATTGAGAGAGGGAAGAGTAATGGAAAAGCACGCAGGGATTGAAATGTTTTGAGTTTTTCGACGACAAAAAACCATGACACGCGATTTCAAAACCGTCAAGTTTTTTATTTCATAACGGAAAATTATTGACACGCATAAAAAACGTCAAGAAATTATCATTTTTTTCCAAAGATGACATTTTTTTTATAACATGCACTTTTGCATGTCATTAAATATGGTATGTCATAAAAAAAGTGTCAAGGAAGACCCTTTTTCTAGTAGTGCCTAATCCTAGATAACTTAGACTTTAAGTCATTCCCTTATAAATTATTTATTTCTTTAGGTTAATCCTTTGGGATAATCCTAATTCACATCACGTTGTTCGGTAGAGTTTCAAGTTATTACGCGAACTGTGAGTATTTCCTATCCCCTTTTTGTTTTTATTCACTTTTGGGGTGTTACATGTACACTTATACAAATTAGACATACAAGTTCACATTTTTACAATACAATTCTAGTACTATGTGCATTTGCTTACAAACGTGCTTTATGCTTAGACATTACATGTAGAATACATTTGTACTTAGTGAAATCATTAACATTGTACAAGCCGACCTTAACATTGGATAGCACTATTGGATTGACAACCCGCCTAGGTTGATTCTCCCCCTTTTTCATCGGAGAATCCGTGGTCATTGTTAAGTTATTGTCCATTTATTGGATAAGTACACAGCCGTTCATTCAGTACATTATACAGTCATAGGATTGATTTCGCTCATTTGTATGATACATAGTTTACATAATTGCATTGTAGCTTTGCACTTGAATTGTATACCATTTTACAACTTACTATATGTATTAAAACTAGGAATGCTCACCAACATTTCTTATGTTGACAAAACCTATTTTGTGCATGTTTCAGGTGCAGTTTGATCTTTGTTCCATAACATTGGATTTTAGTGCTTGTTTTTAATAAGTTATTTCAAATTTCATGTTTCGTCCAGACTTTTGTATTTTTCCCATTTCATCGATGTAAGACAATTTAAATTATTTAATAATATATTTATATTTTAGTACCATGTGCTTTTGAACAATCGTCACTACGTGACACCTCGATGATTCCGCCATCGGTTGGGGTGTTACAAATTGGTATCAGAGCCATGGTTATAGGGAACTAGGTTATTAGATGAAATGTCCTAGACTATAACCGAACTTCAACTTTCATGCATAATATTTCCCTAAATTTCCATTTCCCACATTTCCCTCTACTTTCCTCCCTCTATCTTTCCCTCCTTCTCCATTTCTTCTCATCTTTCATCATGGTGCATAAAGATGGTGACCTACAAGGAGTGGAAAGTCTACATCATCATGGAACGGGAGCAGTACCTTTCATGAAGACACTCTTAGGCATGATGCCTACTCTTATTTTGCTCCTTCAAAGTTGTTGAGCTTTAGTGAGTGTGATGGAACACGTGTAATCTGGAAGGGTGGATGCCTGTACACTGGGTTTTCTGGCATAGGCAAGCATAGCACATAAATCCAATAACTGACCTGTTATGCTTACCTGGGGATTCCTGGAGTGAGTGTCCACTTATAGGCTAAAGCATGTCTCCTTTGATCACCATTGGGTTCAATTCCTTTGAAAAGTCAACGTTCTTGTTGGGCTTTATAGCTAGACAAGGGCAATCCAAGCATTTTATGCAAGTTTTTCAATAATACTCTCTCGTTTCATATACAATATTTTGTATTTCATGATTTTCATATATTGCTTACAAGTTCATACTTTCATAATCATCTGTACAGTTATACACTTACATTTTCTAATCTCATAATTATTCATTGACTGCCTCATAAATGTCTGCTCGCCGCATGCTCCGTGATGCCAGCCAACGCACTGTTCGTGCTTCTGGACAACGTTCTGATCGCCGCCTCGCATCTTTAGTCATTGAGCAAATTGCTGCAGTGATCCCAAATCTTGTCAGTGAGTTAACCCAGAATAGTAACAGCGCCAACACAGGGGTGCGACTCAATTTCGGTGCACTTTCAAACACTTTAACTCCTGCAACCCCACAAAATTCACTGGCGAGGAGGGTGCTACTAGCCTCCTCCAATGGTTTGAAAGCATGGAGAGCACCTTTGTGAGCAGCAAGTGTCCTGATGAACTACGTGTTTACTATGCCACCAGTGTCCCTCAAAAGGGGGCATTAACTTGGTGGAACGGCGAAAAGCGCAATCGGGGCGCTGATGTTGCTTTATCTTTGTCTTGGGCTGAGGTTAAGGAACTCATGATCGCCGAATTCTGCCCTAGGAACGAAATCAAGAAATTGGAGGATGAGTTTCATGGGCTGAAACAAGACAGTGGTGAGAATCTTGCGTATAATACTCGATATCATGAACTCAGCATATTGGTTCCACACATGGTTACCCCGGTCTCTCGAGCAATCAAGAAATATATCGAGGGATTACCTGACCTGATTCTAGACATAGTCACTGGAAGCAAACCCACTACGGTGGAAGAAGCCATCCAGCTTGCAGCCTCTTTGACTGACAAGCACGTGAAAAAGGAAAATCTGGTTAGGAAGGGTACTAAGAAACCAACTGAGAAGATCACCACCCCTACTGTCGAATCATCAAAAGCTGCTTCAGCAAATCCCAGTTCTAACTCCAAGAAGCGGAAATTCGAAAGTAAAAACTATGATATGGTGGCCCCAGTGAACCAGGTTCCAATGGTCCAGACCCCTCCTGCCAAGAAGGTTTATGGGGGAAACTTGCCCAAATGTGCTACGTGTCAATACCATCACCCTTCAAACTATCCTTGTCGCCACTGTACCCCATGTGGTAGGTTTGGTCATGTAGCTACCACGTGTCGTTCAATGTTTAGACCTCAACCGGTTAACCCTCAACCAGGCAACCCTCATCCAGTGAATCCTCAACCAGCTCGCCAAAATCCACAACCCATAGCATATGCTCGAGCCTGCTTCAATTGTGGTGATCCAAACCATCTCAGAAATCAATGTCCAGACCTGGTCCCAGCAAACCATGTAACAAATCAAGTGGCACGTGGTAGGGCGTTCAATGTCAACACCCAAGAAGATGCTAGTCCTGGGGATGCAAATCTCATTGATCAAGCTTTGGATTAAAAACTTTCTTAACTAACGGATTCAATATTCACGTCTTTCACCCTTTTGCTTCAATGTTTCCTTGCATTTTGAGTCATGTCTTAGTTTTGGAATAATTTCAAGTTATCATGTTTGGATATATTTTTTTTTGGGAAATTAAATTTTTTTTTTCAACTTTGGTATGCAATGTTTGTATTAATTGCTTTATTTGTAAAAGATGATTACACCTAAGGTTGGAAATTGATGATCTAAGAAATATCGGGAGAACTCGTTAGACTTGACCATTATCAAACTGACAAATCTATGTCGCATAACACAAATACTACAAGATACAAACTAAAAGTTAAATTAGTTAATATATTTTAGTATGTGCAGATTACATGATCTATGCTATGTAGTTCTATATAATCATATTGCACTACATGCATACTATTTTCATGTTTTTACTTATGTAAAAATTATATAGCAGTTTATACCATATTCGCTCAAAATTTCAAATTACATTCTCTATTTCTTTTACGATCACAAGCTGATTTACACACAACACAATCTTAGCTTGAACAATAGTCATTTTTCATTTGCATTACCGTGACTATAGACACCTGATACACTAAAAAGATACTAAGGCATGTGAACCAAGAAATTGCTCATATCAAAGTTATCGTGTTAAAGTATTCTTTTTTTTTTCTCGGCACTTACAAAGGAAGATAGTCCTTAAGTATTCATTTTGAATTGGGGAGAATTTATGAAAATTTCTCTACTCTGTCGCAGTGCATGCCTAATGTCTTATGTTCAAACTCATGACACCTCATTTTCATAGCTCACATACTCCAAATTAGTTATATTGTTTTGAATTAGAGTTGTAGAAGGACATAACACCCTAATGTAAGGTAAATTGATGATTCCGGTCCGAAACGTAATCATAAATTTACAGGTACGTTAAGGTAGTGTGAAATTCTATTGGGTTTTTTTTGGTAGGCGTCCAGTACATTTTCAGGGTATCAAAGGTGTGGTGGGTTAGCTGCGGTGCACCCTATATATAAACACTAATGATGCATTAAAAGTGAGACTGGAAGTTAGACCAGGAACTAACCCCAATTCTCTTGGTAGTTCAAAACGTCGATTCATAGTCTAACTTATTCCTTCCAACCACCCTAACCTTTATCTTCAAGGCCTAATACTTTGGGTCTTGACCACTGGTTATAATCCTTAGATATATTTAATCCAATTATATCTAACATTTTAGTCCATTCAAGTCAGGTTATCACGTTACCCAAAGCTCTCTTTCTCATTAAACTTGACCATACTCACTACAACATTTACTCGAGTACCCAGAACCCTGTTTATACGTCTACTTGAAGGAATTTCGGGACGAAATTTCTAAAAGTAGGGGATGCTATGACATCCGTCACCTTTCATTTTCATTTGTTACTGTAACGTTCGTTTCTCCTATCTTGTACGCCGAATTTTATCCTTCTAGTACACTTTAAAAATATCTTGTGACATTTTCGGGCTCTAATAATGATATTATGACGTTATTATAACAAAATAATAGAGTTTTAATCACAAAAAAAAATGCATTGACCGGGACTCGAACCCGCGTCCATGGACGGTTGTAAACATAACACACTTCTTGACCAACTGGGCTACAGCCCCATTTGTTATAATTATCCAACAAAATCATATTTAGCTGTTTCTTAGGGTGCATAGTTGACTTTAGAAAGTCAACTGTGAGTTAACCTTGCCTAAAACAACTTCAATCCGCGTTTATGATTGCAATTCGTTTATGGAATAATGTTAACCGACCTCGTCTGCTTAATCTCCACGCTAATTAACATTTAAATCTTTCCAATTCGAGCTCAATCACGCGTACACTATTCAAGACGGGTCAAACTTCTAAAATTACGATAACGTGTGTATTAGTATAAATTGAACCCTCTTCGACATCCTAATAGGGCCGATTTAGAGAACCCCTACACAAAAATTCGTTTTCATATCCTCTATGATTCAAAACTGAGGAGATTTGGCTCGTTTTTGGGTTCGTTTCTGTGCATCTCAATCGACTCAGGTTCGTTCTAATTAGAAGGGTCTTTTTGGTCGATTTTTATTACTGATTAAAAGCCCCATATTTTCGTCCTTGTCTGTAGTCGTTTCTTGATTCAATTATTTGATTGGCATGTTAGGGTTCATAAGATATAAGAAATTGGGGATTTTGTTTTAATCAGTTTCCTAACAAATATATAACAGATTCGTAATAAATCACAAACACACATACAGGCTAGTGGTCTGGTCTTCGCTATACAGAGCAGAGGTCTTGAGTTCAATACCCGTCCTCGGCGTTTTCTCTGTTTTGCTTTTATTTTGTTTTATTTATGTTATTCAGACTATGTATTCAAAGTTTAACTGATCAATTATATAAACAAACCACCACCCAGACCAACTGGTATGGGCGTGATACTTATGCAGAACAGGTCCCGGGTTCGAGTCCCCCATGGGACAGTCTGGTTCATTTTTAGTTATTATTCAGTTCCTTTTTTTTATAACCATTGTAAATCTATTTTAATTATTTACTTTAAATACATAAACTAGTCCAAAATTTTTATAAAAATTATCCTATCTTATCATAACCCTAAAGTTTATATTCCAAATTTTATTTTTCAGAATAATATTTATTTATTATTTTTAATGTATTTATTTTGTTTAAACCATAATTAATTCATAGAAAATTCATTTTTCATCATTTTAATACCAAAAATTTTGTGGAATTATTTCTATCCATTTAAAACTTTTTGGTAAAATTTACTGTAAAAAAACTTATTTTACCTATTTTTATTATTTAATCCTATTTAATGGATTATATTAAAGTAAAATCTGTTTTAAATGCAAATAATATGTAAAATAATTTTTAAAAATTATTTTTCACTTATACGATATATTATTTACTGTGAAAAAATGAAAATGATATTTTTACATTTTATTTGTATTTAAATTCTAATTATTGCATTTCAATGTTAATAAATCAATTTAAAATATAAAAACAATATCAAAATTTTGAGTTTTATAAATTCTGAAATTATATTCTAATGTCTCAATAACTTATAAATTTTACATTTATTTGATTTTTACTTCCTTTTTTTATTTCCACTTTTATCTCATAGTAATTACATAAATTGTATTATTTAATTTCGAGTCGTTCCATTAATTGAACTTTTAATTACTTTACATTTTCAAAATTTGGTTTAAATCAAAAACCATAAAATCCCAAATTCTAGTCTAGAAATCTAAGTGCGTAATCCTAGATAACTTAGACTTTAAGTCATTCCCTTATAAATTATTTATTTCTTTAGGTTAATCCTTTGGGATAATCCTAATTCACATCACGTTGTTCGGTAGAGTTTCAAGTTATTATGCGAACCGTGAGTATTTCCTATCCCCTTTTTGCTTTTATTCACTTTTGGGGTGTTACATGTACACTTATACAAATTATACATACAAGTTCACATTTATACAATACAATTCTAGTACTATATGCATTTGCTTACAAACGTGCTTTATACTTAGACATTACATGTAGAATACATTTGTACTTAGTGAAATCATTAACATTGTACAAGCCGACCTTAACATTGGATAGCGCTATTGGATTGACAACCCGCCTAGGTTGATTCTCCCCCTTTTTCATCGGAGAATCCGTGGTCATTGTTAAGTTATTATCCATTTATTGGATTAGTACACCGCCGTTCATTTAGTACATTATACAGTCACAGGATTGATTTCGCTCATTTGTATGATACATAGTTTACATAATTGCATTGTAGCTTTGCACTTGAATTGTATACCATTTTACAACTTACTATATGTATTAAAACTAGGAATGCTCACCAACATTTCTTATGTTGACAAAACCTATTTTGTACATGTTTCAGGTGCAGTTTGATCTTAGTTCCATAGCATTGGATTTTAGTGCTTGTTTTTAATAAGTTATTTCAAATTTCATGTTTCGTTCAGACTTTTGTATTTTTCCCATTTCATCGATGTAAGACAATTTAAATTATTCAATAATATATTTACATTTTAGTACCATGTGCTTTTGAACAATCATCACTACGTGACACCTCGATGATTCCGCCATCGGTTGGGGTGTTACATACAAGAATACAACTAGCAGCGACTAACCGGTGTTTGACGAATCTTCACTTGACGAATCTTCACGTGGTTTAGTAGATTGCTTCAGATGTGGTGCTCCTTCGGTGTTTGTAGTGCTCGAGTGGTTGTTATGCAGCGGGGGCGCGGGGGCATTCGGAGAGGGAAGGAGAGGGGTAGTGGTGGTGGTTTGGTGGTGGTTGTGGGAGAGAGTGAGAGGATAGACGACGGAAGGAGGGACCAGAGAGAGGAGAGGTCGAGGGAGTGAGGAAAGAGAGGGATCGAGTAGAAGGAGGAGGGAAAGGGAAGGTGGGAGGGAAAAGAAGAGCAGATGGAGAGTTATTAACTTTTTCGACCTTTAGCGGGGATTGTCGCCGCTAAAGAGGTCGCCGCTAATGATCTCGGTACGATGAAACCACAGCTCTATGATGAAACCATAATCTACGGACAATATTCATTTTTTATGGGGTAGGTCGGATCAAGACCTTTAGCACGGACACCTAGGCGGGTTGCCGCTAAAGATGTCGTCACTAATAGTCAAATTTCTTGTAGTGATGCCGTAGAAAATAATGAGAAGAGCGGGAATTAAATCAAGGTCACAAGAAGCACCAAGTCTTTATCCAACCACTCCACCACTACCTCATTGGCACCTTAGATCTTGTTTAAACTTTAAATTGTTGCATGTAAATAAGTAACTATATATATTACTAACATTAAAACAATTCAAAACATGTGAAGAATAATCATGATAGTTTGACAACAATTTTATGTTGGTGCCTAGATATAAGCTAGCAGCCCCACTTGCCAATATAAAAGATATCTGGCTTCGTATAAATAGACAAACTCTAATCCAATTCTTGTCACAACTAAGCAGCATGGCTTCTTATTCATTTCTTCCATTCATCTTCTTCTCCTTCCTCTTGGGTTCGTTCTTTCTCTCCAATGCCATTGTTCCTGCCAATGAAACCTTCCATTACGTCAACGAAGGCCAATTCGGAATCTATGATTCCGAATACGCACCAAGTTACCGTGCACTGCCACCATTTACCTCTCCTTTCCAGCTATGTTTCTACAACACCACCCCAAATGCATACACTCTCGCTCTCCGCATGGGGACCAGACGTGATGAGACCATCATGCGATGGGTTTGGGAAGCCAATCGCGGTAAACCGGTCCGCGAAAATGCCACATTCTCATTAGGCTCAGATGGAAACCTCATACTAGCTGAGGCAAATGGTCAGATTGTGTGGCAAACCAACACTGCTAATAAGGGTGTTGTCGGTTTCGCGATACTCTCTGATGGTAACGTAGTCCTTCGTGACTCGAAGGGAAACTTTGTCTGGCAAAGCTTCGATTCCCCTACTGACACTCTCTTGATCGGCCAAACTCTCCGGGTGAGAGGAGGTCCGTACAAGCTAGTGAGTAGACAGTCAATCACCAACAACGTTAACGGGGATTATAGCTTCATAATTGAGCCTAAAAGATTGGCTTTGTATTACAAGAACAACTTGCGTTACTGGTCATCCACGTTCTCCGAATTAGACCGAAAAAATGTGACTATTGTCAATGCAACGTTAGTAATTCAGGAAACTGAATACCAAGAGAGCAACTTTAACTCATTCAAGTGTAATATTCAAAACGGTGAGTCCTGGGAATTTCCTTCTATAGATATGGGATACGTTCGGTACAATAGCTCATTATCTTATCTCCGATTGGGTATCGATGGGAACCTAAGACTCTACACTTACCGTCCAAATGTGCGTTCTGTCTCATGGACGTTGCAGCACACTTTGTTTGATAGGCGTGAGACCGCGTTTGGAATGACTTTTGAAGACGAATGCCAATTACCAAATCGGTGCGGGAAGTTTGGGCTTTGCAAGGACAGCCAATGTGTGGGATGCCCAACGCCAAAGGGGGTGTTTGAGTGGAGTAAAGATTGCGACACCAAGTCAGCAGGTTGTAAGGCGGGTGGTTTTACGTATTATCAGCTCAATGGGGTTGATCATTTCACAGTTAAGTATAATGGCGGGAATGGACCAATGAAACAGAGCGATTGCGAGAGCAAATGCACCAAGGATTGCAAGTGCATGGGATATTTTTATAACACGGATAGATCTAGATGTTGGATTGCTTACGAGTTGAAAACATTGACTCGTGTCGGGAACTCGACTCATATCGCATACATCAAAACGCCCATCTCCTAGCCGTCCGTTCGGATCAGATTTATTTGGTTGTTGTGAATAAACGAAGATCCAGATTTTAGATTGTTACTCTTTCTAAGATTTTATGCTTCCTTTGTGTGTTTGTTCTTTTGTTGAAATAAAATGATATGCTTCTTTCAAATTATGGTGATTATGTGGATGTATACTTACATATATACTTGTTAAAAGAGCATCCACTTCGATGATGATGATGTAGATGTATCGAAATTGTAATCGTATACAAAGTGGGTTTTCAATATAAAATATACTAGCTGATTACCTCGTGAGTGTCCCAGGGGTGAAAAATATCATATGACTAAATAATAATAATAATTAGCACAACAAAAAAACTTAAAAATCATTCTACCACACACAAACAAACTAAACTACAGAAAACACCTTCATCATTAATTCAACTACCTAAAACATTAAATTCAGCAAACATAACCCAAAATACAAAAAAAAAGAACTGTCATTCAATCACACGAAACTACTTCGAAACCTACTATCACAAACATTAACAAAACAATCGATACTCCTGTAATTATAACTAAACAACAAGACATAGGTGTGATTTTTCATAAGAATTTGACAATACGCAAAGAAAACAATATTATATTTTTATATACCTATATATGGTTCATTTTTACCCGATTGAAGGTATCAATAATCTTTGTCCATTTACTATTATAAAGTTCAGTTTTCTATTAAAATTATATACCCGTGTATACTATCACTCAAATACACCAATTAAATCATCAAACCACAAATACAAATCAATCATCAACAGACCAAAACCCAAGAACAATCCCAACAGCAGCATATAAAAAAAGATTCAAACAAAATCCAATCGAATAGAAACCTATAAAAAAAATTAGGAATTGAAGTTAAAGGCTTCACCTTTCCTTCATAAGAAGCAAAATCGATAGCAGGAGGAGAAGGAAGAACCCTTCTGTAATTAAATACTTCTCATCGCCATTATTATTATTACTGAATTGAATAAAAAGGAGGAGAAGGTGTTGGAAGTTTCTAGGGTTTGGGGAAGAGAATCGTCGCCCTTCCCTTCAGAGAGGGAGGTTTTGTTCTTTTTGTGAGTGGAGGAGGTTCGGGTTTAAAAGGTCGACGGAAAGAGGAGGATGAGGAGGCGAAGAGTGATGGTGGTGGAGGTGGAGGTGGTGGGAACAGGGATATGGGTCAGGTGCGGTGGTGGCTTATTGATGGATGGTGGAGAGGATGGAAGTGGAAGATGGAGGTTAAAGATGGATGTGTGATTGTGCTTGTGAAGAGAGAGAGGTGGAGATTAATTGGTTATCTAGGGTTAGGGTTGAAAGAAAAGATGTTTTATAGGTAGGTTTTTTTTTTATTTCATAGAGAGCGCCATATGGCACATTCAAGGAGGGTTGAGGCCATCATTGAATGTCAAGTAGCAAACTTCAATTCTTTTATATATATATGTAACACCCCAACCGATGGCGGAATCATCGAGGTGTCACGTAGTGACGATTGTTCAAAAGCACATGGTACTAAAATGTAAATATATTATTGAATAATTTAAATTGTCTTACATAGATGAAATGGGAAAAAATACAAAAGTCTGAACGAAACATGAAATTTGAAATAACTTATTAAAAGCAAGCACTAAAATCCAATGCTATAGTACTAAGATAAAACTGCACCTAAAACATGTACAAAATAAATTTTGTCAACATATGAAATGTTGGTGAGCATTCCTAGATTAAATACATATAGCAAGTTGGAAAATGTTATACAATTCAAGTGCAAAGCTACAGTGCAAATATGTAAACTATGTATCATACAAATGAGCGAAATCAATCCTGTGACTGTATAATATACTAAACGAACGGCGGTGTACTTATCCAATAAATGGATAATAACTTAACAATGACCACGGATTCTCCGATGAAAAAAGGGGGAGAATCAACCTAGGCGGGTTGTCAATCCAGTAGCGCTATCAAATGTTAAGGTCGGCTTGTACAATGTTAACGATTTCACTAAGTACAAATGTATTCTACATGTAATGTCTACGCATAAAGCACGTTTGTAAGCAAATGCACAAAGTACTAGAATTGTATTGTAAAAATGTGAACTTGTATTTGTAATTTGTATAAGTGTACATGTAAAACCCCAAAAATGAATAAAAGCAAAAAGGGGATAGGAAATACTCACATTCACTAAATAGTTATGTCACTAAATCGTCGTGAGTGTGAATTGGCGAATCCCGAAGTGTCAACCTAAAAGTATGGTATATGTATAAGTGTTTGGACTTAAAGTAAGTCTAGGGTTTCTATTCTAAGGCACTTAGGATGTCTAGTCTAATTTGGCGTTTAACTTGTAAATAGCGATATATGTTGAAAATGCGACGTAAGTAAATATATATACTTGCTTAAAATAATATGACATATGAACTAAGGAATAAATATGAATAATAATATTATAAGTTCATAATTGAAAGTTATGAACTAAAGTAAATGGTGGAAGTCAGATAAATATTAAATTATGTAACAACTTTAACTTGTTCAAAAAAAAATGTAACAACTTTGAAACATAAATTATTTGTATTTATTAATTTAAATACAACCAATTAATTAGGTTAGTCAAAGAAATTTTAAATAAGGTAAATAATTTAAGTTTATACAACAATAGATTCATGAAGTCATAAAATGATATAAATATTTTTAAACGACTTAATGAATATATAAACGCGTAATTATCATAAATTCACATAAAAATTTTAAGTTAATCAAAATATCAAGAATTTTAATGAAAATAATGTATTACAAACCAAAATGGTCAAAAATAATTTTTAGATAATTTTTTTAACCAAAATGATTTTATACTATATTTATTGTCTAAAACTTAAATAAAGAATTAAATTCTATAAAAGTACAAAACTAATACAAATTAAGTAGCAAAAATCATAATCAGTATTCTAACATAATAAATAGGTTTTCCACAATTATTTACATTAAAATACATTATATATGATTTTTAATGAAATAAGCATGATTTAATCAAAATAAAATTATTAAAACTATTACAACGGCCACAAAATCAGAATTGAAACCATATTCAGGTTATAAATATCATCTAGAAGCTAAGGTTAGAATTTCATGATTTTTAGATAACATATAAATTAGTTATGAATCTTCAAGTTAATTATACTTTTAACTCAAAAAATCCCAAATTGTTCATAAACACCCTAAAGCCCTAACTAGCAATTGAAACCCTAAAGTATATGAAGCATCAAATTAATATAATGCTATTGAAGAAATATATATGAAAAGGAAAAATAGTGAAAGTTGATTGAAAATACTTACGGTTTTGCTTGTTCGATTAAGAAAAAATAAGAATATATGAAAACCAAGGCAAAAATCTCCAAAATTCTTGAGGATGATGATGATATGAACTCAAAAGATGATACAAGATGAGAGAAGTGAGAGTGTTTGTGTGTGAAACTCATGTTGGGATATTGAGGAAACGAATGAGTAATTAGAAATATAATGAATGGTGTTTAATATAATAATCAATTTTGTGAGTAATACTAGTAATTAGTTGACTAGAAAATTGATGAAACTTATTTTTTTTGAGGTAATATAATTAGTCATAAAGTTTAAATGAAATTGGTAATTTATTTTCTTGAAAGTTTCTAAAACTTTTTTAAAACTTGAAATTTTTATAAAATCCATTCCGGATGACGTTTCAACATACACATTTGATAAAAACGTATACCCGATCCATGATAAAATTTTAGTTAGCTCTTAAAATTAAATTTGAAAACGACGAAACTTACAGGGACTATAATGGAAATATTTGAAGGGCTATTATTGTCAATTAGACGAAAGACGAGGGTGACGGATGTCACAGTCTCCCCTACTTTAGAAAATTTCGTCTCGAAATTTCTTTCAAGTGGAAGTTACTATGAAACAAAAGGCGTTGTAAAAAGTCAAGTAGAAGAAAAAAAATTTGTATAGTCATGTTTTGACCGGATTTATAGTAGTTGTTTAATATCCAAAGTAAAAGTTTCAAAATATTTGACAGTTGACCCGAGATTAAGAAATTGAGAGTTTAAATGTGAAAGGCTTTGGGAATGTGTAACTGGTGAAGGTAGAGACACCGATGAAGCAGTCCCCCTACTTTAGGAAGGTTTTAGACTAGACGTTATTAGAGTATGTAACCAGTAACTAAATAACTGAGAGTGTAAGAGTATACAAGGTTCGTGTTTTCTATGTGCGTGGTCAAGAGAAAGACTCTAGGAAGTCGAATTGAAGCTCGTGTAAGAACATTCTTATCGAAAATGCTAGCTATTAGTCAACGATCTAATAAAGAGATAGTAATGGGTAGGTTCTTGGTTAGACTCCTAGTCCGCTCCCGCAGTATCGCTCGTGCTTATATATAGGGTGTACCGCAGCTAACCCACCACACTACTGATACTTTGGACTCGTACTGATTGTCTACCAATAGCCTAAGTAGAATTACACACCACCCCCATGTACATGTAAATCCATGATTGCGTTCCGGACCGTAATCATCGATTTACCTTACACTAGGGTGCTATGCTTTTCCATAACACTAACATAAGTAATACAAGAAACAATGCGTGCAACCAAAATGTGTTAAGTAGTAGATACTGCCCAAGTATAAGATGCAGTTAGAGGTTCTTCCCCTTTCAGGTTCACCTTTTAACCGTAATGAGATTAATGTGTAAGTATAAGACATGATTAGGGGTTCTTCCCCTTTCGGGTTCACCCTTAACCGGTAAATTTTTGTTCACATCATTGGGCTCTAAACAACCATATTGATAAACTCTGAGGATTACACCGTTCCCCTTGGGTTAGAGGAATACTCTGAACCGAGTCGTACATGGGAACTGGCTTAGATCTCATACGAGCTATCAATTAGTATGTTCGTTGGTCATGATGATGAACAAAATAATGTAAAGTACAATAGGGTTTTGCTAAAAAACAATATGCATAACAAATATGCATTCATGTAAGTATATAAGTATAGCATAAAATTTCGATTGAAAGAATAGCATAACGTAAATCGAGTAAATCGCACAATTTGCACAAAATGAAAGTAAACGAGTTAAATTAATGCTCAAAACTAGTGTTGTAAGAATAACTACTAATAACTAGTGCGAGAATAGTTGCGAATAACGCGTGAGATAACCACCCATAAAAGAATAATACAAGAGTAATAAGATAATGTACGAACGTAACTATAAATAGAATGGTGTAAGAATAATGAAATTTACTGTGAATGAAAGTGCACGGTACAGGTGTATAGCCTACTGTCATGTGAGTTAAAATTTAGTAATTTTACATATATGCGTTATACTATAAAAGACATTTAGAAATATTCTGATAAGAGGATATGTTCATCGTTTTGTTGGACCAAAAGTTTTACAACTGAAAGAGTGCGAGTGTAAAAAGATAACTTTTTAGTAACCGAAGAATGTTTTAGGTTTAAAACATATTCACTTGAAAAGATTTCGTAAGTACACATTTTCATGTGTTTACGAGAAGTTGAGTTGAAAATTGTTATAAAACATATTATTAGTATGTGTAAAATATGCACTACAAGTTTATAAAATGCAAAATGAAACCATTTCATAAAGTATGTGTAAATCTAATGTGTTTCAAAAGACCAAGATTTAAAATGGGTAAAGGTTGTGAATCATCGCCTTGACGAATTTCGGAAAACAAAATTTTCTGTATTTAAACATTTCTTTAACTTGCGGGTTGAAAAGTCGATTTTTTTAATTGTTATGAAATGTTGAGAAAATCTAAGTGTTACCCGTTAGAACTGGGTAAACTTGGAACCTTTTTTGTCAAACTTTTACCAAAATTTATACATTGAAAGATCGTTTATTTGTAAGGATCGTTAAGGCATCTAGTCTGGCGAATAGGCTTTGTGGAAAGACATTTAGGATAAGTTGCCAAGTTAATCGTTTTAGAGAGTAGTGTACTAGTGCGTATCGTGTAGGTAGACATTTATGTAGGAGTTTAGTCTGACTAAGAAGTGCTAACTAATGGTAGTTGGCTATGGCTTAGACAACTAGGCGTGTTTATGGTAGTAAATAAATATGAAGTAAATGAGGATATTTTGTGTTGAGAGTATTGTGGGAGATACTAGGGGATACTAAAGGTTATAGTTTAAGGATATATTGTGACTTCAATCCAGTAAGTTTGTAAACATGAAGATATAAAACATGTTGAATAATAAATTTGGGAAAACATTTTCATTTTTAACTGTATGATGACGCAACATTCCTAAAATCAGAATGTGGTCGAAGTTAGACACAGAGTTTAAAACTTAAGTCATGGATAAAAATGTTTTAATGCAAAAAGAGTAATACCTTATAGTGTAAAAGTCACAAAGTGTAAGTGAAATAGTGTAAGCTTTAATGTGATAATATAACGAACAAAAAGTTTTAATAATGACGATAAGGAACCCAAAAGCAAATGATCAATTAATAATGGCATATGAAACATCAAGTGATTAAATTAAGTCTTCAAATGAAAAACAAACATAAATATCAATGATGTAAAACATTGGAATTGTTTCCATAGAAAACTTTTGACTAACTAAAGTAATTGAAATGTTATTAGTGACTTGTGGGGGCGTACTTTAGCCTATAAGTGAATGCTCATCCCGAGAGTTCCTAGGTCGGCATACGGGTCCCTCGTCTGATTGGGATTTATGCGAAATGCCAGGCCTAGACAGAAAACTCAGGATACTAGCGCTCACCCTTCCAGATTGCACGTGCTCCATCACTAGTAAATTCCAAAACTTTAGCGAGATTAAAAACGAGATGCAGAAATAGATCCTTGAGATGTGGATTTCACTCCTAGCTCAAAGATGTATTTCAAAATTCAAAATGATTGTGGAATGAAACCAATCACTAAGTTAAGGATATCACTCCCAGCTTAGTGGTTAAGTTCCTTTTTTTTTTTTTGAAGGAAATACTCTTTGAGGTGTGGATGTCACTCCTAACCCAAATGTATATTCCAAAGATGTATAACATATAGAGGAATGATACTAATCACCAAGGTATGGATATCACTCCTAACTTGGTGATATCGTTTCGTTTGTGAAATACGAGTGTCTTGTTCTCTAAACAAAACACCGAAAGAATAACGAGAAAGAATCATAGCGAAAATATCTTGAAAGAAAATAATAGGATAAAGAGAAATAAACATGAGAGGACTCGTGAATGTAAGCTTAGTTATAGACTAGGCTAAAAGGCATTCTAATAACCTAATTCCCTATAACCATGGCTCTGATACCAATCTGTAACACCCCAACCGATGGCGGAATCATCGAGGTGTCACGTAGTGACGATTGTTCAAAAGCACATGGTACTAAAATGTAAATATATTATTGAATAATTTAAATTGTCTTACATAGATGAAATGGGAAAAAATACAAAAGTCTGAACGAAACATGAAACTTGAAATAACTTATTAAAAGCAAGCACTAAAATCCAATGCTATAGTACTAAGATCAAACTGCACCTGAAACATGTACAAAATAAGTTTTGTCAACATATGAAATGTTGGTGAGCATTCCTAGATTTAATACATATAGTAAGTTGGAAAATGTTATACAATTCAAGTGCAAAGCTACAGTGCAAATATGTAAACTATGTATCATACAAATGAGCAAAATCAATCCTGTGACTGTATAATATACTAAATGAACGGCGGTGTACTTATCCAATAAATGGATAATAACTTAACAATGACCACGGATTCTCCGATGAAAAAGGGGGAGAATCAACCTAGGCGGGTTGTCAATCCAATAGCGCTATCCAATGTTAAGGTCGGCTTGTACAATGTTAATGATTTCACTAAGTACAAATGTATTCTACATGTAATGTTTAAGCATAAAGCACGTTTGTAAACAAATGCACATAGTACTAGAATTGTATTGTAAAAATGTGAACTTGTATTTGTAATTTGTATAAGTGTACATGTAACACCCCAAAAATGAATAAAAGCAAAAAGGGGATAGGAAATACTCACATTCACTAAATAGTTATGTCACTAAATCGTCGTGAGTGTGAATTGGCGAATCCCGAAGTGTCAACCTAAAAGTATGGTATATGTATAAGTGTTTGGACTTAAAGTAAGTCTAGGGTTTCTATTCTAAGGCACTTAGGATGTCTAGTCTAATTTGGGGTTTAACTTGTAAATAACGATATATGTTGAAAATGCGACGTAAGTAAATATATATACTTGCTTGAAATAATATGACATGTGAACTAAGGAATAAATATGAATAATAATATTATAAGTTCATAATTGAAAGTTATGAACTAAAGTAAATGGTGGAAGTCAGATAAATGTTAAATTATGTAACAACTTTGACTTGTTCAAAAAAAAAATGTAACAACTTTGAAACATAAATTATTTGTATTTATTAATTTAAATACAACCAATTAATTAGGTTAGTCAAAGAAATTTTAAATAAGGTAAATAATTTAAGTTTATACAATAATAGATTCATGAAAGTTATGAACTAAAGTAAATGGTGGAAGTCAGATAAATGTTAAATTATGTAACAACTTTGACTTGTTCAAAAAAAAAATGTAACAACTTTGAAACATAAATTATTTGTATTTATTAATTTAAATACAACCAATTAATTAGGTTAGTCAAAGAAATTTTAAATAAGGTAAATAATTTAAGTTTATACAATAATAGATTCATGAAGTCATAAAATGATCTAAATATTTTTAAACGACTTAATGAATATATAAACGCGTAATTATCATAAATTCACATAAAAATTTTAAGTTAATCAAAATATCAAGAATTTTAATGAAAATAATGTATTATAAACCAAAATGGCCAAAAATAATTTTTAAATAATTTTTTTAACCAAAATGATTTTATACTATATTTATTGTCTAAAACTTAAATAAAGAATTAAATTCTATAAAAGTACAAAACTAATACAAATTAAGTAGCAAAAATCATAATCAGTATTCTAACATAATAAATAGGTTTTCCACAAATATTTACATTAAAATACATTATATATGATTTTTAATGAAATAAGCATGATTTAATCAAAATAAAATTATTAAAACTATTACAACGGCCACAAAATAAGAATAGAAACCATTTTCAGGTCATAAATATCATCTAGAAGCTAAGGTTAGAATTTCATGATTTTTAGATAACATATAAATTAGTTATGAATCTTACAAGTTAATTATACTTTTAACTCAAAAAATCCCAAATTGTTCATAAACACCCTAAAGCCCTAACTAGCAATTGAAACCCTAAAGTATATGAAGCATCAAATTAATATAATGCTATTGAAGAAATATATATGAAAAGGAAAAATAGTATAAGTTGATTGAAAATACTTACGGTTTTGCTTGTTCGATTAAGAAAAAATAAGAATATATGAAAACCAAGGCAAAAATCTCCAAAATTCTTGAGGATGATGATGATATGAACTCAAAAGATGATACAAGATGAGAGAAGTGAGAGTGTTTGTGTGTGAAACTCATGTTGGGATATTGAGGAAAAGAATGAGTAATTAGAAATATAATGAATGGTGTTTAATATAATAATCAATTTTGTGAGTAATACTAGTAATTAGTTGACTAGAAAATTGATGAAACTTATTTTTTTTGAGGTAATATAATTAGTCATAAAGTTTAAATGAAATTGGTAATTTATTTTCTTATAAAAAGTTGGCCTAGTTAATACAACTTAACTTGAAAGTTTCTAAAACTTTTTTAAAACTTGAAATTTTTATAAAATCCATTCCGGATGACGTTTCAACATACACATTTGATAAAAACGTTTACCCGATCCATGATAAAATTTTAGTTAGCTCTTAAAATTAAATTTGAAAACGACGAAACTTACAGGGACTATAATGGAAATATTTGAAGGGCTGTTATTGTCAATTAGATTAAAGACGAGGGTGACGGATGTCACAATATATATATATATATATATATATATATATATATATATATATATATATATATATATATATATATAAAGATTTTAATTTTAGGATGTTGGTAGTTAGAGCACTTCTATTTTGCTCCACTACGGCACTCGTCTGGACTAATGTGACCATGGGGCAGACGGCCATGAAGCAAACCTCAGTACAAATCTAGTTGTTAAGTCCAGAAATCCCAAACTACCTAATGCACAATTATGGGCCCTACGTGAACTCACCAACGGTTTGTGAACATTTGATTAGATGTGTGTGGTGGAAGTTTGATATCGGAGGAAAAGTAGGTATTATTTTATTGAAATTTGAAAATCTAATGTAACGTTACGTAATAGCTTGAGTTGAATCGAGAGATGCTCTTATTAAGTTATTATAACACTATAAGAAAACTGAGCAATATAGGCAACTTATGTTTGTCGCCCCTATTGCTCAATATTGTCGTTGCTAAAGGTAATAACGACATGTCGCTATTGGGTCGCCGCTAAAGGTTCGTCTCTATTGCTCATTAGTTCGTCGGTATTGAAAGTCGCTTCTAATAGTTTTCGTCGCTATTACTCACTTATTAGCGGCGACATTAGTATTAGCGACGACTGTCGCCACTAATGGTCTCCTCGGCAAAAAAAGTCGCTAATACCACATGTCGCCGTTAATATCCTATTTCCACATGGCATTAATTTTAAAAATTTTTTTGCCACGTGGCATGACATGTGTCGTGATACGTGGCAAAAACCTGTGCAATCTGATAGTTCAATAAATCGGAGCTTCCCTGCAGCAGCGGCAGCGGTGGTCGGGAAGGGGAAGGAGAAGGAACGAGAGGGAGAAGGAGAGTCACGAGTGGGAGAAGGAAAGGGAATGAGATGGGGAAAGCCAATGGTGATGGATTTATCGGCGGGAGAGCAGGAAAGAGGGGAAGAAGGAAATTGTGAGGGAGGTAGAGGGAAAGCAGGGAAAAATGGCGGGTATACTGAAATGTTTGGATCATTAGCGATGTCGTTGGGACTATTAGTGGCGACACCTGTCGCCGCTATTAATCAAAATGAACTTTTAATTCCTAATCATAGATTTGCTTGTTGATCAATGGTACGAGATGGCCATGTCAGCTTTTGGACCTTTAGCGGCGACCAGAAGGCGGGTCGCCGCTAAAGGCTAACTTTCTTGTAGTGAATACTTCGGGAGCAATAGAGGCGACTTATGGCGCCTTTATTTTTTTTTTTTTGTCGCTAATACTTCTGGAGCAATAGAGGCGACTTTTGTCGCCTCTATTGGTTGATTTTTTTCACCAATTTTGCCTAATTTTCCCTCTTTTTTTTCCGTTTTTCTTGTTACAAACCTGTTTCAAACCTACTATTTTTCATCTTATGGGAAACCATAATAACATATATTACATAATTAAACATAATAATACAATCATCCTAGTTTTTAAACACAAATCGTTTTACCAAACCAACATAACATTACAATCATCCTAGTTTTCAAACATAAATCGTTTTACAATATAATTATGTCAAATCAAGTTCAATGTCTCTACCATAATCGTCGCTTCCATCATCGCCTTTTTCACAATCACCGCTATCATCATCGGTTTCTTCATTTAAAAAGGTTTGGAGTTCGGCTCGAAATTCCGGGTTCTTGAACATCTCTTTGAAATAACTCTACAAAATAACAAAGTTAACCATTGATCTATATTACCTTTTTAAAAAAAAACTGGATGTCTTTGATGGTCAATTCACAACCAGTCATAAGTGTAATCCTCTAATTTTTACCTATTTTCTTCCTTTTATGCCAATGCAGTACAACTTTTGATGGCAATTATACAAATGACTAATGCAAATCATTGCTAATCATTGATTTTGAAACCGTTAATTCATTCCAGCTTTCAATGGTATTGTCTCTTCCACTTCTTAGGGATCAACCATCTTCAATGCCAGAATTAACCATTATTGCTTCAACTTCCTCAACTTAAGTCGGTTCTTATCAACTTCCTTCACCTGATGTTATAAAAGAGGACTTGTCTCTAAGTTTCAACACCCACACCATACAACTTTGATTCAAACTCGTCAGAATAGTTACGCATTCATCGTCTACTGTGAATTGTTTATTTAGGCTATGAGGTATGGGGCGGCTTCGTCCCGTCCAGCTCATCTAAGCCTGACCAACACTGCCCCTGCCGCACCACCACCGTCCTGACCGGCTTCCCTGGGATGTTTACTACGGGCGTTGTGATTGGTTAATTTGAAAAAGGTGTGGCCCACAAAGGTAATATGACCGTTTCTTAAAAAAAAATTTCCCTTTTCCCTTTTAAATACACCTTACATTTAAAAGAAAAAACCACCATAAACTTTACATTTCTCTCTCAATTCTTCACATTTTTTAACCAATTCCTCTCAACCTCTAGTATTAATTAACATCCCATCAAATATATATATATATATATATATATATACCCATTCTTATCAAACTTAATAATAACATTTGCCAACGTATTCAAAATGCCCAAGTATCAATATTAAAACCAACCAACATATATGTAACACCCCAACCGATGGCGGAAACATCAGAGTGCCACGTAATGACGATTGTTCAGTAGCTCATGGTAAACAATAAGTTTCAATAATCAATTAAATGAATTACATACAATTGTTCTAAAGGAATTGTACATCAAATGAGAAACACTAAATATAAATCTTCAAGCATGAACTCTAATCTTCAAGCAACACTATAACCTGAAACATGTTAAGTTGGAAAATATTTTGGGTCAACAAAAGTTGGTGAGAATTACATAAGTTTATAAAGCTTGTGCAATTCTAGTCCATATGTGAAAACAAACTATCGGGTCAAATCAGTCAACTCGGTTCGAGGCGAGTACGTGTCGATTCACGAGTCCGTTTACAGAAAGGTATAACGCTTGTTGTACCTTTACTTTATTTATGTCGCGCTACAACTATTTATCTTTGTATATTTAGATGCTATTGTAAAAACTTAAACGAACCGAACCGACTTGCAATTATAAAACACTTCTATTTAGTCGACAAAAGAAAATGGTTAACATTATGTATGTACACTTGTGAAGTTATCTTATTAAACACTTAAATGAACGAAAAATGACTAACTTATAATATGTTCTTTGTCGCGAGGAAAATCCAATATCAAACTATATATAAACACACTGGTTCATATATTTAAGCGCAATATTTAGCGAAATGTAATTTATTTGGAGTTTTAAACTTATGTCGTGTATTATGGAAATGGGCGATTTAGTAGTTAATAATATAATGGTCATTCGAGTAAGCGAACTTTATAACTACTTATAGGTAAACTTATATTACTAACACTATTATTCAAGTTTAGTACCAGTCGACTTACTAATTTGTTTTCGAGCCATCAACTAAAGAGTTACTTATACTTATGCAAATTATTGTGACGTCTATCAAATGTTGAACTATAATATATAAATGTTACTTGTCGAAAGGTATAATTTACTCACTTATTATTGTTTTTGAAAGTTAAACCATGTGTTGTGTATTTGTACATTTGATGTTTTGGGAAAATATAGACAACTTGAGCTGTCTGGTTTTATATAAAAACAGAGGAAACTTTGCCCAAATTTTTATAAAATGTAAGAAACATATCTGGTATTCAAATCTATAAATTCGTATACTTAAAACTAGATTTTACAAATAAATTATTTCCAAACCTCATATTATCATGATAGAAATATATTTATATATCACGAGACGAGTTACACATCATTATATTACTATCCAAATGTTCAGTATACAAATAGTTTCAAGACGAAATTCTGAAGATTTCATTAAAGCATATATTTTATATAACTATACATATGCACATGTTTCGAGAAAACAAAACCACGTCCTATCGGTTCATCAAGTTATAAATACTTTAAGACGAGTATTGTTTTCAATACGAGTCTAGGTAGTTGGATAAACTATCTTTACAACCAAGAAATGAAACAAGCTTATCTGCATTAGAATTTAAGGCATCGTTTATTTGTAATAGAATACAAGAGTTCAATTAATCCAAGTTCAGACTTGTTGCTACTTGCTAATATTTACATAGTGAATTTCAGATGAGTTTACATAGCCCCTTTTTACTGTTTTACATTTTCGGGGTGAAACATGTTAAACACTTATACTCAACATATACAATTTTATTACGTGTCTTGTGTGATTTCTATGTTGCATTATGTCGTAAACAATACCTTGGTTAACACAAGTAGACTCGCGTAATCATTAACTCCGTACAAGCCGACGATACACAATAATAGATCTATTGGATTGACAACCCCACCTGGATACGTGTACCCGGATATGGGTAACTTGGGTGATTGTTATCGAACACATAAACACAAACGAGTGAACCATATGCGTATGGGATGGACCACATTAAACATGTAACAATGGTTGATTATGCAAATGATTTACCTAGTAGTTTTTTTTCACATATGCACTAGAATTGCCATGACACTAGAAGCTTTATACTCATGATACAATATTCAAACCTATGTAATTCTCACCAACTTTTGTTGACCCAAAATATTTTCCAACTTAACATGTTTCAGGTTATAGTGTTGCTTGAAGATTAGAGTCCATGCTTGAAGATTTATATTTAGTGTTTCTCATTTTATGTACAAATTCCTTTAGAACAATTGTATGTAATTCATTTAATTGATTATTGAAACTTATTGTTTACCATGAGCCACTGAACAATCGTCATTACGTGGCACCCCGATTTTTCCGCCATCGGTTGGGGTGTTACAAATCGATGTATTTCATGTTAACTCGGTATTATCATGAAAGAAATTCAACAGTTGCGCGAATGTAATATAAATATATAGTATTATTTTTTTTACTTCAAATAAAATAGTGGGCGTTACAATATACAAGCAATAAAACCAACCAACACACACACACACATATATGTATATATATATATATAGATAAGGGTTCCGGTACAAAGGGTTAAAATTTTGAGAAGGGTAAGAAGTATTCTCATGCTGACACATGGCGATGGAGTATTTTAAGACCAAGGGTACAAAGGTAATATTACATGTAGAATTTAATTTTTATTTTTGATGGTTTTAATTGTGGAGAGTTTTTAGGGATTAATCAAATCTTTATCACTTTTAAAATATCAATAAGTCAGACGAGTTTTGAAAAACTAGTTTCAGTGATGTGTTTTACCGGACAAAGTGACATCGATTCTTTGTTGTGTTTTATCAGTTAACTTAAAAAATAAAACACACAGCCGAGTGTTCTATACATTTTCAGTGATGTGTTTTACTGGACAAAAGTGACATTGATTGTTCATTGTGTTTTCATTAGTTAACTTTAAACATAAAACACACAGCCGAGTGTTCTGTACATTAGTGATTGCATATAAAACACACAATCAAGAACAATAAGAACTTTCTCCTAAAATACAAATTTTCAATTAACATAAAACACACAATAAAGAACAATAAGAACTTTCCCCTAACAAACATAAAGAGAAACCTTTAATGAAGAGATTTAAAACACAAAATCCAAACATTATTATTATTATTACAATATGAAATTAACAACATTGCAATCTGTAGTCATTAATGTGATAAAAAAATTGGTTTAATGAAACTTGGATCTTAGTGCTTGGATCCAAGCACTCGGTCTTATTTTTATATAGAACTTTCCCCTAAAAATTGGTGTTAATTAGTTCTTGATCTTTCGCCGCCTGATTCATATTATTATAGCAAAAGAATTATGAACAGGGTAATTTTAATTATGACACATTTCGAGAGAGAAGAATAACTGATAATAATAAAGGGGAGAGAGACTCCTTAAATCAAGGAGGTGGTTTAATTTTTTTTTTAATATTTTGACAATTATACCCTCACAACTCTCAATTTATTAATTAGATTATAACATAATTTACAACATTGCCATCTATTTAATCATAACCATCTATTGGTAGTCGCCGGTTTCCATTACCGGAGAAGTTTCAAGGTCGAATAACAAAGTTTTTTGTCAACAATCTACCGGATAAATGCAGCGGAAAAGATTTGGCGGAGGCGATTCGTCATCTGGGGAATATTTTTGATCTGTATATTGCTCGTAAGAGGGACAAAGGTGGAAATAGATTCGGTTTTGTGTCGTTCTTAGATGTTAAAGATAATACAGAGATGGTTAGATTGCTTGGGGACATGCGCATGGGAGATTACAAGATAAAAGCCAATGTTGCAAGATTCACTCTTGAAGACGGGGAGATTAACCAAAAGCCGAGTAGGGAGAAACGTCCAGAGAGGAAGGATGGGATGCAAGGTAATAGGGATGATTCCAATAAGATACCTAACTTGTTCATGCATGGTGGAAGATCCTTCCAGGAAACGTTGACGGGTAAACCTAGTGGTGAGAAGGAGATAAAGATCCTGAAAGTGGATGATGGTATTGATGCTTATCACTCGTCTTATGGTAGAGCGCTGATTATGAGGATGCTGGACTTGGACGCTTTGAAAAGTATTAGTCGGATTTTAAAGGACATTGGGTCGGAAGAGGGGGTGGTGCAGTACTTAGGAGGTTTATCGGTGATGGTTACATTTAAGTCTAAGGAGCTTGCTCAACGGGCATGTTCCGAGGCTAAGGAGGTGATTGGACGTTTCTCCTCGATTTCGTTTTGGGAAGGCCAATCTTTAGCTTATGAAAGATTGGCTTGGCTCAAAGTTCAGGGCTTACCGATTCAACTGCTAACTGGAGAGATAATCTCAAAGGTTGGAGAGTTGTTTGGTAGGATTGTTCATCATCCTGCTAGGTCGGAAAGGGACTCCGATTTATCGTACAACTACATTCATGTCCTAGTGGGTGATGGGAAAAAGGTGGCAGAAGAGGTGGTGGTGGTTTGGAGGGGTAGGAAGTTCAGAGTGTGGGTATCGGAGGAGGCCGGTGACTGGGTGCCGGCATTCTTTGATGCCAAAGAGACGAGTAAAGATGATGGACACCACTCAGAGGAGGAAAGTGTAGAGGATTTTGAGGTGGAGAATGTGGAGGAAGGTGCTTTGAAAACACCGAACTTGAAAGAGATGGAGGTTGATCCATCTGAGGAGGGGTTAGAGGATGTTGAGAACGGCGGAAGCGGTGGTTCCGGTGGGGCTGACGGTTCTGTTCCGGCGGCATTTAATGCTCAATCGGTTATTAGGGATGATTTTAATGTTCCGAGATTGTCGGAGGTTAATAAGGAAGTGATGGCAGAAGATACGTTTATTTCGGGTGAAAGGTTTGACTTTGATTCGGATAATAATTGCGAAAGATTCATTCCAGAATGGGAGGTTAGTTCCAAAGTACAAAAGCGAAAAAATAAACAAGGTATGGATCAAGGGGTGGGCCAGCCCAATATTGAATATTCTAGTAGCCTTGAAAAAACCAAAGAGTTTAAAAAGCCCAAAGAGATTGGCCCGGTAGAGATAGTGGATATTGAAGATGGGTTTAATGATCAGGAAGGGTCTGTTAGTAATTTTGGGAATATGGAGGGGGTGGATGTTAATTCGAGTAAGACAAAGCAGCCTGTGAAGTTATTACAAAAGAAGGTCGTCAATGGTTCTTATGACGGTGAAGAGGAGGCGAATAAAATTAATACAGAGGTAGAGAAGACGATCCGATTGGGCACTATGTTGGGTGCTGAATTACAGGGACATAGACACCTGGTTCAGGACTCTCTCGAAGGAGAAGGGGTACAAGTGGGTGTCAAATGAATATGATGTCCATTAACATTCGAGGCATGAGGACGGGGAAAGGCTGGGTGGACGCGAGTTCTACGTAAAAGGTTTGGCGTTGATTTCTTGGGTTTACAGGAGTCTCAGGTCTCTGGGATTTCCGTGCGTGAGTTAGTTTCTTTTTGGGGGATGGGGGGTTAGATTTTGATGTTATTGACCCTGTGGGTAGGTTGGGTGGTATTGTCAATATGTGGAATCCGAAGGTTTTTCAGAAAGTTTCAGCTATTAAACAAAGGAATTTTTTGATTACTAGTGGTATGCTTGTTTCGGATGGGTCTATGTTGAATATTGTTAATGTGTATGCCCCTCAAAGGGCAGGTGCTAAAAAGAGGGTTTGGGATGAGTTAACAAGTTTTATTAGGGGATGTAACGGGTGGTGTTATTAGGTGATTTCAATGCGGTGAGACATCCGGAAGAAAGAAGAAATTCGATTTTTAATCAACAAATTGCTTCAGACTTCAATAATTTTATTGAGGATCTGGGGCTGAAAGAGTACTGTATGAGGGGACACAAATTCATTTTTTTGACAGGGCATGGTCAAGAGCACAAAATGAGTAAGATTGACCGATTTCTGGTTTGTGAAGCGTTTTTTAATAAGTGGCCGATGGCTTGTGTTAGAGCATTGAAAAGGGAATTATCGGACCATTGTCCGTTGGTTCTTACTTTGGTTGATGTTAATTTCGGGCCTAAACCATTTCGATGGTTTAACTCTTGGTTAAGTAGGGATGGATGTGAAAAGGTGATAGTTGATTCTCTTGATGGCTTTACTGGGCAGGGGAGAAAAGCTTCTAACGCCATTCCGGGTCTGTTGGTTGATGGGTTCTGGATATCTAAGCCTACTCATGTCAAAAAAGTCGTGTTAAAACATTTTCGGCACCATTTTTCTGAAGAAGTGAAGATGCGGCCAAGACTTAGATGTGATTATTTGAAGACTTTGACAGGTAGGGATAAAGAGATTTTGGTCAGGGGTTTCTCGCGGGAGGAAATAAAGGAGGAATTTTTTGACTGTGGTTCGGATCGAGCTCCAGGCCCAGACGGATTCAATTTCAGGTTCATTAAATTTTTTTGGGCTCTTCTGGAGGAGGATTTTGTTAAGGTTTTTGAAAATTTTTTGAGCATGGTGTTATTAGTAGAGGATGTAGCTCGTCTTTTATTACTTTAATACCGAAGTCTAAAACGCCGGTGGGTTTAAAAGACTATAGACCCATCAACCTAATAGGTATTATAAGTAAAGTGATATCTAAGGTTTTGGCGGATAGAATAAAGAAAGTATTGGGTACGGTCATCTCTAATACTCAGTCAGCTTTTTTAAAGGGTAGATTTATTTTGGACGGGCCTTTGATTATTAATGAGATGATCGGGTGGACTAAGAAAACAGGTAAGAGGGTGTTTTCGTTAAAGTTGGATTTCGAAAAGGCTTATGATAATGTTAATTGGGCCTTTCTAGTTTCCACGCTTGAGCAAATGGGTTTTCATGAGAAATGGTGTCTTTGGGTTAAAGGTATTTTAAGCTCGGCTAGGTCGTCTGTTTTGGTGAATGGGTCTCCCACATTCGAGTTTCAATGTGAAAAAGGGGTTAGACAAGGAGATCCACTTTCTCCTTTTCTTTTCCTGGTTGTTATGGAGGTCCTACATTGTTTGATTGAGAAGGCGATTGAGCTAGGGGAATTCAAAGGGATTCGGTTCAGTTCGGATGGGTCCATATTATCTCATATGTTTTACGCGGATGATGCTCTCTTAATGGGAGAATGGTCCAAGGAGAACATGGATAATGTGGCTCGGATCCTTCGGGTTTTCCACGTTTGCTCCGGTCTGAAAATTAATTTAAAGAAATCATGTTTATATGGGATTGGCGTGGATGATAATGAGGTTGAGAGTATGGCCGATGTTGTGGGATGTCATGTGGGGAGGCTTCCATTTGAGTATTTGGGTATTCGGGTGGGGGCTAATATGGACAGATGTTGCAACTGGAGGCCGGTCATAGAGACGGTTCAAGGTAGACTTTCGACATGGAAAGCAAAAACATTATCTATGGGTGGGAGATTAACCTTGATTAAATCGGTTCTATCTAGTTTACCTATTTATTATTTGTCCATTTACAAGGCGCCAGTGAAGGTTTTAGATCAAATAGAAGCTTTGATGAGGAAGTTTTTGTGGTCGGGAACTGAAGATGTTAACAAAATTCACTGGGTGTCATGGGAGTTGGTTACGTCTCCTATGGATAAAGGTGGGTTGGGGATCGCTCGGCTTCGGGAGGTTAATTTAGCGCTTACGGCGAAATGGGGTTGGTGATTTAATGTGGAGAAGGACTCGATGTGGAGAAGGATTATCGAACATATTCATGGAGGAAGAGGCTTATGGTGTGGTTTACCGGTCAAACGGTCTCTCTCAGGTTGCTGGAAGTCTCTTGTATCAGCATTGGGAGTGGAGTGTTTTCAAAATAAATTTGTGTTGCAGCTCATTCGAGGGGTTTTGGGTAATGGGGAAGGGCTGCGGTTTTGGTTTGACATTTGGTTTGGGGAGGTGGCTTTGAAACAAAGGTGGCCGGGTCTTTATAAACTAGAAAAAAACAAACAGTGCAAAATTAAAGATAGATTAACACAGCGAAGGGAAGGCATTGCGTTTGAAGGAAGTTGGTATAGGTAACCGAGAACGGTAGAGGAATTGTCTGAATACCAAGATTTGGAAAGAATGCTTTTGGATTGTAATCTCTCTAATGTGGAAGACTCTTGGGCTTGGGGAGAGGGATCGAAGGAAGCTTTCTCTGTTGCCAGCTGCAAAAAGTTGTTAACAGATGCTAGAACCGGTCACTTGAGTGTTAAACCAAAGTGGCTAGGGTGGGTGCCTTTGAAGGTGAATCTCAACGCTTGGAGAGCCGAGTTAGATAGGCTCCCTACTCGGATGGCCCTTGCCAGAAGACACATACACTTACAGAATGGCTTATGCCCGATTTGTAGTTCAGCGGATGAGAGTCTAAAGCACTTGATGGTGGACTGCTTGTTCGCGCATGGGGTTTGGATGGGTATTAGTAAGTGGTGCAAGTTAGATCCTTTTGTTGCTTATGATTTCAATGAGGTTTTACTCCTTTATAAAAATGTACATGGGGTAAATGGAGGAAAAAGATTGTTAGAGGCATTGTTTTGATTGGGGTTTGGGCTATTTGGAATGCAAGGAATGCGAAAATATTCGAAGATAAAGACATGAAGGTTATGCAGGTGGTTGCGGAAGTAAAATCGAAGGCGTTTTTATGGTTAAAATATAGAACAAAATTCGATTGTATAGTTTGGAAGGATTGGGCCTCGTACCCATTGTATATGTGTATGTAGTTGGGTGGTGCTCGCGTTTTTGAGTGCTTGCCGGTTTTACTGAAAGTTAATGTTAAAAAAAATCATAACCATCTATCAATATGATCTAAAGGCCACAATTATTTCTCACCCTTCTCACAAACACATCCTTTGTACCTTAACCCCACCCTATATATATATATATATATATATATATATATATATATATATATATATATATATATCATTACCCATTTTTATCAAACTGACAATAAAACAAGCCAACATATACAAAATGCCTAAGTATAAACATTAAAACCGACCAACATATACAAACTAACAATAAAACCAACCAACATATATATATCTACGCATTTTTATCAAACTAACAATAAAACCAACCAACATATGCAAAATGCCCAAGTATCAACATTAATCAAGTCCTACTAACATTTAGCAATTATACTAAGATTTACCAAACTATCTAAAGCATCAACATAACCCAATTTTTAAACTACCAACATAAACTAAATTTACCAACCTACATGCATACATTTTCCTTATATAACTTGTTAAATTAATTTAAGATAGCTTACCTTTGAAAATTGTGGAGTCTGCAACTCCACACCTCCAATAACCCAATACCTCGAACATGTCCACGTCTCGAACCCAACGCTTTTTCAAAGATTGCAACATCATCCACTTTGACACCTTTGTCACCCGGGCAAGCAATGTTGGCTATGCAAGTAGTGTAATTAGAACCCCGGAGTTTTGTGTTGTTTTTTATGCATCACGTTCAAGTACCATAAAGCTAACACCGTTGACTATGCAAGCCAACTATGGGCCCGTATTTCCGCACCCATTGAAAGAGCATACAACTTTGGGTGGAACTCCGGAGAATCTTTTTTTTTTTCATCAAATATACCTAACAAATATGGAGTAATAATGTTTGTTATGTATGTATTACCTAACAAATATACAGTAATTTGGATGCTTACCTGGTAGACGATGCTTTAAACAAGAGTGTTGTGCCTTTATGTCATCAGAACTAAACTGTTTCAGATGGGCTCTTGTCTCGGGATCCCTGTTAAACTCTTTATTTGTTTTCCAGTGATGGCTGGCATTTAAGAAATGGTGATTATGTAACAAGAAGCGAGATTCTTTGTGAATCTAAAAGCAAAGAGTATTGGCTGATGATGGCAAATGGCCCCGTACGAAATTGGATGCAAGGCGAATTGCATCAGATATGTGTGAAATGAGACCTAGTGTGATAAAACAATCTGTGTGATTGTGATTTGTTGAGACCAGGGTTTTTGTAGTTGTGTCGGATGGAAAAAAAAATGGCAAATCAAATTAAGCTAGCAAGCACTAGGGATGAAGTAGAAAGAAAGCAACAAGTTAAGAAGGAAAAGCGATCTAGCAAGATGCAACGGAAGTCAAGTTGATCGGTGGTGATAAAACAACTGCTGTTATAACCATTTTCCTGTTAGCTGGTCTGGAACTGTGATGTTAATTCTTGTTCGGTGGTGATCAGTGGTTTGACATTTGAGGGGATCTTTGTAGGATCGACGAACGTGTCACCCGACAATCACGAGGGTTATATTCAAGGTGTGGAATCCCTTGAATATGCTTTAATAACAGAAACAAACTTGAAACTAAGATAAACGAGTAATTACAACACACATACGGGTCAAAAGATTAACTTTTATATCATTAAAACAGAGCACGAGTGTTACAATGATCAAAACAAGCAATCTCAGACCTGGGGAGGGTGTTTGGAGAGTGTGTGTGGCAAGAACTACTTATTAGGGCAATGATTGGGCCTATTTATACCTCCCGTACTCGTACAGGTCAGTATAAGCGATTAGGAGCTATCCAGCGTGTAGTTATAGGCGATTAGGCCTTAATCGCCCATACCTACCTCCTAATCGCATGAACAGTGATGGTGAATAGGGTCTAATCGCCTATCACCATCCTGTAATCGCCTATAGCCTTAATTAAACCCAAAAACGCGTATAAACGTCTCCAAACACCCCGAAACTCGTCCTAACAACATATATACTAGCCTAGGGACATCATGCACTAACAGTCTTTGTACTGGTAATGGGTGAAGGTTTTCGTTGGGGAAGTACGAGTGGAGGTTCGACTCATGAGTGTCAGTTTGGCATGGGTTGGGATAACAGGGACAGTGGGAGCTGAGCGTAGTTGACTTGTTGTGGCTGTATGGAGGTGTGGACATTTTTTAGAGTCGATGTCATAGATTGGAAATTCTACTTCTGAGAATGTGTCGGGGTTTGATACATTGGGACTCAGTGGAAAGTAGTGAGACTCTTGGGTTCGAGATTCTATTTGGCTTCATTTCTTGTTACCTACTTCAATGAAGCATTAGTGAATCTATTGTTGAAGACTTTTGAAGTGTACAGATTGCTGCGCAAACCGGAAGAAGAGAACCAACGTTCGTGTAGTAAAGTCTTGGCTCTCTGATTCGAGAGTTAAACGAGTCTAGTTTACAGCAAAGGACTCTAGGACTCCAGGTAATCCGCTTGAGCGTATTCGGAGGTCTGAGCATGGACGGGATTTTTGTAACAGTGGGAGCACATGGGGTGTTCTGACACAGTCTGTAAATCGACGTTAGGTTTGGAAGACCAAGGCTCCGAATGAAATCTCTCCTGAGAGGTTGTTGTTAGTGGAGAGTGTTCTTTCCTCTGATTCTCTAAAGCCGGTAATTTGAGTAAGTAGGGGCTGGTTGAGATTGAGGATGTGTCCATGGCTGGTGTTGCCATGACTGGGTCTTTGATGACCATATTGGAGTTGTTGGGAGCTTCAATGGGCCTTTCAGGTTACTGATGAGAAGGGCCGCTGCAGCTAGGTGGATACATGGACAGGTTTGGAGTTTGGTTTATTCTTTGGGAGTTGGACTTGGAAGACTTCTGTTTCTGTGTGTTTAGAGATTACTAAGTACTAGATGATTGGGTTGGTGTTTACTTGTTGGCAGGCTAGAGTTCCTCGCAAGACTTTCAAGTGGGAGATTGTTGGGTTGGTGAAATCCTTGATTTATTGGGCTTTAGGGTTGACATTAGAAGACATGGGCCAGGCCCGGTTTAGTTTTCTTGGTCCCTAAGTTGTTTAACCTAATTGTTCTCTATATATACCCTAGTCATGTATTGTAATCTTGTGTGCCTTGAGCTTAATGAAATAACCTAGTTGCAGCCCGTGGACATAGGTCCCCCACTAGGACCGAACCACGTAAAATTCTTGTGTCGTGTTTATTATCTTCTGTTCATCGCGTGCGAATCGTGTGTGTCGTTTGTGTGTTTGATTCCGCTGCGCCGACTGATACCTAACAACGTCGGTTGTTATAGTTGTTTATTTCCCTATATAAGTAAGCTTATGTTTACTTTCCATTTAGCTCTTGTAATCAGTTTCAATTAATACAAAAGAGTCGAACCAGTTTGGGTTTAAGTATGTGTTTGGCGTGTATAGAACCGGGGCCTGAACCTACAAATATATCATTTGCTCTTGTAGTGAAGAGGGTGTTGTTCCTGTTGATCCACCTGCTCCTGCTCTTGGGGAGCCCATGGACATCATGACAGCTTTGTATTTTGTTTTAAGAAAATCGCTTGCTAATGGTAGTCTTGTCTGTGGACTTCATGAGGCTGCAAAAGTGATTGAGAAACATGCTGCACTTCTTTGCGTTTTGGCTTAGGATTGTAACCGGCCCGATTATCAAAAATTGGTTAAAGCAGACAATTTCAAAGACTCTTAGCGAGTGGGCTTGTGTAAGTTTCTTGTTAACATGTCACCTTTAGTCCTGTTTGAGACTGTTTTTTTATCAGACCTATTCTCATTAAAAGCAAACTCTTTCTAAACATAGTATTATTAATATTAATTTGGAGGTGACACATGTTGATTTGGGTGGTGTTTAACAATAAGACCATGTGTAATGGGCATTATGTGGGCATGAATGAGTTTGATAATGCCCTTAACACCATCCCCTTGGGCATTATAGGGGCATGAAGAAGGAGGGACATTTCTAGTATAATGCCCAAAGAAGAGAAAAAATAAGGCAAGTAATAATTATAGGGAAATTAAAAGGGATTAACCATTACACATTCTTTGAAAGAGACATTATGATGATGATGATGCGGTGCAAAATGCCCCTTAAGGAGCATTAACCATTACCCATGGTCTAAGGGGTCAAATGTGTTAAGCTTGCAAATTTAAATAATATGAAAACATATCAAACATGTTGAAAGTAAGTGAAAATGTACTTAAATGCACAATAACCTTATAAATTGTTTTATTACTAGTGTGAATGTCCGTGCGTTGCTTCGGGTGCGTCTGTTTTGTTGCCTCGTAGTTGTTGGGTTTTGTGGTGTCTATATGACGTTAGTAGGTTTACCCACGCGTTGCTGTGTGATTCAAAAACGGGTTACAATACAACATAGTGATAATGTACCAAAAAGCTTGCATTTCATGAAACACTTAGCTAAAATTAAAGACCCATGCTATTAATACCTTTTTAGAATACACTACACAAAACAAAAGGGCACTTATCTTAGACTATGTGTTGTGGCTCATGTTAAGCACAAATATTATCCTCTCATATCATGTCAACTGGACGCTGACGTGACACTGAATAAAGCTTCTGCTCCACTCACTTGACCCTGTTGCAGCTCATCTTGAGCAATGGCTTTATCAAATTTTTTGTTTTTTTTTTATTTTTTATGTTTTGTATTTTTTTTAGAAGACAAATTTAACTAACAATCAAAACATTAAATGTAATTAAAACTAAAAAAACATCACATGAATATTAAAAACAACAAATAAATATTAAAAACGCGACTATTGTTGAATGCGTGGTCTCATAGCTCTCCAAATTGCAACGCTCGGGTGGTTATTGTTGTGCATGGCACGGTACTCGTTAGTGGCCTCCTCAATCAGCTAGGCTTCGTTTAAACCCGCATTGTTGTTCAACGCAATTATGAATAACCCCTCAAATACTATGCACTTTGTCCGTAAAGCCATAAATTTTCCAGTTATCGCTTCCCTGGAACGATTGTTGTTACCCATTTGTTGACAGAATCTAGTCACAGCCGTGTTCCAAAAAGTTGTCGTGCGCTCATGTCTTCATTCTTGAAATGTGGTAATATAACTGTTGACCAACGCGAGTTCTTCCTCCACAGTCCAACGTCATGCTGGGATTGAGTTTTGTAGGGGCAGGATCGGGTTTGAATTTGGGTTTTGGTTTGCCATTTGGGATTGGGCTTTAGGTAAATGTAATATGAAAGTATATGGAATGGTTCGGTTTAAAAAATGAAGTGGGTAAATGATAATATATATACAGACCTTTTTTTTAATTATTGACCGTTAGCCCTCGCAAACGGTTACATTTTTAGAAATCAACACGCTAGCTCACGCGAGCCAACTTGCTTGGGCTCGCTCACGTGCACGGTAACGCGTGGTTGCTGTGGTTCTCGCAAGTAGGTTTAAACGCATATTCACCGATTTCCCAGCTAAATTGACAGATTTGTAATAAATCCATAGTGACCTTCAAGTAGGTTTCACTAACTGAAGCATAAAATGAAGCAAATACAAAAAGGCAAACACAAGTAGCATCCTAGTACCTAATCAATAAGCTTAGCTTTTGAAAATGACATCATTCTACAAGGTCTTGTATGGCTGACTTTGGCACAAAGGGTCAACCAATAATGGTGTATTGAATGTCCCCAAATGGGTCAACAGATACTTAGTTACATGAGATTTAATCCTATACTTGCAACAAACTGTTCGCTATTCGCTACGTAGCACATAGGTTGCTTGTCGCTATTGACCGTTATGTGCTATTGGCAATCATGGTATAGCACAGGAATAACCTATTCAATATAAATCAAAGACAACTGGTAATATGGGAACTTGTTATTTCATTTCATATTTTGGATGTGTGCAAACTTGAGTGAGCTTTAACGCCTTTCGTCAGTTTGAGATTTTTAACATTATTCTTACCCTTCCTGTATTTTTTGGTTGAATTCATGAGCTAAATTATTCTCTGCTGCATTATACTTGTTTCAGATGTAATTGATTTGATGGTGAAGAATAATCTGCACATTGAAGCTGCTGATATTGCCTATACTTTCAGGTTGGAGGATGAGTGTCACCCTCGGAGCATATTGGCGTCATTTTTGCGCAAGTACCTTAGAAACATTCAAAAGGGTTCCGATTTTCAAACGGTAACAAATTCTACTAAATCACAATCACCTTGATTAATAACAAATCTGACATCCGGTTATGGAAATAACTTTAAAAGGTGTTAACAAGGTGGAAATGAAAAAAACGAGAGTAAAAGATAGTGTGTTGCTGAGAAAATAAATTTAGAGAGCCAAAAAAAACCCAACAAGGAAATAAGCCGGGCCAGCTCATTTAGTTCCTGACCAGAAGCTGGAGCCCTGACCCAGTCCCAACAGAACACCACTTCAGAACCTGAGGAGCCGATCCTGTCTCTAACGCTGCATCTTTTTCTTCTGTCCAGCTGAAAATAAACATGCGAAAGACTCTTTCAGAGGAGCATTAAGCAACCATGGCTCCAGCCAGAAGGCGATTTCCTGACCATCCCGACCTTCTCTTTAAAGAATTGTCGCAGTGCGATACCAGAAATAGCAGTCCTCGACACCATGTTAACCATATTACTCCATGTGCCACTAAGATTCTTCTTCACCGGAAAGAAATTCCAGTTCTTCCTGCTATAGTGCAGCGCATAAACCTTCATAGAATCATTTTCTAATGTTAGTTTCTTGCACTCCTCAGAGAGTCTCTGCAGCTCATCTTTGAGCGTGTGATTTTCATTGCTTAGCACCTCAACTCGTGCTTGTAGCTCATTACACTCAGTCTGCGCATACATATTTAAATACATCTAAATTTCAGAGATCAAATGTGCATTGTTGGGGTGCATAAATTTAAAAAAAAAAAAAAAAAAACTAAGCGACTGGTTTCCTCTATAGGGGATTCATTTTAGAATCCATATTCTACAGGTTTTAGCCTTTATACCCTGGAAGAGTGGAAGGCCACATGGTAGTGTAAGCTCCGTTTTACCTGGACCAGTGATTAGCATGGTATGGGTGGGGTGCGTTCATCCGGCCACGCTCTTTATTATATAAATGATGTAAAAGCATTCAATTCGATAGATACACAATTACATACCATCAATGATATATCTCTTGAACGTGTTCTCATGATTCTTCAATATTCATGGATGACTGCATTAGAGAATATGTTCTACAATAAAAGATTAAGATTGTTAGGCACATTCAATGTATCAGATTAGAAAAATGTCTCTTAAATAATAATAATATGATCCAAGAAGCTTATCTAGATTCTTATATGGACCAATTGTGAAAGGTTGATTATATGAAATGTTCAATTAGGAATCCAATACAATGCTTATCTAGATTCTTAATAATAGCATAGATATATGCATGAACCAGTAACTTTTCTTTGTTAACTTACCGGGCTAAATATTCCCCATCCAAGACATTACACATGCATTTTTTTAAGAAGTCCTTTGAACAAAACTGTGCCATAACTCAAGAACCAATACCCCCGAGAAATCTAAGTAATCAAGACCCCACATCAGCCGTAATTAAAAAACCAAATATCCTGTGCAAAGTACAATTCAATTTGTCACAAATATGAACTACAATATGACCTTATATCAGCTTAGTAAAACATCGATTTGTCACAAATGTATACTACAATATGATCTGTTATCAACTTAGTACAACTTGAATCAATACAAACCAAGTGGAAAATATTGGTCAAGCCAGGAAAAAAAAGGATTAGTGAAGTGGAAAATATTGGTCAAGCCAGACAAAAACAAAAGGATTAGTGAATTTGACATTTGTATGGTCTGTATAAAAAAAAGATTAATACCTCATCAAATGCACCCTTTCCTCCAAATGGCATGTCTCTTTTTGCTCCATATGTTTGAACAAATTGTTTGTTCTTCTCCTGAGAGCTCTAAAGCAGCCGTTTCACTATGCCTACGTCAAAATATGAATTTGTGTTTTAGTTTTTAAAAAATGGATACATCCATGTGAAAATCAGCCAGTAAACCAATTGTGCTCCCACTACTCAGGCATCAAATAAAAATCAATATAGCGAAGTCACATTTACTTATTAAAATCAAATTCTACAATGAGAGAACATAAAAAAATTCACCTTTATAGGAGCAATGTAAATACCGAGGCTATGATTTAGTATGGCCTATGAAGATTGCAACTAATTTAGGTAAATGTAAGCTCACATAAAATAATTGATGCATATACTTCATACAATTCAATTCGCTGACTAAAATTCTTCATTTGCTCCTTGTAGTGTTTGTTTTATAACTCCTTTCTACAGGAACATTAAATCAATTATTGAACAATGCACCAACATCATAAAGATAAAGCGCATTAATATATTTAAGACAAAAATATCAAATATATGTGTCAAAAGTTCATAGAGATTTGAGTGAAAGAACTCATAACCAGAGAAGACAACCAGATTTAAAGCCATCACCAAAGGTGAAATCCATGCAAACTCGGATTCAAACCTCAAAGGAAACATTTAACAGGTTTATAAGGCTTAGAAAATGCAAATACACCAAGCTACCATGGCTGCATTAGGGGTTGCAAGCGATAACCTGCCATCCTCCATAGCTGCCATGCCATGGCGGACACATTAACTTGACTTATAACCCTCTTGTATTTTGTCAGGCAATCCTCTTTGAATACTTATAACCCTCATCATCCCCTGTTTCTTCAAAATTCAACCACCGGTGCTTGTTTATTATTATTTACAACAAAAGAAAAATTGATTGATAACAATAGTTTAATAACAAATTTGGATGAAAAAGAACAAACGAATTTACAATTCTCACATCAAAATAATAAAGATAGATTGTTAAAAAAAAAAAAAAAAAAAAAAAAAAAAAAAAAACTCCGGATGGAAACTAATAGTCCCGGCAACGGAGGCGGACTCTTTACATGCATGATGAACATCAAATGAAGGGATGGAGAATACCATTTAATTGATGATTCTATCAATATTTCAATGAAGGTCAAAACTGGTCGTTAGAGATTGTGGGGGCAGGGATCGTTAGGGTAGTATTGAAGGTCACAACTGAGTGTCTTAATGATGGGAGTTGGATTGATCTGATTGACTGTAGCGATTGAAGAGTCTGATAACTGAATGATAGGATTAATGGTGGGGGTAGGGATGGGAAAAGAAGGCTACCATTGTAAATTTGTATTGATATTGTGAGGAAGAAGGCAAGTGAAATGTCTATATTACCACTCTAAGTGTCTTAATTGTCACAATTATGCCCATAATACCCTTAAATTTCTTGCTTAAATATATTGTACATGTTACTTCTTAACTTGTACGGAAATGAAAATGACTATGTTGTACATCACTCCTCCTTTATAATCCATGCTAATTATTATATAGTTTATTTGCTTTACCCGTTTCATGCGGTTAGTATCTCTATGCGGTTTGCATATTTCTTTCTGTGAAACTTTGTTAGTATCTCTAGAACGAACTGTATTTGTATATGCATTATATGCGATGGTTGTATTTTAGTTGTTCTACCATTTTCAGTGATTTTATTGAAATGTGTTACTACAGTCATGCAAAATCCACTCTAGGCAGGCAAGGAAGGTTGTGGGTTGCTCATGCCTTGTTGTGAAGGTATAGTTCTCTTTTGAACATGTTAAAACATATATTTATTTATAGTACAACTTTTTACATCTGTTTAAAAGTTGTAAAACAATGCAGGATTATGGTGCAAGAAGTGAAGGGCTTCACATTGTCCAGGAGTATGTCAAATCTCACTAAATAAGTATATGTTAGGAGATTGTCAGGTTTTTGTCATGTGTACACCAGATATATTTTATGGCGAAAGTTCATTAGATTTTTAATTACACCAGTTATTTGAATCTCTTTTATGGTTCTATTTTCTTGGATTTATTTATGTTTAAAACATTTAATGACATTTATTTATTTATTTATTTTTTTTTTTTGTGTTCTGGTCACACTTTAGTTAGTACTAGTATTATGCCTGCGCGCTTCGCTGCGTAAATACGATTCTAAAAAAACATGGCAGCGTATTGCATTCTAATTTGGCTAAATTTCGTAAAGCATGTCTATTTCTCGCTCTCATTCTCATAAGAGACGGCTTTTGAAAGTAAATTTAAGATTTAACAATCAAAATTACAATTCTTGTTTTTTTTTACAACCCACATATGTTTTTATGTTTATTTTGTTCATACAATCATTCAAGCTTAACTTTGTTAGTATAATTAATATAATAATTTTAGAATTTATATTTCTATTATAGTCATTTTGCAATTGATCTAGACGGCCACATTGTCTTTTTAATTCAAATCATATAAGGGTGACGAGCTTCAAAACAACTCACATGATAGTAATGAACATTTTGATAAAAGTAGAATTTAAATTGATTATATAGTACAAGTACAAGTGCATAATGCAATAAGGGGTATTATGGGAAACTTTTACATGACATATCTATGTTAAAGCATTAGTCTCTTGAAATCCCATCTTAAAATGGGTGTAAAATTACTTTTCTAGACATATCTATTCCTTAATAAGGTAACATAGATTTTAGATTAATTTGTACCTATACATGTATGAAATAAAATAGATACAATATTGTGTATCTACTTAATATCCACGCGACTTCTCCGGGGATCTAGCCTTCGGCAACTGATACACAAATGGAGAAAACATTAAAGAGTGGTAGAGAAGAAGAGTGAGTGTGTCTTGAGCTAATACATTGTTTGGCTGCATTGTTCCAGGTGGTGACAGTGGTGTTAATGAAGAGTGACAAAAGAAATTGAATGAAAAAAAAAATTTGGGTTACGGATGGAATAGAATGTCTTGTGTAATGACCGATATTCCCGGCGTAACGCACGAGTTCCTGCTAGTATGAATATATGTATACTCAATTGCAAATAACTTTTGTATTATTTAACATGTATCTTCAAGACCGACCCAATAAAGGAATGAGCCCAAGCTAGGGCTTAGGGCCACCAAAGAAAAGGCCCCCATTTAATAGAAAGTTATATATATTAGAACTTATTTTGGGCCTAGGTTTATCTAATAATTGGACTTGAAAATGGAAGGGAGCGTCCAAAAGACTTACGAGCATTCACATTTGAGTAACCAAATGTATGTGAGTAGTGAGTGTGTCCACCAATTATTTGGGTTTAGTGTAAGTTGTTGTGAATGAAGGAGAGAGAAAATATTTGGTAGAAACACTGTTCAACCTATATTTGAAAAGCTACTGTTCATCCCTAAAAATATTTTAATATTTTTAGAAGTGGTTTTAAGCAAGGTTTTCAGAACCGGACCGGACGTCGAACCGGACCCCTGGCCGGTTCACCGGTTCGACCGGTCCGACCGGTCCGACCGGTTCGACGAACCGGCCCAAAAAACAAGAAAAATTAAAAAAAATTAAAAAAAATTAAAAAATCCGGTCCAACCGGTCCGATTTCCGGTCCGACCGGCCGGTTTTCCGGTCCGACCGGCCGGTTTTCCGGTCTGACCGGCTGGTTCACTGGTTCAACCCCGGTTCGCTGCAAAAACGGTCCGACTACCCGAACCGGACCGGTCCAGGCCCCGGAGCCCGGTCCGACCGGTCCGACCGGCCGGTCCGGTCCGGTTTTCAAAACAATGGTTTTAAGTGAGCAGAGAGAAAATATAATGATAAACGTGTGAAAAAGTATTATTATTTTAAAAAGGAGAGAAAATTTTAGGATGAAATAGTGATTTTTAGTGTAATTTGATGGATGAAATTTGGTGGAGGAGATGTGAATGCTCTAAGGAAGCAACTCTCTCGGGAAATCAATCGACAGAATAAGGGAAATAAACGACAATCCTCCTACTGCTTATACCACCAAGTTATGAACCAAGATCTATCCCGTATATGTCTAGTTGTAACCTGTTCAGATATATGCATTTACTAATTTACAATCGGTTACAACTTCTTCCTTAAGTTGGTCTTGGTTACAACTAAGAATAATCTAGTAAATTGTTAAATTATTTCTTTATTATTACTTGTTGATTAATGTTATGATTGTTAATAAGCATTTTGACATTAACCATTTTAGTAAAAAAAAAAACAAAAAAAAAAACATATTTCATTTTTGATAATAAACAATTCAGTAATTAAAATTAGTTGATACTTGACAATAAAGTGTTAGGTAGCTTAAATTGAAACCGGATACCAACTTGGTCATTCAATAAGTAGGTTGAAATTAAACGGGTAGGGCCCAAATTTTAATTTGCTAGGGGCCATAAAAACATTGAGCCAGCCCTATGTATCTTTTGTAAATTTTAATCGTTTTTGACCATTTTCTAAGTCACCAAAAAAATATAAAAACAACTCAAAACAATATGTGTTATACTAATACCATCTCCAAAGCATAATATTTGTGATTGCATTTGGGTGGCATGACACATGAAAAAACAAATGATGCATTGGAGATGATTTGCCTTTGGAGGGAGGCACTTAGTTACGTGCGCTGTATTTAGGAACTATTGTGGGACCCGTATTCTTTAAAGTCTTTGCTATTTTCTTTAACTCAAGTTATGCTTATTTTCTTCTTTCACCACATTTTTCCCACAACTTAATTTTTTTTCTTTCGCCACAATTTAAATGGCAATATAAGTTCTATAACGCTAAAATCATTTGAATTTACTAACAAAAGTCTGCGCCTTCCGACGGTGCTGTACAATATTTGGATGTTGCGTTTTGTCAAATTTATAATTTTTGACCCGATTCGACCTCAAAAATCAAATTGAATTATATATAACTTGAATTTCTTTTACAAAAATTACACACACACACACACACATATATATATATATATATATATATATATATATAATTTTGTTTATTTAGCTCGATTCGATTTCAAACATAAATCAAATTGTAATTTAAATAACCTGAATAACCCGAAAACAGTCACACTACACATCCATATTCCACTTATTACTTTTACCTGTTATATTATAGAGATTCAAATCAACATATAACTGGATCAAATTTATCCTCCATTATTGATTAAAAAATAACATTAAGCTGTTACCCAAAAACATGATATATAAAGTGCATTCTTGCTAGTTGTTTGTTAATATCCACAGGCTAATCCAAAAATTATATAACGAACATGTGAGTTTGTTTGCAGTTAATTTATTATAGATAAGACATACAAAATATAGGGGGTTAAAATTGTGAATGGTGTAATATTATATAAACTAATTTTTTGTTTCTTTTTTTGCTTTTTTTAACCTTCAACTATTAATCATTAATAATTAATTTCTTGTTTTTTTGCATTAATTAATAGAAATTAATAGTTGTATTAAATTTGTCTTGTCATTCTAATGAAATTACGATTTTACCCTTATGCATAAACATGAAATGACAACTTTACCCGTCCAGCACCCACTATATAATATATATAATATAATATATATATATATATATATATATATATATATATATATAATATAGTAAGTATAAGTATAGATTTTCCATGCATTGGGGTTGCTGGCCCAATGGTAGAAGCAAAGCTTCTAGGAACACCTAAAGGGGAGGTCATGGGTTCAAGTCTCATAAGGAGAAGAAATTTGCTGTTAAAAAAAAAAAGTATAGATTTTCCATAACTTAACAGTAATTAGTTAAAATAAATTGAAAGATCAATAAAAACTAATGGTAATATTATTTAAAAATACTAGTAATAAATAATTTTTCTAAACCACTAAAAATACACGCATAAAACATTAAAACTTTATACTTTATCACGCATAAAATCCCACTTAAATCATTATTATTTACATATTCACCCTCCAACTTATACACTAGTTTGTTTAGTTTTTATTATTTTGACTTTGATTTTAATTATGTCAAATTATATTTAATTAATTTATTTATATTTTAAGAATACAAAAATAGATTAATTATATAAGAATTTGAGTATTGAAGATAATGTGATGATACGGAAATTTAAGTATTGATAAAGATAGTTGTAGGGTTAGAGCAAAAATGAGTTTTTGGTTCAATGATCATGTATCACATATTGGTGATCGTTTTTGTAAATATTTTTCTTTAAAAACTTGAAAAATCCTAAAATATTGTCTTTTTGTAATTTTTTAGATTTTTAGGGGGAGAAAAATAAAAAAAATACAAAAACATTAGAAAATTTTCAAAAACTCAAACGCATTAAAAATTCAAAAATAAAAAAAATGAGAAAAAGAAAAATCGAGTTGTCATTTGATGAAAAGGTGAAAATTATATGAACTCATCAGTGGGCTATCTGAACATGTCTTAAATTTTTTAAAAAAAAAAAAAATTGGAAACGATAAGCAGCCTCTACAATGATGTGTCAGTAGGCTTAAAATCATTTCTAAGTTCGGCACGGTGATATAAACTAAATCAACCACAAATTGTATGGATTAACGTCGCGTTGGCATATGGTCTTAGTACCGAAATCTCGTTTGATAGAATGCCAAAATCCAAGGTTTCTGGTCTTTAAGGTATTAGTACATCCGGGGTGAATTGGACGTCTCTCAGAATAAAGGATTAGCACACGTGTCGTATGATGGGTTCGCAACCGATAAATCCTAAAAGAGCAAAAAGAATCAAAATGCCAAAACCCTAATTCTCACTGAGGATTTGCTCTAAGGTAACAAATCATATGCCTAAAGCATCGTACCGATAAATCATTTAATGGTATCCGATTTGAACCGTGGTTTAGATCTCACTAGTCTCTTTGTTGCATCGTTCATGCAGACCTGGTCACCACTGAGTCCATTCCTTGTTAATACGGATGATAACAGTTTATTCACTAGTTACGAGGAAGCTTTGTGCATGCCTTGATACGGGAATGTGTCACATGTGCGGGGAACACCATTTAATCAGTATTAATCCATATCTCAAAGTATCTAAACTGCCTAGCGATAAAATCTGATTTTGAGTTTAGGTGCACAACAATATTAGCAGATGTTGTAGGATGCTTATCGGTAATTGAGTTATAAACTGAACAAAAGGGGGGTTTCCAGTTTACTCTGTGCACTGATATGATTCCCTAACAAATAAAACTCACAAAAATATGCATGTGAATAGTTATCTGTTTTCCTGTAGTTTTGATTTCTGAAAACTATCAGGAAAAACAACAACAAGATTTTATTTTTGTTTTTATTTTTTATTACTAATGTTGGAATTCTAATCCATTGTAATCCTAATCTTTCAGAAACCGAAGCCGGGAAGTCAACTAATTGAAACTTGAAAAATTTCCGGGTCAAAATTGTAATTTTATCTAGTCTCGGGGAGAAATGTTTGAAAAATACAAATTTTTGAGTCGGAAATCGAAACATCTTCTTAAAACTGAGTAAAAATGCATGTTTTAACTAGTCGAGTGTTAAAAATGTGTTTTTGAAAAGTTTAGGGGCGCTTTCAGAAATTCAGGGTGACACACGACTATGAAGGTTAATCATAGGGCTAGGAAATCGTGTATACCTGATCTGTTAAGACACGATACACGAAACCTTACTACCTGTACACGACACGAAAATTTTTCGTGTCTATATTTTGATACACCAACTTATTAATTTTTTTAGCATGTATACACGAAAAGTACATGTTAATACCTGTTTGCGAATCACTCATGATGTAAATAAAAATAGACTGTTACAATAAAAACATAATAGTGAACAAATGCAAAGCTGATCATCATGATATAATATAAAACTAAAATTACAAGAATAACTAAAATCTTTTGGGTATTTTTGCTTTCGAAAGCAAGTGTTTTTTAGTATTCTTGTAATTTGTTTTGGTATAAAACAGATAAAACACATCCAATTAATACTCCTATAACAATTGCAACGATGATTCAAGATCCATGAACAGAGTGTGATGGGTTTGTGGATCTACGACCTATATGGCCAACTAATGTTCAATTACGAAATAATAGAATGGAAATGGAGGTAACCATTTCATTTGTTAATCAAATATGTTAACATATTGTCAATAAACATCGAAGATTGGTAAAAACATGATAAATAATGGAAATGGAGGTGTTAGTATATGTTCAGACTTGGATCTACGAACAGAGTGTGTTGGGTTTTGGTATGTTTTACATTAAGTTTTACATTATATAAATAAAAAGCCTTACCAAATAACAAAATGGAAATGGAGGTGGAGGAGGAGAAGGAGGCGGTGGAGTAGAGGTGGAGGATGAGGCGGCAATGGTAGATGGAGTAGGGTTGGAGATGAAAACTTTTTTGGAGTGAAAAGGGATTTAGGGTTAAAGGGTTTGGGTAAAGTGTGAAAACGTGGATATGAGGGCTGAAAAGAAAATGAAAACCTTTTTAAATATATTATTATTTTTAAATAAATTCTAAACATGTACAGGTACCTGCAGGTAAACAGGTATGTTACCTGTTAAGAAACGAAAATTAACAGGTAAATTCATGTCTACCTATTTAGGACATGAAACTTGTTAAGGCGATAGCTGTACCTATTAAGATCATTCGGGTTCATGTAAGGTAATCGTGTTCGTATACAAAATTGCCAGCCCTAGTTAATCGTCCCTAAATAGAGGTGACTAGCATCATAATTGTGTGGAATATCTATAATCGTGAGTAAATTAAGGCGAGTATGAAGTGTAGTCGTGTAAAAGGAACACGGATTATTGTTAAGGAAAATATAGGTACTTTATTAACAAATTAACAGACCTTAACATCATGTTTTGAGGGGTTAAATCGAAGGTTAAAAGAACAAACCCAAAACGACCCATAAATCGTTTAATAAACCTAACAAACATGATTAATAACTGAAAAGTGTATATGGGTTTTTTTAATCGATCCTTTTAGACCACAAAATCATCACCCATTTCGACCCATTTCAAAATTTTGAATTTAAAAAACTGACACAGACATTCAGACGAGTAGGAATCATACTCGTGTAAAAATAAGGCAGCTAGCCTTCATAGCCGTGTGTTTTATAGACGACTATGAAGCTATTTGTGCGAAAAATAGGCGACTAGCTTTCATAGTCGCCTGTGGCAGAAATTTGACAAAGACTTGCCGTTTTTGTCCTATTTTGTGTGTTTTTTATATTTCTAATGTTCGCTTTGAATGTACTTGCATTATTGTTGGGCTAGATTTAAAGGTTTGCGTTGTCTTGGGTTATATGGTTTTGGGTTCGGCCTAAGTGGCCCATGTAAAGGTGACCGCCTATATTTAGTATAAATAGGGGTTTCATGGTTTGTTTTTGGGGTTGCTTGTCTTTGGTTTTTTTGAACGAACGTGTACTAGACGACTCTTTGAAGTCGTGTGCACATTATTAATCGAATCGTTTGTTTCATGTTTCTTCTTTGTTCTTTCTATACAATCATTGTTTCCGCCTTTGATTGTGTACGTGTTTGATACCCGGTAGAGAAGATCTTGGACTTACAATTGATATCAGAGCCCAAGAAGTCTTTCAAAGGCTCGGTTCGGTATCAAAGGAAGAAGATCAAAGAAGTTCTTGCTAGCGAAAAGGTTGATTTTATTAATTTGATTCATATTGATTTCATAACTATGTGTTTTATTACTAATCAGTTTGTTCTGTGCAGCCATGTTTCGTTGATTCAGTTTTGATTATCAATGTTTTTCGTTCAAAATTTTAATAAAATTTCTGGTTTGATCCGATTTGATTGAAAGTCAAAATTGTTTGCTAAAATTAAGGAGATTATTTTTTTTTTAAAAAAAAGGGAATTGTTTTTATTGTTTAACTATCTCCTTAAAAGTTTTTAATTCTTCGAAAAATTTGGAATTATGTGCAGGTTTCCTTATTCAAGGAGTGTTCGACATCCTCATCTGTGTTCGACATCAACCTGTGTTCGACATTAGCCTATGTTCAACCTTGGCCTGTGTTCGACCTTGCTCTGTGTTCGACCTTGCTCTGTGTTCAACCTTAGCCTGTGTTCGACCTTGCTTTGTGTTCGACCTTGCTTTGTGTTCAACCTTGCTCTGTGTTCGACCTTAGCCTGTGTTCGACCTTGGCCTGTGTTCGACCTTGGCCTGTGTTTGACCTACAAACTGGTGTTCGACCTTGTCCTATGTTCGACCTACAAACTGGTGTTCGACCTTAGCTTGTGTTCTACCTACAAACTGGTGTTCGACCTTAGCTTGTGTTCGACCTACAACCTTGTGTTCGACCTTAGCTTGTGTTCGACCTATACACTGGTGTTCGACCTACTATATTGGACTAAGCTGAATCACAAGTTTTGGACTGGGCTTCAACAATTTTGGACTAGATTTAAACCATATAAATTTGAACTAATAAATTTAAGTTTTATTTTCAGAAATGGATCAAATTGTTAACCAGACAATTTTGAATGAACTTAATACTGACCAACTACTTGTAGCTGCTCAAGTGGACAAAGCCATGGAATCTGTCATTGGCACACATCAGAAAATACCTGTTCTTCAACTTGGAATGTCTTATTCTGAGTGGAAATTCAGGTTCATTCAAGTTATGAAAATAAGAGATGCAAAGGCCTTAATATCTATCTTGAATGGCCCCTGTGTGATCACGTATGTGGTAAATGAAACAACTGGAGCCACTGCCATCAAACCAAAGAGCATGTACTCTGATGAGGATCACGAAAAGGCTGATATTGATGAAAGGGCAATTGCTTATCTTCATCAAGGACTCTCACCTGAAGTCTCGATTGGAGTGCGTGATAATGCTACTGCCAAAGAGATTTGGGAAGCTCTTGAGAATCTGTATGAGGGAAACGAAGAAATGAAGGAGAGCAGAAGAGAAATGTTGAGTCAAAAGTTCAACGCTTTTAATCACATTCCTGGCGAATCTCTAGAAAGCCGGATTCAGTGTTTTGTGGCTCTAGTTAGTGAGATGAAATCAAATGATATGGTGGTAGATAACTCAGTGATGAACAAAAAGCTGCTGAATACTCTACCGCGGAGTTGGGATTCAAATGTAACATTAATCAAGAGAACTAAAGATCTGGCGAGACTCACGTTGTCTGAAACTATATCATTGATCAAGTCCTATGACCTCGATGATAGACAACGTTATATGACTCAAACTGCAAGCTATAATAATGCAATCATCGCAACTCCTAGTAATGCTCTCATGTCTCAGCAAGAACCTCAGCGTCCCTCGTTATACTCTTATCCTGCCAGTGGAACCTCGTACCCACCAATGTTTGCACCCAGTGCATCAAAAGGCTCCGCCATATCTGTTTCCTCAGTGGCTGCTCCTGGATCTTCGTCCTCTGCATCATTCTCTTCCGCTGCAACTCAGTCAACAGTGAAGATTCCAAAGGAGCTCGAAAGTAACTTAAGTTTGTTTGCTGGATTTATGAATTGCTACAATGCATTTCTGACTGGACAACTTACTACCAAAGATGTTGGAGCATGTGACCTAAATGATGTTAATCAAGATGATATAGAAGAGATGGACTTGACTTGGCAAATAGCTATGGTGGTACACAGAGCAAATAAGTTTGTAAAGAAGACTGGGAGAAATGTGTGGGAGAACCCAACAAAGAAACTGGGTTGGGATAAAATGAAGATGCGTTGTTATAACTGTGATGAGCCTGGTCATTTTGCTCGTGAGTGCACCAAGCCAAAGAAGGAAATAGATAATTCTTCTCCTACAACTGCTGCTTCCACATCTCCTCCTGGAACTCAGACGTCCACCACTCGCACTGAATCTGCATCTTCAAACTTAAATAAAGCCATGGTCGCTCAATCAGGAGGTGGATGGGATTGGTCGTCTCAAATGGAGGACCTGAAGATTGTTGAAGATATTGTGTACAGGGCACTCATGGCACAGATGGATGATGATTATGTTCCTTCGGCAGCTGAGGTACATTCTGAAATTTTGGCTGAAACATGTTGCACTGAAAGGTGTAGACTTAAAATTAAGGGTTTTAGAGAAGAAACTCTCTCTGCATACAAACAACTTGAATATGAAAAAATGGCCACTTGGGACATTAAAAAGAAATTTAACTCCTATAAAGAAATGGTCGAAAAACAAAAACTCGATATCAAGCATTTGCATCAGGAGGTGAGTGATCACAAGTGTCGTTATTTACACTTCAAACGACTATCTGATACTTTGACCACAGAATTGATCGACTTAAAATCTAAATTTGAAAATGCCGACTTTCATTTTAAAAAATTCGATTGTTCTAGTAACAAAGTCGAGAAAATGATCAATAAGTACAGACCAAAGTAAGTGAGGAATAAAGGTCTAGGATTTCTGGAAATTCCACCACCCTTTAATGAAAATTATTCCCCAATTCCCATGTCGGATGAAGAATTGTTGGCTCTGCCTATTAAAGGATACGGTCCTCAAATAGAAGAGCCAACCAGGTGACCATTGAGGGATCATATTGAGATCACCAAACCTGAATCGGTCCCTATTAAAATCTCTAAACCTAAATACCAACAATCTAAGCAAGAGCAGGCCTCGTCAAAAATTTTTGTCAAATCTCAAGATGTTTTAAAGCAAACTGAGACGTTAAATTATGAAAAGAATAAAGAAACATATAGAGTTTTTGAGGTTACCAAAGATGAGGTTCCAACTTCAACTGAGTTAATACAAGTTAACGAACCGATTTCTGCTCCGACCACCCAACCAGATTCAAGTGTGCCCTATGAGTTTGATTTCATGAAATAAATCAGGGAGCTCTGTTTAAAGCAAAGAGCAAATAGTGAAAATAATCTGACCGAGTCTCAATCTTACTCAGATGATTCGCCAGTGACTGAACCTGAGTTTGACTCTAATCCAGACTCAGGAGAGACCAACGCATCTAGCTATCAGTCATGTGAAACAGTCGAATTATCTGAGGACATGTCCGAATTGAATGAATCTGTTTCTGTGCCTATTCCAAATTCATTTGATTCAGATAAGGGGAGCTCAGAATCATCTGAATCTCCTGTGTCTTCGGTAGCAGAAAATTTCTCTACCAAAAATTGTTGTGATGTTTATGATGCTGTGAATGTTACTAATTCAATTGATTCTTGTGCAGAAAATTTAATTATTGAGGATTGTGTAGATGATGGGGATGAAGTCGATGACTCTGATTCACTTGCATTAAATAATAAAAATCAGAGAAATAATTTATCAAGCTAAAGACAAAAATATTTGTGTGGGCTCATTTGTTTTGAGCATAAAACCTTGTGATTTATCGTCTGACTCTTTGTTTAATCATTCAGATTCTGTTAATATGTCAAATGCTTATGATACAACAAAAAATCTTTTGGTTAAACAATCAAGTACTGGTGGGACTGGGAAATATCTTCCGCCAAAACATGTTTTACCAAAATATGAAAAACAGAACTCTTCAAATCAGGGAAAAAGGTATTCAAAAACAGCATCACACAGGTATAGAGATGTAAACAAATCTTTTGAGTCTGGAGAGTCTGCTAGATCTCAGGGGGATTCACATGTAAAACGTCAGATATGCTACACATGTGGAATCCCAGGACACATTGCCAGAAATTGTAAAACAAATCTGAAAACTTTTGCAAGTCAGAAACATCAGAAGGCTCCAAACGAGAACCATAATCATCCCAAGCCGATGAAGGTTGAGAAACCTAAGGCAATGCGGAATGAGAAATCCAAGGTGAAGCCTTCTGATGGTGATTGGAATTGAAATAAATGGCTCAAACAGTCGGGTAAGAGACCTAACTATCAGATTATAACTTACAAGGCATCATCCAATTCAAAAGAAAAGATGGTTTCACAAAACAAATTTCACTAGAAACCAAAATGTTCTATTCCAAACTCTTCCCCGTCTATAGGTTCTTCTTGTTCTGTGAATGATATATCTAATCTATGTGCTAATGTTTCAACTGCCAACATGCACTGGATGAAAGTCCAGTATATGGATACCAATGGTGTACCCAAAACAACTATGGCTTGGGTACCTACAACTAACTGATCCTGCATCATGTGCAGGAACGGCCGTGGAGGACTATCATTCATCTCTGGTACATTGATAGTGGCTGTTAAAGGCACATGACATGAGACTTATTCCAGCTTACCGATGTGGAATTTTTCAATGGTGGATTTGTCTCATTTGCGGGAGGTGATAAGGGTCAAATAACTCAAAGGGGAACGGTAAGAAATGGTGCTCTTCAATTTAATAAAGTAAACTATGTTCCTGAATTGAAGCATAGTTTACTAAGCGTTTCACAAATTTGTGACAATAACTCATGTCATGATTCCAGAAGAATGGGTGCTACTAAAATCTAAACGTCGAGGTAATTTTTATGTCATTGACATGAACAGACCTCCATCTGAAAACGTTACATGTCTTTTCTCAAAAGTCTCTCAAAACAACGCCATTCTATGGCATCGTCGTCTTGGACATGCAAATGCTAAAAACTTGAACCGGGTGGCTAAACTGGGATTGGTAAGGGATTTGCCAATACGTGATTTTATAACAATTGAAAAATGTGTTGCATGTGCCAGAGGAAAGCATCATCAAAACCCACATCATTCTAAGTTGGTAAACACTATTGATTCTCTGCTGTAGTTGCTTCATATGGACCTTTTTGGTCCAGTGAAAGTGCTAAGTATTTCTCGCAAGGCTTACTGTTTAGTAATAACAGATGATTACTCATGTTTTACTTAGGTTTTCTTTTTGGCTAACAAGAGTGAGACTGCAGAAATAGTAAAACAGTTTGTCGTATTGATGGAGAATTAGACCAACTTGAAGGTAAAGGGTATTCGTTGTGACAACGGGACTGAGTTCAAGAATGCAGAGTTATACCATTACTGTGCTCAGAAAGGGATTGCACGTCAATTCAGCTCAACAAGGACGCCACAGCAGAATGGAGTTGCTGAAAGAAGGAATCGCACCCTGATTGAAGCTGCTCGCACAATGTTGTGTAACTCACAGCTTCCGACTTTCTTCTGGGCAGAAGCTGTGAACATAGCCTGTTATGTGCAAAACCGAGTTCTAGTCAACAAAGCACGAATGAAAACACCCTACGAAGTGCTGTTTGGTGCTAAACCCTCCGTCAAGCATTTTCATGCTTTTGGTTGTCCGTGTACCCTGTTGCATCTGGACGCTACACCAAAGTTTGATGCGAAAGCTGACGACTGCTATTTTGTTGGGTATGCTGGCAAAACTGCATATAGGGCTTACAACAAACAAACTAAGCAAATCGTAGAGTCGTTTGACGTGCGTTGGCTTGAAGAAAATGAGACAGATGCTAGAGTGGGTCCAGACTGGTTATTTGACTATGATACTCTCTTTCGATCTTTTCGTATTTTTGACGATGTGTCCAGTGGTGTAAATACAGGTTCTACAGGTTCCTCAACATACAATACTGGAACGCCATCCTCCTTGGTTAATGATGCAGAGGATGAAGGGGATGCTATACCTAGATCTTCATCAACACAACAACATTCAGCTTCTGCCGAACCATCCATTCCCACTACGGATCCTGTGCAACAGGTAGATGACGAAGATTTATCTTCTGATACCTTAGTTCCTGCTTTCTATGATCCCATACCTCTTGAATGCACGGTGGAGCATGATAATGAGGACGAAGCTGTTTCTGACACCGTATAAGGGACTGCAACTGGTAGTATCACACCCCTACCTGGAGATTCTTCAGTTCCAGACAAAACCATTCCTACAAACATTCAACGAGATCACCCATTGGAAAACATCATTGGTCCAGTATATGCAGGTGTCTTAACAAGGAGTCAAACTGGTGACATTAACAAATGCTTGTACTCGTGCTTCATTTCACAAATTGAGCCAAAGTCTACTGCTATGGCCATGCGAGAACCAAGCTGGGTTGATGCAATGCAAGATGAACTTAATCAGTTTGAGAAGTTAAAGGTTTGGAAGTTAGTTAAACTACTTCCAAGAAAGCGACCTCTTGGCACAAGATGGGTTTATCGAAACAAAAGAGATGACAGTGGGGTAATTGTACGAAACAAAGCTAGATTGGTTGTGCAAGGGTTCAGGCAGATTGAGGGTTTAGATTATGATGAGGTATATGCCCCGATTGCAATGTTGGAAGCAATCAGAATATTCCTTGCCTATGCATCGTTTAAGGGATTTACTGTCGATCAGATGGACGTGAAAACAACGTTTTTGTATGGAACTGTGAAAGAAGAGATCTATGTTGGTCAACCACCGGGTTTCACAAACCCAAAATATCCAGAGCATGTGTATAAACTAGACAAAGCTTTGTATGGGTTACATCAGGCACCTTGTGCTTGGTATGCTACCTTGACTGAACATTTGCTTGCTAATGGATACACCCGTGGTGTTATTGATCAGACTTTATTTGTCAAGACGGTGAATGAAGATCGAATTCTGGTGCAAATCTATGTGGACGATATCATCTTTAGTTCCACTAGTGATGCACTGTGCAAAGAGTTCAAAGAGGTGATGAAAAAGCAGTTTGAAATGGGTGCTCTGGGTGAAATGATTTTTTTCTTAGGTCTGCAAGTTCGTCAAAATTCTAAGGGTATCTTGATTCATCAAGGAAAATACGTGGATGACATTCTTGCAAAATTCAGCTTCAATGACATAAAGCCAGCCAACACCCCAATGTCTGAGAGACCAGGTCTAACTCAAGATCTGGAAGGAAAAGCCATGGACGAAACACTGTATCATTCAATGATTGGTTCTCTAATGTATTTGGCTGCTAGCAGACCTGACATCATGTTCGGTGTGTGTCAATGCGCACGTTATCAGGCTAATCCTAAAACTTCTCATTTAAATGCTGTTAAGAGAATCTTTAGATACCTTAAGGGGAAACCCAGATTTGGTCTTTGGTATCGTAGGGATTCTCTCTTTGAATTACATGCTTTTTCTGACAGCGACTTTGGAGGTTGTGACATTGACAGGAAATCTACTTCTGCGGGATGTCAATTCTTAGGCGATCAGCTTATTGCATGGCAATGTAAAAAGCAGCAAACAGTCTCCGTCTCAACAGCGGAAGCTGAATATGTGGCTGCCTCAGCATGCTGTTCTCAGGTGATCTGGATACAACATCAGTTGGTAGATTACGGTTTGGATTTCTCTCTTACTCCTATTTATTGTGATAATGATGCTGCTATCCAAATTGTGAAAAATCCTGTTCAATTTTCAAAAGTAAAACACATTGCCATAAAAGAACATTTCATCCGAGACTCTTTTAACCAAGGTTTAATTGTAGCTACACACATTCACACTGACGACAATGTCGCAGATCTTTTTACAAAACCTGTTGATCGAGCTCGCGTTGAAGCTCTTTCTGAACTGCTCAAAATGGTCCATTTCGAGGACTGAACTGGTTTTCATGTTTCATGTTAAAAAAAAAGGTTTTTCTTAGTCTTAGGTTTGTAAATTTGTTCTTTAAATTCTTAATTGAAGCACAAATTTAGGGGGATGTATCCTAAGAAACGATCAAAACATTTTTGTTGTAAAAAACGAGAGATGAAATGAACTTTCACAGTTGGATTAAGGCTGACTCATGTAAGACGTGTATCGAAACAGTTTGGCTCTAGTGTGATATGTTGGTAGGCTTGGTCCTGATGGCTGAAATGATAATGATCTTGTGAAGCACTTAAAGATAAGACACGACCTCAGTAAGGAACATCACTTGGAATAAGGTACAACTTCAATTTGAATGCTTGTGTGATGTCCCGAAACATAACACTATGGTCTAGGTCTGGAACCTTTTCTGCAAAACTGGTGTATCTCCTCTGTTTTGTGTAAGAAAAGACCTGGAGATGCTACGCAACGAAAGCTTTTGCTGCATCTAGATATATGCTGACCTAGCTATTCGTTGTCGTGCTGTAGATCATTTTTTCACCTAAAAGAGACCTTAGTGTCCAAAGATTACCTGGTTGCTCCTCTGCTGCATCTAGATATATGCTGACCTGGACACAGTCAGGATGTCATAAAAGAGACCCTCTAGAGTCCAAAACCCAAAGCCCTCGTCATTTGAGAAATCATCTGACTTGTATATTACTCTAAATCTCTTATTGATCTATTCTTTTCTTCTCTCAATCCAGTCCCAGTCAAGGTTTCAGAATTCTAGAACAGATACTGTGAAAAAATATGTGGTAGGGAAACTGCTTGCATGATAGAGTGTACCACTTGATATTCTAGGATTTGATTGTGACTTGCTTGACTGTTCGTAACAAATACACCAAAACATCATAAATAATATCACAGATCGTTGTACGAGAAGGCCTAAGGAAATAAGTTTAAGTGGACAAATATATTGGCAATTGCTAAGACCAACTGAAGTAGATTAGAGTCGATAAGTGTAGCTCAGCCGGAAACTCAGTGATTTAATCTCGTGACAAAAATATTGTTTAAGTTTTTCGTTTAAATATATTGAGCTAAGTTTTTATTAGACCAGTTCACGATCTGACAAGGACCCGGTTGCAAAACACACCTCAAAAATTTTAAATGGGGATTGAGATCCGAGATGGGCCCACCACACGGTTGGTGGGCCACACAAATCTTAGTTTAAAAAAAAGGGGGCGGCGGGTGCGTGCTCTCTCAAAAGTCACAAAACTAAAACTTTGCTCTTAACTTTTCTCACACACACATTCGCCCGCCGGAGAATTCTTTCTTGTTCATCGAAGCTTTCAAAAGATCGAGAAGGTAAAATCCCTGAAATTACGTTTATTGGTTTGGGAATAGTGTTGTTTTTTGTTGATTTGCAGGTGTGGAAGCTTGAAGTAGGCAAAGGAATGATCCATGGCGACGTTAATGGTGGAATTCGATCGGTCCAGACGGCGGCGCGTGAGTCTTACGCACATGGGAAATCGAGTTTGAGCGGTGCGTGATACCTACGCGTCTGGAATTTGAACTCGTATGAGGGAAAATTGTCAAAATGCCCTCGAACACCGATGCAAATTAACGATACTGCCCTCGAACACTATTCTTTTGGTCGAACTCATCTGACATTTACAGATATGCCCTCGAACACAGATGGAGTTTGACTGGAATACCCTCGAACACACATCTTCTCATCGAACACAGATGGATATTGACCAAAGTGCCCTCGAACACATCTCATCACATCGAACACACCGGTCTTTTGACAAAAATGCCCTCGAACTCATTCTATCATCTTGAACACACATGCCTTTTTACCAAAATACCCTCGAACTCACTTCACCGCCCCGAACACTCATGTCTTTTTACCAATATACCCTCAAACACTCTTCCATGACTCGAACACACTGTTTTTGGGCTGTTTGTTGACCCGAAGCTCATATGGGTCTTAAGCAACTGCAAAAATGGACCCGAAGATGTTTTGAATTCTGAAAGAGGAGGGCCCATAAAACTATTTTTAAGTTCTTTAAAAATTTTGACGTTTTAGCTTTGGTGTCTAATCCAATTTGTTTTGTGCAGAGATGACTGCTCCTCATGTGCCAACATTCGAAAACAATCATAATGTGGTGTGTTATCTGTCTGATCCCCCCGAGGAGCATATGCAGGAGTTCAAGTCTTTGATAGTGGGGTTTAACACTTGTAGAGTCGCACACGCTATGAGAGAAAATCCAGTTGTTCTCACTGACTGGATCACTGAATTTTGGGACAACTCAGTGGCTAAAAAGGTAGATACTTTGATTCGTTCAAGGGTTCGAGGAACTGTGGTGGCTATTTCCGAGCAAGATGTTTGAGACGTCTTACTTTTTGGTGATTCTCCAGATGATCCTGTTAGTTTTTCAAAGGATAAACTTGTTCCCGTGCTGAAAAAGATGGGGTATGAAGGTGAACTGTCAGTACCACCATACTTGAAAAAATTATTTCCAAGCTATTGGAAGCTATTAGTTCATATGTTTTTGGCAAGTTTGGGTGGCAACAAAAGTGGACATGATCAGATGGGAGTGAAGTATGCTTCTGGAATAGCGGCGTTGATTGAGGGATGGGATTTTAATTACTCAAAATGCATTTTTGAAGATATGTTGGTAAACATGAAGACCCCTAACAAGAAGTATTTCTACAAGTTCCCAAGATTTGTGCAGATGATTCTAGAGTCCAAGTATCCAAATCTTGAGAGGACAGTTGAAACATATGACAAAAAGTGCATGGCTTCTCAAGTCTTTGGATTAATAAGACAGGTTCGTAAAGATTCAAGGCAGATTTTTGAAGGAAAATTTCCACTGGTTAAGTTTGGAAAGTTTAGTGAGATTGTTGAAGAAGCTTCAGCCATGCCATCTGCACTTGTTGCTAAAGAACATGATGTTCAAATTATTGAGCCTTCACCTGCCGAACAACGTTCACCTCCTGAGAATGTGGATTTGACTGAGGTTGAGAGTGAGGATGAAGACGTAGCACAAAAGGATGTAAGGGCTGCAGGTGATGATGAGGAACAGTTTGAAAATTTTGATTTTGATGATCTAAACGAAGATGAGATTGATGAATTTATTATTGAGAATGCCGAAGTGAAATCAGTGTCTGAAGCTGAGAGAGGATTGGTTGGAGAAGAGATTATGACTGAAGTTCCCAACACTGCTACCTCTGAGGTTGCTATTCCTCAAGCAGATGTGCTTTCGAGTATACTGAATATCGTTCGTGAAGCTGAACAAAGGATTCCTCCATCCGATGTTGCAGTTGAGACATCTGTTGATGCTGAAGTTTCTGAAGACCCTAATTCTGATTTGAGACCAAGGAAGAGAAGCAAAAGGGATCCCAGGTTGACCGTTACTACTGATACTATTTCTGATGTTTCAGTTCCTGTTGCTGAAACTACTTCTACTGCTACTGATGTTATCATGACTGGTGCTGGTGCATCTACCGATCTTCCTGTTGGTGTTATTAGTTCCACTACAGTACCTGCCACTGCAACTGAATCATTTTCTCAGTTCATGAGCAAGGCACCAATCACAGGAAGAATAAATGAAGAAGTTGGATCTTCCAGTGCATCTGGTTCGAGCAAGGTTTTATTTGATGAAGCTTTTCAAAGAGCTCAGATGACTTACTTGGCTGATAAAGAAGGAGGATAACATGTGGACATTGAATTCTTAACGACTAAAGAGAGAGTGGCAAGTAAGGAAGGGATTGACAGTGATGAAGACATTTTTGCTGATGTGGATGTTCATAGACTACAGACTAAAGTTTTGAAGTTGGAGACAGAGAATGTGTGGCTCACTACTCAGGTATAGAGTTTTATGGAGACTGTCACTGAGAAGAATCAAAAGATTACTAAGTTGGACTTGGGATTAGGCGATGTTTCAGCTAGACTGCTTAACTTAACTCAGAAGCAAGAGAATAAGTTTGGAAAGGAGTTTTCAGAGACATCATCATTTGTGGAGAAAGTTATGACTCCTGCTGAGCGAGAAAGATCAGAAAAAGAGCATGAAGAACATATGAAGAAGTACTATGAAGATCAAGTCCCTCGAGTGAGAGATCGTCGTCCTGGGAGTACTTATGTTCTTAAGAATACAGCTGAGCCGTCTCTTAATCCTATGGAAGAGCATCCTGAAAGATTCGTGACAACTACTAGAGATCGATTTGATACTTATGGAAATCGAATAGGGATAGATTGCTGGAGATATAATGATGACAAAGGAGTATTCGTAGTTCATCGAGGAAATGGAGCAATTGAATACTATGTTTCTACCTCTGCTTTCAACTCCTGGACCAAGATTGATCTGGCAGAACTTGCAAGAGCTCCTTTTATAAATCAGGTAAGAAATCCTCGAAATAGGATTGGGAGCACTTTTCATAAGAAGATTCAAAAGCAAGCAAAGGTGAATTTTAGAGATATGAAGACTGCAAGTTCACTACTAATGGAGTATGAAGGTGTGCTAACATCAGATGGAAAGCCATTTAAGACAGTTCAGTGGCCACCTACTGACAAATTGAAGACCATACCTTTATCTAAGCCAATGGACAGGGGATGCTTGAAAGATATGAGGTTCTGGGTTTATGATCCTACTTCTCGATCTGCGGTGATTGTTTGTGATAGTGACGAGCTGAGAGTTTTTGATGCTAAAGATCTGATGAGTCTACATTCTGATGATATTCAAGTTCTAGTGAAGCATCAGATTCAATGTGATCCTACGTATGAAGCTTGTGCTAAATCGTTCACTGGTGCAGTGGCTCAGATAGCAAGACTGGGATTAGAGGCAGATCATCGAGGAAGAGTGGAAACTGAATTGTTTGGTCCATATGTGGGTAAGTCAGCTGAAGAATGGAAGAAGGCTTTGGAGAAAAAGAAGAAGAGCTCCAAGAAGCGCAGCAAGAAGCAGCAGTAACTTGCCAAGCCAACACAAACCTAGGGGGATATTGTTGGGCTAGATTTAAAGGTTTGCGTTGTCTTGGGTTATATGGTTTTGGGTTCGGCCTAAGTGGCCCATGTAAAGGTGACCGCCTATGTTTAGTATAAATAGGGGTTTCATGGTTTGTTTTTGGGGTTGCTTGTCTTTGGTTTTGTTGAACGAACGTGTACCAGACGACTCTTTGAAGTCGTGTGCACATTATTAATCGAATCGTTTGTTTCATGTTTCTTCTTTGTTCTTTCTATACAATCATTGTTTTCGCCTTTGATTGTGTACGTGTTTGATACCCGGTAGAGAAGATCTTGGACTTACAATTATGGACTACGAAAGCTCAGAAAAGAACAACGTGTGCGCGTTTCTTAGCCCGATTACCAAAGATAAGAACAAAAGCTTCGAGGGGATTTTGGATTTCCAGAAGAGATCGAGGATCGCGTTTGCTATTTCTCAAAAACATATTCCATACAGAGAGATCCTCCGTCAATTCTATCCCAACGTGAGGATAGATTGTGAAGCTGTCCCCTCGGTCATCAGAAGCAAGATCTACAACCAGGATGGTATAGTATCAGAAGAATTGATTCGCGAGGAACTCCGCTTCAATGATTCTACAACCGATCCGATTGTTTTTAATTCAATTCTTGAACGTGTATGCTTTCTCATAATGAAGTACAATAAAGTAGTGACTGATGATATGCTTCATAAGGCGAAAGTGTGCGTAGACTTTAAGTATTTGATCCACATTGTCTTACAGTGTTTAGGACCAAGATGAATAGATTTTGACGAGATCAGAGACACACTGGCATTTGCCGTTGTTGCCCTGGTTTTGAATAAGGATTTCAACTTCTCAGGGATGATCATGAAGCATATGAAGGAAATTCTTGCGAAAAGGAAAAATGAGAAGCCTTATTTGATGTATCCTTGATTCTTCTAGATGATCATTGATCGATAACTGCCAAATCTTCCAAAGAATCCATTGGAGATCTTCAAACTAAACCATATGGATGAAAGGATGATGGAACGTATTAAACAGTTCAGAGGACAACCCAAAGATCAATAGCCGGAGACGAGAAGCCTTTTTTGGCATCTGATTAATCCTACTTATGAAGCTCTTCCTACGAACAAATGGAGACATGATAATAGTGACTCTGAATAAGATATAGAAGTGATGATGCAAACATTTAGGTATAGTGATATCATTGGTAGAGAAACATTTGAGCTAGGGTTGAATGAGCCTAGAAGTACATCACTTTCTGCAAATCAAGAAGACACTGATGTGGCACCGCAAACTTCACAAGTTATTGAACCAAGCTAATCTGGTGGCAGAGGAAAAACCAAAGTTTCCTAAACAAGTGATGATGATGTGAATGTAGAAGATATATCCGATGAATCTGACTAAGAGGACAACTTTCCTAAGAAAAGGCGAGAAAACTTGAGAAGGCGAAAGCTGAATTGTTGGAGAAGAGATGTCTAGATGTTGATCTCGACTTTACAGTTGATGCAGATGCTCAAATTGTTGATGTAAATGCCGAATTAGCAATCCACCATCGACACGGGAAAAACCAACAAAAGGCGGACGACAAAAAAGGAAGTCATGCAAGTCACGCCAGGGAAAACAACTACAACTGAAACAGCAGCCCCATCTTCAGCATCAAAGATATCAACTACTGGTACAACATTTGCTGCAATTGTGTCTGCTAGTATTCCTACGTTAATGCCTGCATCGGTAATCTTCACTGAGCCAGTCACAGTTACCAATGCAGCGACCTCTACTGTTATCCCCTCCCAGCAGCTTGTCTCGAACATTGTCAGCGGCCTTATCAAGAATCTTCGAGAACATATGCACTCTTTTTCCACAGCTCCCCAATCCTCGTCTACCTCTACATATGTAATGACCAATGAACAGTTTCAGCGCCATATTAATGAACTAGTTTCTTTCATGCTTACTCAGGCGCGTGAAAACTCATATTTAAGAGGGAAGATAGTGACAATCGAAGAAAATGAAAGGCGCATGCTTGAATTATTGGGGGAGATGATTCGGATAAACAAAGAGCTGCAAGCTTCTAACAAGGCACTTCAACTATCAAATCAACAACTTATCGAGTCAAACCAATAGCTAGTTCAGTCAAATCAAGAGACTGTGGCGAGACTGACAAACGTTGAATCACAATATCAACAGCTATAGCTGGCAAACGTTAACAATGAGAGAAGGACTGAAGAGTACAAATCAGAGATCCTGAAACTCAAGGAACGAGTTGACAAGTTGTTTGAAGATCATCACAGAATCACAGGTGCAAATGAGTCTTGTAATGATGAAGAGGAAGAAGATGACGAAGAAGAAGAGGGTGAGGACGAAGAAGATGATGATGATGGAGATGATGATGATGATGATGTCACACCACGCCAATGGCGGAAACACGTGGCGCAACGCTCAAAAGCATATCAAAGTCAAGATTAACACAAACTATATTTAATTAGGAAAGATTAATTTATTAGGATGTCAAAAATGAGTATCTCGTTACAATATTGCACAAATCATTACATAAAACGATGAACATTAAGTTTCAATGTGGGGGTATTTCCGTTTATGTTCCAACCCGATGGTAACATTGAATGAAACCCCGACCAGTATCCGATATCCCGAATTCCACCGCACTAGCCCCATATCTATTCGGCACTTAGTTACCTGAAAGATATGTTTAAAAAGACGTCAATATATAAAATATTGGTGAGCTCATAGGTTTTAGTTTCATAACAACAACATTTTCACAACCATCGACTCGACTCACTTTACCGTATAATTATTTTCCCATTAAATAATTATACTAGGATCTTGTCGATCGATATTCCGTTTTTACAACATGTGCGAAACCTGCACAACTTGTGGCCTTTGTAAGGAGTAGCTAGCTCCTACAAACTATGATGATGAGCAATCCCTTGAGCCCCATAACCAAACCAAGACTAATAACAATGCCCCGCTCCAAGTCGTTTCTCGGAACCCAACGACTTAATTTCAGAATACGTGCACCCCTGGCATACGCCGATGCTTAATCGACGCTATCGATTAGGGGTGGGCCTTGTCAGGCACCAATAGTACTATCCAAATATTCCTTCGGTTTCATTTTCCTGAATTAATGATTACGGAAGAGAGGACTCAACCCCGAGTGGCGATCACTGCTCAAGTACTCATCATACCACTTATCTCATTTTAACCTTTGAAAACATTTCAACATGTGACAACGTTTAACAAACATATCTTTCCCCCAGTTAAAACAGTAGAATGGGGCCGTGAAACTCACCTGATGTACAGCGTACAATCAAATAGCAGAGAATAGCAAGTCCGTGATCAAGCACCTACGAACGTCCTAGTGCGTGTAAGTCACTAAGTCTATAGCGTGTGCTTCTCCGGCAAGTTGTACACCCAACTCCCAACACTACCATTTACATATAATTCCCCATTTAATTAAACATATGTCCTAGGTCCGTTGGTGATGGATTACCATTGTTACAAGTTACATTTATACTTTCATGAATATTAGTTAACTTGTATAATATTATTCTCGACTCAACTTCACTTAACGTATAATTATTTTCCCATTAAATAATTATACTTAAGATCTCGTCGTTCGATATAATATCTTTATCGCTCGACACGACTCACGTTACCGTATATTTATTTTCCCATTCAAATAAATATACTAAGGTCTTGTCGTTCGATAATATATTTTTAACGCCCGACTCGACTCACCACACCGTATATTTACTTTCCCATTAAGTAAATATACTAGGATCTCGTCGGTTCGGTATACATATATATTATTTACTCGTCTCGGTTTTCCTTCCCGTATATTTACTTTCCCATTAAGTAAATATACTAGAATTTCGTCGAGCCGAACATATATATATATATATATATATATATATATATATATATATATGTATTTTCCTACGTTCGTTTAACGTTTTTAATCGTTAGATTATTTACGTTATATTTTCTCTTACGAATATTCTTCCAACACTTAGGAAAGTGTTATGTAAATTTTTCATCCAAGCTATATATATTTTAACTCCTTAAAATATATTTTTACTCATCTTGACGTAATGATATTTTTCTCGTTTGCCCGCTTTTACGTCTTAGTTCGTTAACACGTCTAAGTCCGATTTCTTAACTTATATGTTTTCTAGAAGTATTATTCAACTTTCTAATTCTCAACACATATTACTTGGAAGTTTTTATAAACACTTTTGTATTTTCAACACAACTTGACAACTTATATCCAAAAATGTTCCAACACTTTTATATTCCCATTTATATAAAAGCGTTCATTTTTATATAAGTTTTCCCAAGTTTTTGTTTGTCTAACATTTTTATAAAAACCTTTGTTTTTATATAAATCCATATGTTAGAAAAAGTCCATATTTTTATAAAACTCCATTTTATAAAAATACACCTTTATACAAACTACATGTGCATGTTCACTAGTATTTATCACTTTAACAAGTCTTATATCCTTAAGTTAAGATGATTAAAATCACTTTCTAGTTCATCCAAGTTTCATCAACAAGTGTTACCCAAATCACTATTTTTCTTCAAGTATTCATTATTTTAATAAAAACTACAAGAATACTTAACATAACCATCACCAAAATTTCGGCCCCTATCATACATTTTATCACCATTTTAGTCTTGAAAAGCATATGTTTTATCATGAAAAGCTTAATCAAGTTAACCCCTTGTACAACTTGCTTCAAGATATTAAACATAAACTTTTAAAGACAAGAACAAGATCGAGAATACTTACAACTAGCACAAGGCTAGGGAAGCTAGAAATACTTGATTTTGATGGGGTTTAGAGTGTGTTCTTCCAAAAGGTTAAGCTCCAAGCTTGAAACACACTAAAAGGGACTTGAAAAGGGTTTGTTTATGGATGATTTACATTGTTTGAAATTGAAAAATGGTGGTTGGTGGGTGCTCCAAAAGCTACGGCCAAATGGAGATTCAAGAAGAGGATATTTGGTTTCTCAAGTGTTTAGCATATTATCTCTTATATATCTTTCCAAGATCTCCTCACAATCTTACAATATTCATGATATCCCACAATAGATTGTAATCTTCTTATAATATGATAATAGTACTAGGAAAAATCTTGTATGGATATGCATTAGTATGTATTGGCCGATTTTTTTGAATGGGATTGGTGGATTTTATAGATCATGATCTTTGTAAATCTTTCCATGATCTTGCAAGATCTCCCAATATCTCACACAAGATATTATAATCTTTCCTAGATCTTCTCATATCTAGTAGTACATAAAAAATAATCTTAGGAGATATGGATGTGTGTTGGCCGATTTTTTTACAAGAAAGAGGAGGATTTTAGAAATCTCCAAGTACACACACAATCTACATAAGATATCATCAAATCTTTAATATCTTCTTTAGATTATATGGATTTGTTTTGTATAAAAAAAATATATTTTAGGCTTGGTAAGGGTTGGGGGACGGTTTGGGCTGGGTATTTTGTGGGTCCACAACACAAAACATTTGGTAGATAATATGTTAAGTTTAATCCTTTGTCGTTCGGGTGTCGTTCGGGTATTTTTCGGATTTTAACCGCGTGTTATTTGGACATTAAAAGTGCCTCTAATAACCCTTAAACATAGTCTATTTTAAGTGTTGATTGGTTATATAGGCTTTCGTTGGGTGAGATTATAAGTTATATGCGTACCGGGTGCGGTACGCGCACTTTATTCGTTACCGGGAGATTTGTATGTGAAGCTTTCACTTATGGTTTTGGAGTTCCAAAACACATTATATTTTGTGAAAATACCCTTTATTTTATATCCTGGGTGTCCGGGATCCTTTTCGTTTATTTAATTTTTACCGGGTAATCACCAACGTCCATACCGGATAAGTTTATTCGCACATGATCCTATCATGCTTCATCATTAAACGTGTGCATTCCTATGCATCTTATGGGGAATTTGCTATTCTCTATGGCACCAGTTAAATTAATCCAATTAATTTAAACATGCACTTAAACCGTTAATTACATATACTAACTACGTACGGAAACATATCGATTTTTGCCGGATGTTACAGATGATGATGATGATGATGATGATGATGATGATAATGAGGGCAAAGATGATGATGATGGTGTTAGGAAGGAAGGTGCGAGTTCCTCATAGGGTGCAGAGGAACCCCGTACCAAGAGTGAGCATGATACGTAAGGCAAGGATCCTAAAATTAGTTCATCTACTCAGGGGGAGTCTAATGTATGTGCTATCAAGATGTTGAAGGATATCATACTTACTAGTTCTATGATGTTAGATGTTACCGAACCCTTGAGGAACCTCTTTCTGTATGACGATAACGGCAATCCAGTGAAGGTACCTCAGCATGAAGATCTGGTGGAGAGAGAGAGAGAGAGAGAGAGAGAGATACCGCCTGAACTGTCTCGTGAGGATATGGCATCAATCTTTGGTATTACACTTGCACAATCTTCTAGTACTCCTATAGAACTGGATCCTTATCATAACGATGTAGAAATGGAATACATCACCAACATGGAATATCCAGAGTACTGTTTTGCCAATGACAGCACCAAGATACCAGATATCGATGAAGAAATGCTCAACAAGGATGAGGATTAGCTACACTCTGAACAGACTACTACTCCTGAAGATGCTAAATCAAGAACAGAGCGTATTATGAAGCTGTGTGCTCAATGGTATCCATCTCCAGTCGAGCGTGCTGCAAAGAAGACACCTGAACAGGCATCAATATTCAAGAAGAACTATCAAAGATGTCTGGGAGTGTTCTAAGCTGGGCGTACATATAATAAGCGAATGTGTTTGGTATCAAATGGAAAGAAAGACTACTATACTTCAACTAGTATAACAAAATCAATAGTCTTCAGTTCTGGTACGTCAGAGATTTGGTGCGTCTAAAGCCATTGTATTACGAGAAGTGTCCTAGATTCGATTCCTTTGTGAACAACCTCAAGCGAGAAAGTCAAGATGGATGGAAGACATTCATGCCTCAGTATCCAAAGTCCTACAAGACTAAGGAACTGCATCCAAGAACAAGGAATCCAACCTGGAAGCACAAGATCAAGCCCCCAAACAACATGTCGAAGATCCCAATTGTTCCTATAGAACATAACTTTTGTCCAAAGTTCTGGTTCTGGTTCTGGTATTATGATTACTTAACGACTGGAGCGGTGATTGTTCTCGACAATGCTCCGAAGATTTGCCAAAAGATTAGAGTCTGGGATCCCATGTGGCTGATCAATTTGTCTGAAGAAGATGTTGCCACTCTCTATCATCATCCCATCCACTTCCTAGATCCAGATGTTGATCAAGAGCTAAAGTTTCAATGAGTGATTCGTTTTTGCATTGCCTTCAAGAGCCGGTTGTGACTAGTCGAAGATTAGCAGGATTCAGACTACTCAATAGTAGAAGATCAAGTGCTGTTGCTTGAAGATTTTGATGTTTTAGAAGACATACTAGCTAGGTCCAAGGGGGAGTCTATTAGTACATGATGTTTAGATGTCCCTAGTCTAGTATAGGTGTTTATCAGTTGTTTTGTATAAGTTTATATATGTTTCGTGTGATTTTTGGATGTTTAGGGCTCGTTACACGACTATGATTGGTTCACACCACTAGCCTTGCTAGTCGTGTGGTTTTTACACGACCGTGACCTTAGTCGTGTGTTATCAGGCGACTATGAACCCGACTATGGTTCATAGTCGCCTGGCGTATTTGCTAGTCGCTCCATGGGCCTATGGCCGTCTAGTTGGGCCTATAAATACCACCAACCATTGCCCTAATCATTTCAGCTGTCATTTCACACATTCCAACAGGCAGTCTCTTCGTTTTTGGGTCTGTAGCTTTGTATTGTACACTCACGCTCTGTTTTAATACGAATACAACCTTGAAACCATGTTCTGTGTGTTTTTTATATATGGTTATTGTATTTGTTGGCATTTTTGTTATCTAAACAACGTTTAGTGGATTCTGCACACTAAACGTGACAGCTCGTGATTATCAGATTGTCTGAAATCAATCCTACAAAAATCCAAAATCCAAACTTGCCACATTAGCATGCTACATCATTACAAACTTCAAGCATTCCAAAAGTATATTTTCTTCTAACTATAAAGCATTTTAAATGTTTACATCACACCCTAGTTTTACACCAGAAACCAGGGGCGGACATAGGGCTTAAGGCGGGGTCGCGGACGTTGCGGCTCAACTTCACGCGTGTAGTGGAAAATTTGGGTTTTTTTACGAAATTTGGAAAACGTTACTACTAAAATGAAAAAAATAAAAAACGTTAGTACTGATTTTATGGCCTAGATCTACCAGTGTATTACAAGTGAGGGTGTGGTCCCTGCTAAACAAAACCCGACAGGTACTGTGTGCCAACTCAAAGAGCCAATACTCAAGCTCCTCCAATGAGGTCATGAGTCTGTTTGATGGGTTTACAAGCGGTTTTGATTACCTTGACCATAACTTTCTCAATTATTAACCGGCAACTAATTTTTGCACCTCTTGGTATGGCCAGTTTAATAACCTTAATAAGGGGATCAATCCGTATCTGCAAGGCTTGCCCTCTTGAAAAAAAAAATCATTGTTTGACTTGAACTTCTTTAAAGTCTTCTTTCACAAGTGGGTCGTGTTCAAATACCGTGTGCCTCTAGTTGCTTTGTCCTGTCACTTGTCTGTTGTCGCTAACGTTAATCTCATACCTCACATAATAATTTGCTATTAAAAATGGAATAATAAAAGTTGAAAATCATTGAATATTGAAATGTAAAAAAAAAACAATACAATCCCTACGCCGCCAGCATAAACACATATCCAATAGAACTAAATAGATAAGGATTATGATCCATAACGAAAATACGTAGTAGTATAAATAGGCATATATCCTCATCCAACACTGTCACAAACAAACTTGCAATGGCTGCTTATTCTTCCTTTCTTTCATTTATCTTCATCTCCTTACTCTTCAGTTCATTATCTATCTCCAATGCCATTGTTCCTGCCAACGAAACCTTTCGTTATGTGAACGAAGGCGAATTAAGGTATGATAACGACTACATGACCTATCTTTCTGAATACGCACCAACTTACCGTCCACTTGACCCCTTTACCTTCCCTTTCCAGCTATGTTTCTACAACACCACCCCGAATGCGTACACGCTCGGTCTCCGCATGGGAACAGTGCGTTCGGAAACAGTCATGAGATGGGTCTGGGAAGCCAATCGTGGTAAACCAGTCCGCGAAAATGCCACATTCTCATTAGGCTCTGATGGAAACCTCATACTAGCTGAAGCAAATGGTCAGATTGTGTGGCAGACCAACACCGCGAATAAAGGTGTTGTTGGTTTCGCTTTACTATCTGATGGTAACATGGTGCTTCGTGACTCGAAGGGTAGATTTGTCTGGCAAAGCTTCGACTCTCCCACGGACACCCTCTTGATCGGGCAAAGTCTCAGGGTCAAAGGAGGTCCGTATAAGCTCGTGAGTAGGGAGTCGGTTACTAACAATGTTGACGGGGTTTATAGCTTAGTGATTGAGCCTAAACGATTGGCTTTGTATTACAAAAACATGCCATACTGGTCTTCCACATCCCCCGTATTAGACCAAAAAAATGTGACTATTGTAGATGCAACTTTGGTTGTTCAGGAAACTGAATACGAAGAGAATAACTTTTACTCACTGAGGTTTAATATTAAAAACGCTGAGTCTTGGGAATTTCCTTCTATAGATATGGGACAAATTCGGTACAATAGCTCGTTATCTTATCTCCGATTGGGCATCGATGGGAACCTACGACTCTACACTTACCGTGCAAATGTGATCCGACACGCATGGAGCTTGTTGTACACCATGTTTGATAAGCGTGAGGAAGAGGATTATATGGTTTTTGAAGACGAGTGTCACTTACCAAATCGGTGTGGGAAGTTCGGTATTTGTGAGGACAGCCAGTGTGTCGGATGCCCAACACCAAACGGGGTTATTGCGTGGAGCAAAGATTGTGACACAAAACCACCGGGTTGTAAGGCGAGTGGATTTAAATATTATGAGGTCAAAGGGGTCGACCATTTCACGGTTAAGTATACAAGCGGGAATGGACCGATGAAACGGAGCGATTGCGAGAGCAAATGCACGAAGGATTGCAAGTGCATGGGATATTTCTATCATACGGATAGGTCGAGATGTTGGATTGCTTATGAGTTGAAAACATTGACTAGGGTCGGGAACTCGACTCATTCTGCCTACATCAAAACGCCCATCTCCTAGCCATTCGGTTAGGTTATATAACTTGTTTATGGAGAATAACGAAGATCAAGATTTTAGATTGTTACTCTTTCTAAAATTTTAAGCTTCATGTTTGCATTCCCTTTTTGTTTTTTTAATGTTTCGCTTGTTTCAACTTGTAAGAAAAAGTGAATATGAATAATAGTTGCTGCATGTTAAAATTCGACTAAACCCAAATATATTATTAAATATCTTGTTTATTTTTCAAAGCCTACTAAAAACGGAATAACAAATTATAAAGTAAAAAAAAAAAAACTTATCCTCGTATTTATTTTTCTTACAAGTTGGTCTGTGGCGGATCTAGGCCACCAAATCAGTAGTAACATTTTTTATTTTTTTCATTTTAGTAGCAACGTTTTTCAAATTTCGTAAAAAAAAAAACCAAATTTTTCACTAATTTTCCACTACGTGCGCGAAGTTGAGCCGCAACGTCCGCAACCCCTCCTCTTTAATTATGTCCGCCGCAGAAGTTGGTTCCTGGACTCCTCTTACACCATACGGAATCATGTCACGTGATCACGTGCTCCTTTCCATTTCAAACACGAAGCTTAAAATTTCAAAAAGAGTAACTATTATTCATATTGGGGCTAGTGTGGGGTGTGGGAGGGTGGTGTGAAAGCCATCTATGTCAACAACACCATCTTGGGGCTAGCTTGGTGACCAGAGTGTGTTGAAAAATAATAGTTTTTCTATTTCAGTTTTATTACTTGTTGTGATATACAAGGTATTTTATCATATTGCATAAGCGTTTGTGCTGGTTGTGTGGCTGATCAAGCTGGATTGTTAAGTTCGTGATTCTTCGTGACGCATTTGTGTGGTGATCAATATATGAAGTCCAGGATTAATCTGGTCTGGCCCAAGTGTATATAAGTTGAAGTGTTGATAGAATCCCAATATTGAAGAGGTCTAGCCTAGGGTAACGACAATCCATGTCAAGAAACACAAACGAGCTGGCACCGTTGATCGAGTTTTATAAATCTAATTTTGTCCGTTAATCAAGCTCGAATAGAGAGCCTTCTCTCTGGATATAAAAGCCTTGGTCTTCTTTCTCTCACATATAGTAGAATTCATAATCAGTTGATCTAAATTATCTTCTCTTAACTATCTCTCTAACCTAGGGTTCACTACAATTATCCAGAAAAGAGGAAACATCAAATCTGTTTTTATTTCTTATCTTTCATTCTCATGGTATAACAGGCGATTAGAGGTTGATGTAGCCAGTAAAACATCTTGGTTTTGGTATTATTTTCTCTTGTTAATTAGTGTCTTTTATAGAGTTGGTTAGACTTGTTTAGAGGTCGTTTTTTAGTCTGTTCAGATCTTGTTTGTAATCGTTTGCTGGTTGAATCCAAGTATTGTTCTTGTTTGTTATAGTTTTTGAGTTTGGTTTCTTTTGTTCTTCAAATTCTGACATGGTATCAGAGCCACGGCTCATGATATTCGTGTAATTTTTTCCGTTGCGTGTTCTTGTTGAATCAGAACTGGTTTTGTTTTTGAAAGATTTGTTAAAAGTTTTAACCGATCTGAAGTTTGTTCGACTGCCAAGAATATAATCTGTAGATGTTGTTCTTGAGTTTGTTCTTCATAATAGATCTAATCTGATTAATAGATCTGGTCTATTAGGTTTTTTGTTGTTGAGGCAGTTTCTAGATCAAGGTTTCAGGATCTTTTCATGTTCATTGATCTGGTTCTTGTTTAAAGGATATGTTAAAGATCAATAACAGTTTTGTGTTTTTTCCGTGTTGGTATTTGTCTAAATTGTTGTTTCAAAGATTCAGTCTGTTCAATAGACTTTATCTTTGATATCTGTGGTATATCACGTTTATATAAGTAGATCTGTTCTATTTTTTGCGCGTGTCTTGATTGTTTGGTTCTTGTTTAATTCTAGAAGTTGTCGTCGATTCTTCTCTAGAAGATAACTGGGTTCGATCTTGAAGTTTTGATATATTATTCTGGGCACTTGAGTTGGTTTTCCAGGTTATGTACGGAGCTGTGGTGATGGTGATTGACAGTTGGTTTTTTGCTTGGCAGTCGTTGATTTTTCACGTTCTTTGGTTCAGGTGCTGCTGAAGTATTGTTATTGGCGAACCCTAACTTGGGAAACCCTCCCGGTGAGATCTTTCCAACCTTTGTTTTAATTTTGTTCGTCTAGGCGTCTGGTACCGGGTTAGATGGACCGACAATTGATTGAGTCTGTCTTAGTTAGAGTTGGTCTTGGTCTAAGTGGCTTCTGCGTGAGGACTTGCGTTGGCACCCTTGAGTGACGAACCAACGATCTGGACACCCACGTAGCTTTTCCAGTCAATTTGTTTTTTGAGTTGCTTCTTTGTCATGTATTAATCGCTTTATTAATATGTGATTAGGTTAACTTGACAATGTGGCACTGTTGTTACTATTGTGTTTGTTTACTTTGTTTATCTTTGTGCTGTTATTTGTTTGGATTGTGTTGTTGCAGTGGGTTGGTATTGATTGTTAAAACTTGTATCAATAGTTTAACGTTTTTTTTTTATAACAGTACTTGGTCTTGGCTGATGATAGAGATAATAAGGATAATAATAACAATGATTGTTGATGCTTGTTCTTGACCGTGTGCTACTATTTGTTTTGGTTAAGAAGTTTTTTTTTAAAAGGTTTGACAGCCACATATGGTTTTTTGTTTGCAGAAAATGTTTTCTAGTTGAATAAAGTTGTCATTATGTTAGTAAAATATTGTGTGTTTCTCACTTTTATCAGAGTTGTTGTCATTGATTATGAGATTCATTATTATATTAGTCACATAAAATGTGTCTAATAGACTTGTCAAGGTTTATGTACTTGGTTTAAGTGTTGATCATAAAGTTTTGTTTTAGGTCATCTTGTTCTTATCTATGGTATTTTGTAGATTCTATTGTATCTAGGGTCTATACTTCATAAGAAGTCTGAAAAGTTGTTTGATGATCTGTTTATGTTGAGAATTTGTTTGTTATATGCTACTAGTAGTAGTAATATTAAGTTTTGTTCTCAAATATTTGTTAACTATTAACTTTGTTTACTAGTTTTGAATCGTGTGATTCATGGTTATAATATAGGTTTTGAACTCGTATCATGAAGGTTTTGTGTGGTCTATATGTAATATGTGTATAATCTTGTTGTTTGGTTAGTCGAACCATGTGGTAGACGTGTCTTAACCAGCTGATATCAAGATTATATGTTTAACAGCCTTATATGTTGTCTCATGTGAGAGTTTCTGGTTGCAAATCATGTGATTTTGTGTTCAATCAGTGTTTGTGTGGCTGTGTCTTTTTAGTCTGATGAAGTCATATGATTTATGATTCTTATTGTTATGAGACTTGTGTGTTGAATCTTGTGATTCAATATTTGTTGAGTATTGATTGTGAAGTTGTAAAAGTTTTTGCGAATTGATTCAAATTAGTCTTCATGTTCTTTATAAGTTTTTTATTGATATGGTTCTTGTAAAGTTGTAAAAGTTTTTGATTAATGCAAATTAGTCTTTAAGTTCTTCTCAAGTCTTTACGTGTTTTTTGGCAGCCTTGTTTACTCCTTTGTGGGATGTCTTTCTAATTATAAAATCGTGTGATTGTTCTTATTCAATTAGGTGTTTTTTGGCTGATAATTCTGGTATTGCAACATGGTGCTTGATTTGGTTACCTGTGTGTTTCAATTTGTGTTTCTCTTCTCTTGTAATCTCTGGTATTGATGCTAGATCTAGGTTTCTTGAATAAAATCTACTAATTGTAGATTTAGGAAGTGCGTTAGATCATGTTATTGTTTTTGTCTTTTGTCTTATTGATGGTTTGATCCGTTGAGGTTAGAGAAGAGATTGTAAGGGGTACCGGTTGGTTTCTCTTAGTATTGTACATCTTGTAGGTGTTGCAGCCTTTTGTGTGTTCTTCTGTGTGGAAGATTGTAGTCTGGTATTGAAGTCTTTTGATTTTGAGTGTTATCAGATTCCGTTTAGGCTGTAGCGGTGCTTACATATTTTTTTTACTATCTGATGGTAACATGGTGCTTTGTGACTCGAAGGGTAGATTTGTCTGGCAAAGCTTCGACTCTCCCACGGACACCCTCTTGATCGGGCAAAGTCTCAGGGGTCAAAGGAGGTCCGTATAAGCTCGTGAGTAGGGAGTCAGTTACTAACAATGTTGACGAGGTTTATAGCTTTGTAATCGAGCCAAAAAGATTGGCTTTGTATTACAAAAACAACATGTCGTACTTTTTTTGAACATGCCGTACTGGTCATCCACATTCCCGAATTAGACCGAAAAAATGTGACTATTGTGAATGCAACGTTGGTTATTCAGGAAACTGAATACGAAGAGAATAACTACTATGCACTCAGGTGTAATATTAAAAACGGTCAGTCTTGGGAATTTCCTTCTATAGATATGGGACAAATTCGGTACAATAGCTCATTATCATATCTCCGATTGGGCATCGATGGAAACCTACGACTCTATACATACCGTGCAAATGTGATCCGACACGCATGGAGCTTGTTATACACCATATTTGATAAGCGTGAGGAAGAGGATTATATGGTTTTTGAAGACGAGTGTCACCAAATTGGTGTGGGAAGTTTGGGGTTTGTGAGGATAGCCAGTGTGTCAGATGCCCGACACCAAACGGGGTTTTAGCGTGGAGCAAAGATTGTGACACAAAGCCACCGGGTTGTAAGGCGAGTGGATTTAAATATTATGAGGTCAAAGGGGTCGACCATTTCACGGTTAAGTATACAAGCGGGAATGGACCGATGAAACGGAGCGATTGCGAGAGCAAATGCCTGAAGGATTGCAAGTGCATGGGATATTTCTATCATACGGATAGGTCGAGGTGTTGGATTGCTTACGAGTTGAAAACATTGAGGCGAGTTGCGAACTCGACTGATTATGTGTACATCAAAACGCCCATCTCCAAACCATTAGGTTAGGTTCTATAACTTGTTTGTTGAAAATAATGAAGATCAAGATTTTAGATTGTTACTTTCTGAAATTTTAAGCTTCATTTTTGTATTTCCTTTTTGTTGAAATGCTTCGCTTGTTTCACACTCTAAGAGAAAGGGAATATGAATAACAAAAATAAAACCAAATATATTATTAAAGTTTATCTGGTTTATTTTTTCAAACCTACTAGTAACAGAATAACAAAAATAAAAAAATTATTATCTGATTTTTCTTACAAGTTGGTTCTTGGACTCCTCCCATGGAATCATATCATCACGTGATCACATGCCTTTCCATTTCACACTGATGTAATAATTAATGTTGGGACAAATTCAATTCATTCAATTCAAATTCAAAATTCAAAAATATATTTAAAGGTGAAGTGATTTAACAGTGTTTTAATATACTATATCCATCAACTTGCTGAAATAATATACATGCGTGGAAAGAAGCTGGATGGACAACGCCAAAATGCACCGGCCCTAAGAATTCTTCACCACTATTTGCTTTGGCAAGTGATGAATATATGCGTGGAAAGAAACTAGATGGACAATGCCAAAACGGTGGATCGGGGATCAATAAGGAAATGACACCAGACGAAAACACTATTCATATAGTTCTATCATTATTACATAGGGTAATATACTGCAGAAATACCAAAGAAGAATTCATACGCTTTATTTTGCAACTGCGGCACCTATATTGGGTAACAATTAAACAAAACATAGATTTAATAATAGAATGAGAAGAAATGTAAAGAATCAGACACACCTTGACAAATTCGTCACCATCATCATCATTGTCACTACTACCGTCAACCTCAACCCCCTAATAGTGAAAGCTTAGGCTCTGGCTAGTCGTGTTTTCATTAGGTTAAGAGTTTTTCCTACTTTTAAAATTTTGAAGAATCATGCAAGCTGTTTTGTTATTGTAGTACTCATATTATGTAAGGTTAAAATGTATGGTGTACTAATGAGGGCTTAAGAGTTTATCTTTTATCACTTTATAGATAAGAAACTATATGTAGTTTGTGGATTTGAAATAGCGCGTTTCTACCGATCAATCTAATTGACGTACAGATATTTTTTAATCATGTTGGGAGTATATTTATTTCTACAAACAGTGCCGATACCGTAATGTAACGAAATGATACCGGTCAAATTCCCGCCCCGTAACACAACGAATCCCGTCACAACGTGCCGGTTGATACCACTAGTTTTGTGTAACATTGAATCGTTTTATTATTGTGGAGGAGAGAGGTTCGAGTCGTACCGGCATCAAAATACTGCTTGTGGGCCGGGTTTTACCGAAGTGGGCCTTCAGGCGGTGGGTTTTTCTCCGGTAACTGGTGTGAAATTATTGGTGGACCCGGGTTACTTTCGGAGTACTCCTTTGTCCGGTGGGTACTTCGAGAATGCTCGAGATTGATTTGTTGGCCGTTAAAAACACGTCTGTAAAGAGAGGCATTAAGAAGCAAGAATGTTGTTGAGGCAAAAGATTATCTTTTCGATCATCTGTGATGGATGTCAACTTCAATTGTTTGACTTGTTCTTTGGTGTTCGAAGTTTTAATTCCATTATTCTTTTGGTTTTAACAATTAGTATCAGAGCCTAATAATTGTGTCACACCCTCAAATTACCACATGTGAAATTTTACCGCGAGGCGAGTGACATAATAGGATCCAAGTCAACGGTCACAATAAATGACAACTATATGTAAAACGACACGTAAACCGATTCATGCATAATTTAAAAACTATGATCCAAAATGTAGCGGAAGCATTTCAAGTTTACAAAAATCCAAACAAAGACAAAACATGAGTTTATTGTTTGACAACCAAGACATGATCCTAGACGCGAGTGCGACTCCGTGCGCCTAATCCGGTTTCTGCTACCTTAGTGACCTGAGAAAACATGCTGAAAACATCAGTACAAAATACTGGTGAGTTCACAGGTTTTTAAGTAAAACATTTCCATGAGTTTTGAAATCTGTAAACCTTTACTGATGCGAATACGGGAATACACAGACCCCTGAATACACAAATGCATGAATACATGAATGCACGCTTGTACGAATACACGAATGCATGAATACGATGAATACACAAATACGTGAAGTTACCATTATCCACATTCCCCCGTTATGCATCACCGCAGATTCATAGTTTTGCTCAGAACTTAAAATGAGTTGTTTAGTAAACAAGGAACACTTGTATAACCAAATCATATTTGCATATAAGTTTTATGAACACAAGTGCGCTAACATGTTTCTCCCCCGAAAACCAAAACTGATAAAAGTGGGGCCGTGAACTCACCTTAGATTGCGTCCCTCTAGAAAATCACAGATAATTCAAATGACAGTCCCTAGTATCGGCAACCTATCATTGAATACATATGAGTGCCTGAACTATTGACCTGCAGGTCAACTAGTCCCCAAGTGTCCAAACCATAACCATTAGACGTTTGAAAGTGTCTTTGACTAAAGACCAGACCATACAAGACAAGACCCGACATCCCATTGGTGACACGTATTAGCTAAGAATAGGAGATCAAGTAATCATAAGCAACTATGCACTTAACACGCATAAAAGTTCACCAGATCTAACATGCAGTTCAATTAACGCATAACCAAGTCTGAACACGTGTTATCAGGTTATTAGACATGTCACGGGGTCCCTAGCATGTTCCTAGGTGTCAATTTATGTTTCGGAATGTCAAAATACACTTACAATAGCAAAACACACGATTAGGAATCAAGCATGCAATTAGAAAAGTCAACTAGTGAGAAGGGTGGTCAAACAGGCGATTAGAGAGCCTGCTCACCAGTTTGTACACGTGATTAGGGCTACTCGCCAGTTTAACAGACGAGTAGAGCTCCTACTCGCCCCCTGCAGTCACATGTTGGTTTTTCGTGTGTTTAACCCTCTAAATCACATCCGAAGCATGTAAAAACACCCAACATCAAACCCAAATCATTAACCAACCCATTTCAAACAAAAACCCCCCAATTTATCACTTGTCTAACACCCTATTTGCAATTATTTCCAAAAATGGCAAAGTACTAGGTTTCATTAAGCATGCATATCTTTCCTTAAATGGCAAATAATCAGATCTCATCACCTACAACCTTGCAATTCATCATTCCTCTGTTATTATACCATTCTAGTGTGAATCCTAACATCAAAGAATCATCAAATCATATTATAACACCCTAAATCTTCAAGAATCACTCAAATGGGTCAAAATGCATATTATCACCAAAACACTATAATAATTGCTCAAATCCTTAGGAAAACATCCTAACAACTTCTACACATCAGAAGTACATCAAATACATGGAAATATTCACGTTTTGACCATTAAAAATCGTTTCTTGCATGAATACTTCACATAGAGCAAGTATAAAGGTTTAGACTTGTTTTAGAAACTTATTTTAAAGGTTTTCAAAGACACAAATTTGATAAAACTAGGTCTGGACCTTTGGGAACCAAGATATCAACAATACAAAGGCTTAGGGTAGATAACACACCTTGAATTTTGCTAAAGAAGGAGTGTAAGCTTAGGAATGATGGGTTTTGGAGCAAAAACGAGTTCCAGAGGTGTATTATGGTGTGAGGGAGGCTTGGGAGCAGTTAAGGTTGCACAAATGGTGTTTTACAAGTCAAGGGTTGTATTTATAGGTGTTTGTAGTCGTCCAAGCCACAACATGCGAGTAGAGTCTGCAACAGGCGATTAGGATTCCTACTCGCATGTAAAACTAGCGAGTAGGGCCTAATTTCTAGTTCTAATAGCATGTAAACTAGTGAGTATGTGTAATTGCATGTTGTAATCGCCTATAAACTAGTGAGTAGGGCGTAATTGTATGTTGTAATCACCTATAAACTAGTGAGTAGGCGTAATTGCTAGTTGTAATCACCTATAAACTCGTGAGTAGGCGTAAATGCATGTTGTAATCACCAGTATGTGATTTCGGGTTTTTGGCGCGTTAAACACTATTTTAACACATATAAGCACGTATTCACATACCGACAAGTCATATAATGATTATAAACACATAAAGCATGATAAATAGCACGTTCACATTCGTTCACCAATTCCCGGGACTCGAGACTTGCATGTGTGCATTAGACCCGGTGATTCTACAAATCACCAAATCCTTGTACATATGGTTATGGACCGACTCCCAATGATCCCGTGGATCATTGTAATGACTCCTGATGACTCCTGAACCATTATAACGACTCAGCCGACTCAGTTACGTAGGTAATATGCATGACTCGCTAAGGTATACTTACTAGTTTGACGAAAGTTATTAACCGGAGTTTGTCGGGTGTCACAAATTTGCTCTACTAAAAAAATTGATTTCCACTAAAAAGGTTAATATTGAAAAATGGTGTCAACCAATTTCGGCCAAGAGAAATATGACTTTGGATTGTCGAGGATGAAAACGATTGAACGATTCATGCATGAGAGATTAATGGATGCTCTTGGAAGGAAACGAACTTACTTGTTATTTAACATATAAGGAGAAGAATGATATCATGGAGAAGTCCCAAAAATGCCATAACTTAAGGCCTAGCTTGGTATAGTTCTTAATTAATAACCAAGTCCCTGACTAACTGTATGTCATCATCATCATCATCATCATACTCATTTAATCCCACCTATAGCAAAGCTAAGGTAGGGTCTGAGGAGGGTAAGATGTAGACAGCCTTACCTCTACCCCTAAGAATAGAGAGGCTGCTTCCAGTGAGACCCCCGGCTCGATGTGGTTTGGTATCAAGCCTTGGACATAAGGGACATAACACTTAGCAATCGGGACAAACCCGATCGGTGCATGTACCCCTTTGTCTTTTGGCTATCAACGCCACCACATGATGCATGATTAACCGTCCGTCGTTTTTAACGTTATTTTCACGAAATAAGTAAAAAAACGTTAAAACTAGTGCAACTTTACTTTTGCCCCCCGATGGCCACACATATATACATTATATGCGCACACCGTAAGTGGGGCGTTGAAGATCATATTAATGAATTCAAAAAGTTATAATTGGATCTTGAGAACATAGAGATTATGTAAAAAACTAGCCTTCTTGAGCCCGCTACCCTATAATCATATAAGCATCTTTTGGATACTTTCATGTATGGGAGAGATGTCCATGAAAGAAGTTTTTGTAACCATGAACTCTAGGAGTAGATGAAAATGGTTGATGTTAAATAAAAATATGAAGATAGTTGATCAGGGGAAGTTTAAAAAAAAGATAAAGATTCATGCTTAGTCAAAGTCAAAGAGAATATGTTTCATATGTCACATTGAAAAAAACTTCAAGAAGGATTGTCCTAAAATAACAAAGAGGAAGGATAAACCAACACATAAAGACATCATGGTGATTATTTATCAAATGCATAAGATATCTTATGTGTATGATAGTGAAAATATATTAGTGGTATACAAAAAAAGGGTGAGAAATGGATGGATAAAAGATTCTAGTTGTTCTTATCATTTAACAGTTACAAAGACTTCTTTAAAGATTTCACGATTGAAGAACATGTTATAGTGACGTTATAATATAATAGACCTTGCAATATTCTCGGATGTGGCAATATTAAACTAGAAAAAGGTATATGAATTGGACCTTTAAAGTGTGAGGTATATATTGCTGGTCCAAAGAGGAATTAACATCATTGGGAACACTTGAAGATGTTGACTATCATGTGAAGTTGCGGAATGAAGGGTCCAGGGTATTCAATGAGTATGTTGTTTAGTACTAGAAGGACATATAAACAAGATTTACTTGCTAGATGATGAACTGATCTTGGTTCTATCTTAATTTCATAGTAAAAAATCTATGTAATGGAAATGTTATTGCAGGAATGTTGGATTCAACAACTGAATCCTATATTCACAACAGTGTGAGTGCGGAATCCAGACACGAGAGTTTTGCAATGAAAACAATATAAAACACACACAAAGAACACAAGAATTCACTTTAAATGCTTTCTGTATTTAAAAATCACTCGGACAGAGTTTCAGTACAGATAAGAGGTGAAAACTATCTGAGTACTAATTGAGGCAAATGAGGAATAGGTATTTATATGCAACATCATTCGGCCATTAAGTTTACTTGAGCGGGTGCATGATAGGTTCAATAAGTGGAAGATTTTGGGTCAAACCACAGAAGAAAAAATGTGAGGAATCTTAGGACATGATGGTCTAAAGTTTTGTAGTGGCAAGTTTAACCAATTTTGCAAGGGTCAAGGGATTGCCAAGTATTTAAGTATGGCGCTATAGCAAAATGAATTGGTTAAAAGGATAAACAGAAAAGCATTGAACAAGGTCATGTGCTTATTATTTAGTTATGGGATGCCAAGGATGTTTTGGGTGGAGGTTGTGAATACAACACTATGGAGCTGTGATTTGGGACACGAATGGAGTTATGATATGGGAAAAATCTGACTATGCTAATTTGAAGGTTTTGAAACATTGGCTTACACTCATCTTAAATAAGGGAAATTTGAACTAAGACACATAGGGATATCCTGAATAGGTTAAATGTTATAAGCATTGAAGATTAATTAGAAGTGGTGAAGACATTGTTAGTAGGGATGTGATGAGTGATCATGGAGTTAAAATTGAGGTGAATTGCTCAACCCATAAGTAAGTGGAGTTGTAAATGTAACTCTCTAACAACCAACAAGTTCTAATGCTGGTGCAAGTGAGTTTAGTTTGGTTATGTGTTAGCTTATATAAGAATTGTTGACAATGAAAGCCAAAACCCATGGATCCATTCATCCAAATCCGATACTTTATGAATAAGGAATTAGCTCAAATCGATTTACTAAATTATTCCACCCTTGAAAGCTTTAACAAACAACCACCAAACTTCTGGGATCAAGAACAACTAGATTATGATGACTAAAGATGTAACATCGCGAATTTTCCCAATTATTATTTATTACATAAATAAGTAAATATTATATACTTTAGAATTAAAAAAAAAACACACTAAGTTTTGGAGAATAAAGACTATAAATTGTATTTTATAAATATAAGTTAATATCTAAAAAGTTTTATAAAATTTAATCAAAACGAAGTTTCTATTTAAACCCATCCATATGTAACTCAAATACCCGTTTAAGAAAGGAACTCGGCCCATTTATTATGTGATCGAACCGAATTTAAATTCGTGTTATTTAGTAAGGGATAATGTAAATCTCATCTATGTTATGGATCTAAATCTCAAATCGTCCTAATCTGTGTGGTTTTACGCGATATCAACAATGATAAGTCGGTTAATTTTATAGATAATTGATAACCTTCAAAACTCGTATTTATCCTCGATTTGAATCCTATCAAATTCGATTTTCTCCCTATAAATTGATCCTACCATGTATCTCAGATCCTATTTGCGACCTGTTCTCCACGTTTGATTGCTATTATCGTTTCCTGATTTGTCCATCATCGAACCCGTCTGTTGTTCTTTTCTATCGTATTTAACCGTGCACTGCAGGTTCGTTTTTTTTTCAATTAACTTCTAGGAAGTAGTCGATTAGGTCCATAGATCAATAGCCCCATGTTTAATTGATCGATCATGGAATGGTTCTTGGGTAATTAGGATCGGATAAGTTAAGTTCCATGATCGATCGATTACAATTCATATGTGTGTCTTGTTTATCTCCATGCTTGTGTTTGAACGTGAACGTGACTTACATGCTTATACTTAAACGAAGACATAACTTCGGTTATGGTGCTCTATAAGACAAAACTTCGGTTACGGTGTTCTATAAGACATAACTTCGGTTATAGTGCTCTATCAGACATAACTTCGTTTATGGTGCTCTATTAGACTTACACGTGTTAAGGTGCTCGATATACTTTTGTGAACTATATTCTTGAATTCTTATTTGTTACTTACATGTTTACATAATGCATTGATATCACACGACACATGAATTGTACAACTTTTAAACCTTATACTATATGTACTAAACTATGTAATACTCACCAACATTATTGTTGACAAAATTATTTTCGTGCATGTTTCAGGAAAAACTTGCTTGATGATCACATAAGGCTTTGGACTTAGTTAATAAAAATTAGAATTTTGTATTGCTTGACTTCATTTGTAACCTGTATGAAACTTTAATTTGGTATTTAATAATATTTCAACTTTATTAGTGCCATGAGCTTATAAACAATCATTACTACATAGCACCCCGATGTTTCCGCCATCAGTTGGGGTGTTACGGATTGGTATCAGAGCCATGGTTATAGGGAATTAAGTTATTAGATGCATGACCTAGACTATAACCTTAAGAGTCCACCATGAGTGACCTATTTATTGCATGCTATTTGTTTGTGTTCTCCCACCCATCTTGTGCTTTCTTGTCCTGCTTTTTCTCTTACCTTTGACCTTTCCACATACCAAGGATCTTCAACATTATCATTATCCATGGAGGAGCTACCATGCATCACCCTGTAGGAGAATCTACTGAAGATTTTACTCCTAGGCTTTGAGCCTAAATTATTTTTAAATCTCATCAAGGTCTTAGGTTCCAGTAATTATTAATAACACGTGCAATTTAGAAGGGTGGGTGCCTATACACTGGGTTTTCTGGCTAGGCAAAGCATTTCGTATAAATCCGAATCAACCGGCGGACCAGATATGCTTTCCTGGGAATTCCTGGAGTGAGTGTCCACTTATAGGCTAAAGCACGTCTTCCCAAACGTTATAAGGACCTAACCACTCTGATAAGTCTCTATTATTATTTATTCGTTTAAATAAATGAATAAATGATTACAATCTTTGTAATTCATTTTCAGTTTAGTTATCATCTCATTATTTTATTATTTCCTTTGTATTGTTAGAAAATGGCTCCTCGCAACGTCAACAACAACAACAATGACAATGACAACCAGAATAACAATGCTCAAATGGTAGCCCTCATTGCCCAACAAGTTGTTGTTGTCCTTCCCAACTTCGTGCCCAACTCAACCAGGTTGCCAATCAAGGACCCAATGCTAACAACAATGGGAATGCAAACCGCCCTTGCACTCTCAAACATTTCAACTCTTGTGGCCCAACTAAATTTCTCGGAGATGAAGGAGCTACTGGGCTCTTACAGTGGTTTGAAAGCATTGAAAACACCTTCATCAATAGTGATTGCCCTGACAATCTCAAAGTTCGTTACGCCATGAGTGTTCTTCAAAAACGAGCACTCACATGGTGGAACGGGGAGAAGCGTAACCGTGTTGCTGAATGGCTCTAGCTTTACCATGGGATCAAGTCAAAACTCTTATGCTAGCTAAATTTTTCCCTCGAAATGAATTAATGAAGCTGGAAGAAGAATTTTGGAAGCTTAAGCAGGATAGTGGGGAAAATCTTGCCTACACCACCCGTTTTCATGAACTCAGCCTTCTTGTACCTCATCATGTTACCCCTCTCTCGAGAGCCATTGAAAGATACATCACTGGCTTACCTATGCAGATTCAAGATACAGTTTGGGGAAGTAAACCTACTACACTCGAGGATGCAATCTATTTAGCTGCCACCTTAACTGATAATCATGTGAAAGCTGGTACTTTGTTTTGTAAAGGTGAAAAGGAAGAAAGTGCTAAGGTTGCAGCAATTACAAAGGTTAAACCAGAATCATCAACAAATTCCAAGAAATGTAAGAATGGCAATCATACCTATCCTGTTGTGACTCCTTTAAATCAAGTCCCTATGGTTCAAACTCCTGCAACCCAACCTCCTACAAAGAAAGCATACTCAGGTTTCCATCCCCAATGCAACACTTGAAAGTATCATCACCGTGCTAAACTCCCATGCCGGCAATGCACTAATTGTGGGAGGTTTGGCCATTTTGCTACTACATGTCAAGATACACCACAAAATGCCCAGAACCCACCTCAGATTACTAATGGACGAGCATGTTTTAAGTGTGGCAATCCAAACCACATGCAACCTCAATGTCCTCAACTCAATAATGCAAGTCAAGCGGCACATGGACGGGTCTACAACATCAACACTAATGAAACAGCCAATCAAGAGGGCGCCAACCGTGCTAGTTATGTTGGGATAAAACCCTCCTAACTAAAGAAGATCTATATCTATGCTTTATTTCTTGTTTTGTTTCTTTCCTATTCGGACCGTGTTTGAATTTCATCATATTTGAAATTTTACATATACTTTTTTGAGTAAATTCCTTTTTGAGTCCCTGAGTTTTCTTGATTTTAACTACTTGAGTCCAACATTTTCATTTTTAACATTCTAAGTGCTAGTGTTTTAAGTTTGTTATGGTTTGAGTCCAATTTTCTAACTCTGTTAGATTTTTTTTGTTAATATTTATGAAATGACCAAAATACCCCTACCATTAAAAATAAATAATTATTAAATATTATACTTTATTATATTAAATAAATATATACACATACTACATCACACTTCATCTGCACACTTCTCTCTCTCTCTCTCTCTCACTTCTCTCTTTTTCTATCTCTCTCACACTTCTCTCTCTTTCTATCTCTCTCCTCTGCTCGATTTCCTTTCTTTCTCCCTCTATCGATCTCTATTCCTCTCTCTATAATAATGATGAAGCAAGGGTTGGAGTGAGGGTGGGGTTGAGGGGTTCAGCCGCTGGAGCCTTCGCCAGGGGAGGAGGAGACCTCCGGTCTCTTTATCTCTCTAGTCTTCTCTCTCTCTCTCTCTCTCTCTCTCTCTCTCTCTCTCTCTCTCTCTCTCTCTCTCTCTCTTCAAACAAAAATCAATAGGAAGCAAATGATTGGGTTTACCTTGCACTTGAATCTGACCTGATTGGAATCCTTTGCTTGATGACGGGTCGGGTACCAAAAGATAAGCCGAAGGGGCAGATTGACGAAGGGGCTGGTGGTGGTTGTTGGTCCAATGAAGGGGACGAGATGTGGTGTGTGGTGTTCGATTGACGAAGAGGCAGGTGGTGGTCGATGGGAGGAGTTGTGGTGGTTCGATTGACGAAGGGAGGAGCTATGGTGGTCGGTGATGGTGGTTTTGGTGGGTTGCAGGTGGAGATGGTTTTGGTGGGTTGCAGGTGGAGGTTGTTGTGGTGGGTTGCAGGTGGAGGTGGCCGGTTGGAGGTGGTTGGTGAGGCGATAGTGGTGGTGGTTTTGGTGGCTTGCAGGTGGAGGTTGTTATGGTGGGTTGCAGGTGGAGGTGGTTGGTGATGCGGTTTATGGTGCAGTGGTGGTGATTTATGGTGTAGTTGTGGTGGGATGGTCGATGTGGTGGTGGTGGTGGTGGTTTATGGTGTGGTGGAGGGGTGGAGAAGAAAGTGTGTGTGTGTGTGTGAGAGAGAGAGAGAGAGAGACAGAGAGAAAGTGTGTGTGTGTGTGTGTGTTGTGTGTGAGAGAGAGCTTTATTATTATTATTATTATTATTATTATTATTATTATTATTATTATTATTATTATTATTATTATTATATATTATATTTTATTTATGCATTAAAGACTTGTACGTTATACCTTATGCATTATAGAGTTGTACCTATGTGTAAAATGACTGAGATACCCTTATAGTTAACTGACTTGGTTAACGACGTTAGAAAATTGGACTCAAACCATAACAAACTTAAAACACTAGCACTCAGAATGTTAAAAATTAAAATGTTGGACTCAAATAGTTAAAATCAAGAAAACTCAGGGACTCAAAAAGGAATTTACTAAACTTTTTTTTTTCAAAGTCTCTTCCGCATCAATTTCGGGACGAAATTCACAAAAGTAGGGGAGACTGTAATATCCCGAATTTTTCCAATTATTATTTATTACATAAATAAGTAAATATTATATACTTTAGAATTTAAAAAAAAACACATTAATTTTTGGAGAATAAATGTCACACCCTCAAATTTCCACTTGCGGGGTTTTACCGCGAGGCGCGTGACTCACCTTAGAATTTGTCTTCTGATAAATAGAAACCCAACACGTGTAAGATAGTCCCGACTAATGGCGACCTATCAATGAATTTACATAAGTGTGATGACTACTAACCCGAAGGCTAATCAGTCCCTAAGTGTCCAGACCGTGACTGTGTATGTTGAAAACATGTTTGAACGTTAAACCGACCATACTAGACAAGACAAGACCCGACATCCCATTGCTGACCCGACATTCCACGTGTTAGCAAAATACAAGATATCACGCAACATATGCAATTAAACACTTAGCATGCGCAAAACTTCACTAAGTCTAGCATAACGCTCAAGTAATGCATAAACGAGTCCGAACACGTGATACCAAGTCATTAGACATGTCACGGGGTTCCTATCATGTTCCTAGGTGTCAAATCATGTTCCAGGATGTCGAAATACACTTACAACAACAAAAAATGCGATTAGGAATCAAACATGCAATTAGGAAAGTCAACTAGCAATTAGGAAAGTCATACAGGCAATTAGGGTTGTAATCACATGTAATATACATGAGTAGGCTACTCGCCCCCTGTACCTGTAGTCACACGCCACCTTTTTGCACGTTTAACCCTCCAAATCAGATCCGAAACATGTGGAAACACCCAATATCAAACCCAAATCATTTATCAACTATTTCCAAGCAAGAACCCCCAAATTATCATCATTCTAACAGCCCCGAATGCAAGCGTTTCCCAAAATAACACATTTAGCATGTAAACATCACATCAACATGCAAAACTTACCCTAAACGGCAAATATACAGATTTCATCACATAACAACGTTGTCCAATATTATCCTACTGTTCTATCATCATCCTAGAGCAAACCCTAACCTTATGCAATCATCATAACACATCAAAACTCCTTAAATATTCCTAAATCATTAAAACGGGTCAAAACGCCTATTATCAACAAAACATAATGATAAACCCCCAAATTCATAGATAAACATCGTAATAACTCATCTAGGTCAGAAACATATCGTACATACAAGAATCATCAAGTTTTATTAATAAAAATCCTATCTTTGCATGATTACATCACATAGAACAAGTATAAAGGTTTGGGTTTGTTTAGAAACTGAATTTAATAGGTTTTCAAAGACACAATTGTTAAGAAATCAGGTATGGACCTTTAGGGAGTAAAACAATAACATTACAAGGGTTTGGGATGAAGAACACACCTTGGTTTTGCAAGATAATGAGGTGTAGAGCTTGGAAAGGTGGATTCTTAGGCAAAAACATGTTCCAGAGGGTGTTTAGGGGTTGAGAGAGGTTATGGGACGACTAGGGTTGCACAAATGATGTTTTTCAAGTCAAGGGTGGTATTTATAGGCGTTTCTAGTCGTCAGACACAGTATAGGCGAGTACGTTCTGCAACACGCGAGTAGGAGCCCCTACTCGCCTGTAATACATGCGAGTACACCCTACTCGCATGTTGTAACTAGCAAGTAGGCTATCAAGCATGCCCTACTCACCTGTTTTGACCTCCTACTCGCCTGCAACTGCTGATTTGGGTTTTTGGCGTGTTAAACACTATTTTAACACATATAAGCACGTATTCAGATACCGAAAAGTCATATAATGATTGTAAACACATAATGCATGATAACTAACACGTTCACATCCGTTCACCAATTGCCGGGACTCGAGACTTGCGTGTGTGTATTAAACCCAGCGATTCTACAAATCACCAATCCTTGTTCACATAGTTATGGGCCGACTCTCAATGATCCCGTGGATCACTGTAACGACTCCCGATGATTCCCAGAACCATCATAACGACTCAACTGACCTAGTTAAGTATGTTTGAAAACATTTTTCGCTAAGGTAGACTTATGTGTTTTATAAAATGTTAACCTAAACATGCCGAGTGTCACAATAAAGACTATAAATTGTATTTTATAAATATAAGTTAATATCTAAAAATTTTTATAAAATTTAATCAAAACTTTATCAAAACAAAGTTTCTATTTAAACCCATCCATATGTAACTCAAATACCCGTTTAAGAAAGGAACTCGACCCATTTATTATGTGATCAAACCGACTTCAAATTCGTGTTATTTAGTAAGGGATAATGTAAATCTCATCTATATTTTGCTTTATTTTTTTATTATTATGTTAGAAACAATGAATATAATATTAAGTGGTTGTTAATAATAGAAAGAATAAATAAAATAGTTAAGAAAGAAATATTAAATAATAAAAAAGATAAGCATAAAATATAATAACTTAATAATATTATTTTAGAATGGCGATAAGTATGATTTAATATATTAATATTAAAAATTAATAATAATACTATTTAATCGAAGAAAGGAATATCATGTGACATTAGTCTAAATCATTTAACAAAAGTATGATATGATAAGATAATATAAGATAATATAAGATAAGATAAGATAAGATGTTATACATGGTATCATGAATGGAGGAAGGTTAACATACAAAGGATACAAATGGCTCAGAAACGTGGCACTAGCCTAAAGGTTATTTTTGCCCGCCAACCGTAATTATGCACTTTACACCTAACAATTATGCACGTTATAAAACCCAACGATTTTTTTAAGTATAGCAATATGTATGCAAATTAAAGAGGATAAAATGCTTGTTTTTGTGTGTATATCTTTTAAAAAAATAATGTAGTATGAAAAAGTTATAAACATTTAAAAAAATAAGGTAAAACTTGAAAAAAATCAACAACTATAGGCTATATCTACTTTACCATTCTCAACTTATTATTCACTTTGTTCATGTGTGAAAATCAATCTAAATGCATCTTTTAATCTCGTCTATTGATTTATTATATTAAAAGCTCACATTCATTCGTATCCTTTTTACGTTAAGGTTTATTTAATTTAAAACTTTCTTATATTGAATGATAAAATATAAAAACAATGTGGAATTATTTTCGGTAACAGGTAAAATATAATAACTAGTGGGGATCCCCGCGCTTTGCGACGGGCTTTCGGTTGGTTCAGTTCATGACAATACCAGCATGTAAATGTGTGGGTAATGATTGATGATGTTTTTTGTTTTTTCATAATGACTAACACTTAATATGTGTTGTTAATAGCTTTTACCCACATTTGGTGTTGGTGGGAAAATTTCGCACAAAAACTTGCAATTAGTTAAATGATACATTACCTACACATGTGGAAAATTTTCGTTATATATAGGTAAATTATCTACATATGTCTAAAGAACTGATATATGTGTGAGTAATTGATTATTTTACCAACACATAATACATGTAAATAAATATGTAGCTACGCTAAGTAAATAAATTTTTAATTTTATTTTTAAAAAATGACGTGGCAAAATAAATAGCTACACATCTTAAAAATTGTACAATACATGTGGATATTGGATACATGAGTAAGTAAATAGTTTTTTATTTTAGTTTTCTAGAAATGACATGGCAAAATAAATAACTACGTATATAAAAAAAATATACAATATTTTTATATATTCGATACATAAGTAAGTAATCAATTTTTATTTTATTGTTTGAATATGACGTGGCAAAATAATTGCCTACACATATTTTGAAATGTTAGAGCATTCACAATAGCTTCCCCATCTCCCATTTACTCACAACCAATCACAACCACATATTACATTAAAAATCATTACAGTTTCTCTCTCCTCTACTTACAACCACTTTCAACAAATATTAAAAAATACATACAGTTTTCAGTTTTCCCCAAAAGATTCCCAAATATACCGATCAACAGTAGATTCCCCATTTTTCTTCACTCACAAACCCTTAAAACCACCCCATATAATTTGGGGGCTACTCTCACATAAAAATGCGAGAGCTATTGTGAATGCTCTTAGATATGTGTAGATAATGAAAACATATATATATATATATATATATATATATATATATATATATATATATATATATATACTAGATTATACCCCGGGAGTGTCCTGGGTTGAAAAATTTAATATGATACATCAATTTTACATATGAAATAGATTGATGTATAACTCTAATATTAATATCTAACCTAAAACAAATTAACAATGTATAACTCCAATGCTAACACCTAACCTAAAAGAATGTATAACTTTAATGTAACTCTAATATTAACACATATCCTAAAGACTAAAGAAATGTACAACTATAACATACTAATATTGATATCTAACTTAAAACAACGTATAACTCTATTAACCTATTCGGCTCTGGTTGAAAAAAAAATTCATATTTACTGATTTAAACATAATTAGTGACTTGTCTATACATGATTAATGATTTACCTGAACATTTTGTGTTTTTTTTTCCTGTATGAACAAAACCCCACAAAAAAATTTCTCCGTTTTGTATATAGCACTATGGTACTCGTTGGAAAGATAATACAACGCTCGTTAATTTGGTGTAATTTTTTTCTTTAAAAAATCTCGTATACTAAAGATATTAACGTTTAAAAATTATGGGAGGAAACATGAGGGTGAAAAATCCAGATTTATTTTTAAATTATTTTTTTCCTAAAATATCTCAATGCCACATGAGATAACACATGACACACTTAAGGAAGAAAATGTCTCGTTGAGTGCCATGTCATTAAAATGACTTTGGTTTATTATATGTATAGATATATATTGCAGAGGGATTAATCCTACATGCCATACTCTTATGCAATCTCTCATTTGAGAGATGCCACATAGGATGTGATGTGACAAGTGTAAACCAATTAAAAAAAGGAATAAATATGATTTAACCTAATCTATTATAATCTTTAAGTTAATTTATTAAATACCTAATCTACTAAATCTAAATATTAAAACTTTATTACTTTTTCTCTCATGTTTCCTCCTATAACTTTTAAACGTTAATATCTTTTATATACGAGATTTTTTAAACAAAAATTACACCAAATTAACGAGCGTTTTATTATCTTTCCAACGAGTACCATAGTGCTATATAAAAAAAAGGGAAAAATGACTTTTTTTTGTATCCCGACAGGTATTGTGTCGGGTTTGACATTATTTAAAAAAAATTGTGGGTTTGGGTCGGGTCTGGGATTAGATACCCGACCCGATTACCCGAAACAACATACCCAAATACCCAAACTATATACCCGTTCATATACCCATGAATTTTTTAACGCATCACATAACCCTTAGACTAATGCATTCGATATTTCAATACTTAACTTTTTTTTTTCTTATTTCATGTTAGTTCTTTTTAGAATGATTGATTACAAACTTCTGAATTCATCTGTAATGCCACTAGATTTATACCCTGGCGCAGAGATTCATTTTTTTATATTTGAATATGATAACTTATGGCAGAGATTTGTTTAAAATCTACCTCTACTAATAAATGAGTAACTAGGGGGACACTTGTCCCCATACTAGAGCCCCATCCTTAAAATCCACGTGGCAAGCATACGTAATAATACCCATACCCATGTTCTAACCCGATAACAAATTTGACTCGGGTATTTTTTTACGGTTCTCCTCCTGCTCCTTCAAACTTTTAATCGCCGCTCCTAACATACCTTCCTCATAATCTCGAGTGAAAAAGTATTTCCTTTTACATTGTTCTACTGTATTCTTCTCTGCATCACAAGGTATCTTACATAATATATGTAGATTCTTGATATTTTTCGGTTATACAAAAGTTAGGGTTTTTTTAAGATTCCTAACACTGGTCGATTTCAAGTCTATTCACGCAGATGAATCCTCAATAATATGTTCTTCTTCTAATTGTTAACTCAATTTCAGGTTTATATTATTTATTTTATTCATTGTGTGATGTGATTCTACTAGATCTATGTTTGTTGATTGCTTAAGATGTTAAATTTACTTTTATGATCTTTTGATTTTTTAATTGTCCACGATGATCATAATTTGGGGTTCTATAGTTTTTAGATGCAGATACTTACTTTTCGCATAATTTGTTGTTAGGATTCGTGTAATTAGAATAGGTTATTTGGATTATTGAAATTAGGTTTTTTAATTACATAATTTGTTGTTAGGATGCAGACCTTGATTTGATTTTGTTAAGAAGTTTATATGGAGTTCTATTGTTGGGGTTTGAATTTAGATTTGGACTCAAAATTGGGACCGTTTATTAATTCTTATCTTGAAGTTGAAGGCTTTTATATCAAACTAACCTAGGAATACATTAATGAATTACATTTTTGAATGTATGGTGGTGTTAACCTGGGAATACATTACTGAATTACATTTTTGAATGTATGGTGGTGTTAACGATTTTTACATGTTGACCTTTTCTATTGACTTTGAATGTGATGCATGATTGCATGTAAGCTGGTTACCTTACTTTCAGCTGATATTTATTTTAAAGCCCTAATTGAATGTAACTGAGATACTTAGTTACACACGTGACTTGACATGAAATCAAGTCTGTTTATATATAGATGCATCCATGATAAATGTCTTTTACATCATGTGATATTCTCTATTTATCTTATTTAATTGTTAATTTTATCCTTAAACAGGCTACATTAGAAGTCCCATTTGGATTGCTCCCACCAAGTCTAAAGGATTTTTTGGGGGGACACAAACAGAACCTTAGTCCTTCAAATCGCACAGGGAGTAGCATACCAAGGTTTTCAGTACATCTTGACGGGAACTTTAACCGTGATATGGTTATTGGTTCATCTGCAACAAAGTTATCAAATGACGTGGCTCGGTTTTGCTACAGACCACATTTCGAGACCATCTCCAAGTGGTGTATGCTTGCTTGTATCGGTTTTGCTCCAAATGCTTATTTAACCTCAAAAGTGTGATGCAGCGACTTCTAATCTCTCAGTGCGATGTAAAATCAAGTAACTGGACAACAGAGGATGTTGATGATGGTGTAACATCATTATCTATGAATCTTTATTCAACCGTACGGGAATTTTGTCTGTCGAATAATATTACGACGATTTTTAAAGGTCGAGGTTGTGATTATGAAGTTTCTGGAAACAGAGGAATGGAGTGTCGTCAAACACTTTAGCGCGCCTATAAATCAGTTTTAGAAACTTTATATTTCAATATGACCGGCAATCAATAGATATAATTTTTGGAAAGTATTTTGATTTACATATGACTGTCAATCATTAGAGATCAGATTTACATAGATTAAACAACACTATTAACGACCCTACCAGACTCGTCATCAAGATTGTCTTTTGAAGGTTCAGGTGTTTTCAGTTCGACAGGTCTGTTTTTTTATTTTGTTAACACATAAATCAGTTGCTTTTATCTTATTTTTTTATCATTAATTTTACAATTATGTGTGCAATGCGCAGATAGCTACTGGCGGCACCCATTCAGTACATGTTTGGACATCGGGTCAACCATGGCTTCCTGGAGACATGTACATTGCTGATTTTCTTTTGGTTTTTATACTTTGGCACTCGCTTCAAATCGTTGAATCTGCGAACGTTGACTGATTTTCTATAAATTTTAGTTGTGAAATGCATGATATTGTCTAATTGTGCAGGAAGCCGCTGGGTACTTCTTTTGTCTTGAAGACAGGGCGTTCTATGCAGAAATTGTGATGTTGCTGTACACACTGTCCATAGTTGTTAATAGCGACGGTAGCGCCCGCGATCGCGAATAGCGTCGCGTATCAGCTAACCGTCGCTATGTGGTGCTTAGCGGGCCAATAGCGTGAATATAGCGACTTACCGGCGAGATTCCGGCGACGTGGCGACTTCCGGCGACTATTCCGGCTGCCAGAAATGACGAGGAAGAAGAATAAAGAAACAATAGCGGCTGCTGTATTCTTTTCAGGCTTTTTAGGGTTAAAAGGTTTAATTATTTTCACATTTAACCCCTCTATGTTTCATTTGTTTACATATAGTGCCTAAAACTTCTAAATTTTATAATGAAACTATAAGATTAGTTTGTATATGTAAACATTTGGTCCATATACTTGTGAATTTGTACATAAAAATATTTTTAAATATTTTAATACCTTATCGCTATTTACTAAATAGCGGTCGTTATTTACCGCTATGTCGTTACGTAGCATATCAGTAGCTCCTCGCTATTTACCGCTATTCGCTATTTACCGCTATTCGCTATCGATAACTATGACACTGTCAATTCTTTGGTTTCTTCGCATCAGAGGTTTTTACTTACGGGAGTAAAAGTAGGTCTTAAAGTTGCTGACCTTGGTGCATCATCTTCTACAGGAAAATCAAACTCGGGTGAGAAGATTCTAGAACCAGAAAAACCACATTCTTTACCAGCATGTCAATTTAACAAGGTTATGCCTGTTGAAGCCGGTGATTTTGTACCTTCTAAGATGCCTTTTACGGGAGGTTTGTCTGCCGATAGTATTCAATGGCAGTTTGATGATTTTCTTGCATTGACAGATTATAATTAGAATTATAATTACTTAGACAATGATTCATCCAAGGTAATATAATATACATTGGCCTACTGTAAAAGTTATTTACTTTTTTATAGTTATATACCTCATTACATGGTATAATTGACCGACATGTAGGCTGATAGTGGGAAGCTAGGAGAGTCATACGGGTCACCAATCCTGCAAGCCATGGAGATTGAGCTGGACGATGAAGAGTGCTTGGGTCAGGTCCCAAATGCATCTTGGGCGGTCCCACAAATGTCTTCCCCGCTTACTGCTTCATGACTCATCTGGCCAAAAGACCGTCCACGTCATCAACACCCACCAGGTTCTGATACTTATGTTCCTGATGTATGATACCTGCAAATGCCAAATTTCTACGGTTCTCGACAAAATGCAGGTTCTATAAAATGGAGAAGAAATTCCTAGGGCTTATTATCGTGTGGATCTGATGGTCGTCGGTTAGTGTTTTAGCCTTTTGTTGTAATTGGATTTTTTATTTAGATGGTTAAGATCACTAATCTTTGGTTGTTTATTGCTTCTCCTGGAGGGCATGTAAGCAGGTTTCAGATGAAAAGAATAGGATGTGGAGATTCAGATACATGTCAGGTCACTTTGCTTTGACCATCTATGAGAGGTATGTTGGGTATTATCATATAACCTTTTTTCACGGGATGACACACCTACAATATGTTCTTATCATGAGTTTTGAATTTTTTTATTCTAATTGATTATGTTTAAATTATTTACTCTTTTCGTGATTTGAGTTTTCTTCTTTTATCATTTTTATTAAGTCATATTAATTTTTTCAACATTACATTTAGGCGCGACCCAACTAATTATCGACCAAGAATCAACAAGCTTAATTCAACAAAGGACAAAGAACAGAAACTTGCTGGATCTTATTTATTTATTTATAGACAATTCTCGTGCACACCAAGTGGAGTTGTCGCGTTTCAATTATTTCCTTGGTGTTTTAAACAACTGCGACAATAGTGAACAAAAAACCAGGCAGATCAAGACCAAATACAGTGAGCAAGAAAGGTGTGTTTTCAATAAAAAAGAACTTTTAGTGTTTTAATAATAATAATAATTACCATCTTATTTTTACATTTTGTACATTGGTTATTTTATGATATTAACTTCTACTATTAATTTGTATTATTGTTTTTATTACTTATTTTGCAATAGCCAGGGACTGAATCTTCCAGACAGCCCCTGTTTGCATCTGGATTAGGCGGTGAAATATCGACAATTACATAGTTTCTTCATAGATAATAAAAGCAGGTTTATAGAGTTAGAGATAACATAATATCAAAGGCGATTCGAGAGTTCCATAGTCGATATAATATGAGAAAAGGATTTATATAGAGAACATTTTCGGGGCGACAAAGATGGTTGCAGAAAAGGGTACAGAAAGAAAAAGATATGACATGTAACTAAGCTATTGTTTTTTTAAGTATTTAGAAGCATAGAAAGGCTGCAGAAAATAGGTGGCTTAGAGTAAAAAGTTATGAAGTAGAGTGGTTGAAAGTTAAATAGCAGAAGAGAATTTCTGCATCGCTGGATGTTACTATATATATGCTGCTAATAATAAAGGCTTCAGTTTATACAAAGTTGTTTTTTTATTATGTTTTCTTGATTTTGTAAAAGCTTTTCTGGTGTTAAAGTTGCAATCTGCTGGTGAACGGCGGGCGCTGGGTGGTTGTAAGTGCAGCAAAAGTTGTAATGTCTGTATTTATAAACGCGTGTATTCAAACCATGTATACACCGCCTTATGTTGTGCCGCCCTTTAACCTTGCAAGACATGTAACCCCTTAAACCTAAACCGTCTACAACGCGAATGTGCGTCTAAACTCTGAAACAAAAATATAGTTGCCATAGTCATCGAGAGATAAAGGGTTGTGATGTGAGATATGGGTTCCATTGTGTTACCTATGTCTTTAAGTTAAAAAAATAAAGAAGGGCAAAAGACGTGTGTATATTAAGAAACTATTAAGGAAGGTGCCCCTAATTAGCACAAGTTACAGTTCAAAATATGCAGTCAAAGATATGATTAAGAGGGCTCTCCTTATTTCCACCTTATAACTTATTACTTTTCTAAAAAGTTGATAAGTTAAAAAAGTGTTTGGGAAAAGTGACTTATCACTTCTACTTATGAGGTTTTATAACACGAAAAAGGAGTTTTTGAAAAGTAAGTAGAGTGTAACTTTTCAAAACTCCTTATGACTTTTTGTAAAAAGTTATAAGGAGGTGGAAATAAGGAGAGCCAAACATGCTCTAAATGTACATTATATTTTCTATGATTACCTCCTGTAAAATAGCTCTTTCTCCTCTTGTATTTGCCACTATAAGGCATTAGATTTATATCCCGGGAGCGTCACGGGGTAGAGAAATCTAATATGACATATCAATTTTACATATGAAATAGGCTGGTGCGCTTTACAGTTACATGCATAAAAATTCGGGTATCACCTAACCTAAAACAATTAACAATGCATCTCTAATGTTAACATATAACCTAAATTAATGTATAACTCTAATATTAATACCTAACCTAAAACAATGTACAATTCCAATGCTAACACCTGTTGTAAATAGAATTCATATTTACTGGTTTGAACATAATTAATGAGTTGGCTATACATGATTAAATTGAATGTTTGAGATTAGAGAGATGAATCATGTGATAAGTTTCTTAACTGTTGCAACTTATTTAATTAAGTGATTGTTTAGTCGATTAGGTTTTAGATATTATTGCAACTTAAGTGATTGTTTAGTTGATTAGGTTTATGTTGGGTTAGTTTTCAGGTTATGAGAGTGATTAGAATGCCATAAACATGCATGTCGTAAGTTTTTGAACTATTGCAAATTATTTAATTAAGTGATTGTTTAGTCGATTATGTTTTAGATTTTTGAACCCCGGGACACTCCCGGGGTAATCAGTTTGCTTGTAGGTGTATGTTGTTTCTAACTTTTATTACATGTATAATTATTATATCCCTATTTGTGTCTAGCGTATATTTTTATTCAAGAACATAATTCGTATTGTTGTACAGGTTGACTGTATAGATTCCTTTGCTATCAAGCAAGCTTGCAAATTTGATGAGGACCATGCCAAGAATGGATCGTAGTAATCTTTTTTGGAAGTACATCATTCTCCACTAATCTTTGTAATTCAATGTTAAATGATGTTAGTACGTGTGACACTATTAGTTCATGCCATTTATTTTCCAGCCACCTTTTTAGAACTGAAGATGTAGAGAGATGAAGACCTAAATTTTAATAGTATTTTATCTTCCATCACTAGGTACCTGCTACCTCTCTATTACCATTCATTTGCTGCTAAAAAAATTATTCAGTTCTACTTGAATTGGCTGCTAATTCTAGCACATGTAAGCTTCTTATAAAAAATATATAGTAGATTCTTGGTGTATGTGCGTATTGGTGAAATGTGTACTCCGATTGGAGGTGGGTTAGTGTCTTGTGTTCGTTTTGGCTTGTGTTATTATTGGAATAATTTTGGGTAAACAAGTGCGTGACGCTAACAGTCCCAGTCGTACACAGTTGTTTTGTGGTTTTAAATTTCGTTTCGTGTTTGTTTTTTTTCTTGGGGGATTATTTCTGCAGCTTTGTTCCAAGCTTGTATCAGTTTTGTTGTAGCTGCTATTCCGCGACCGTATTTACTTGATCACATGTCGGTCTCTTATGTAGTTATACTTTGTTCGCTATATAAAAAGGGAGTATTGATGTCATATATGCTGCTCCTAGATAGCTTCATTCCTCATAGTTATCACAAATAGGAGTATGATTTGGCTGCATTAAAAGAGTTTTTTTTATGTGCAGCCCTCCTATGCTTTAGTTGCCAATTATGCCAAATATGGGTTAGAAATGTGCAACGGGAATGGGTTGATTATGGGTCAGAGATGACTAATGTGATTAAGTGGGGTGTTCGTTGCTAATTATAAGGACAACTTGGGCCCGAAAGTAATCTGGTGGCTTAGGCGGGTCAATATTACCTTCATTCATTTAGTGATCAAAAGGGCGTGAATGACATCTCGACCGTATGGTTAAATGGGTTGTTATGCTATTGTCGTCCGGAGTTCATAGGACGCTAGGTTCGGATGTTATGTATATAACTTCGGTTTTGGAGTTTTTGGATGTTTTTTTGTCTTTATTTGGTCGCTGTATCACTAGCCTTTGGCTAGCCATTTTGTTAGTGGTTTAATGATATGATGTTTTGTTAAAAAAAATGCACAGTAATTAGCAGTTAAAGGCGTGGAAATAAAGTTTTGGCTCATGTCACATGGCAAGTCATTAATTATATTGATTTAATTCCTTTTGTCATGCACTATTATTAACAGGGCCGGCTCTTAAGGGGTGTGGGGAGGACTCCCGGCCCGAGCCCAATTTTTCGGGGGCACATTGACCCTATGGCAATTCAAGTTTTCTTAACAATGATGTTCTTAATTCAATGGATTTTTGTATATTTGAGCCCCAAAATTGTTAATCAAGTATTAATCAAAGTGAAAGTTTATATAAAACAGAAAGTAAAGAAATGTTGACAGGTTAAGAATTAAAGAAGAAAATGATGGTTTGAGAAAAAAAAATTGCACGTTTATTAATGAGTGTAGGACCAGAGAGGATGAAGAAGATAAAATGAAGAGGGCTCACACTTAGCTGTTTGTGCTTTTTAACGGTTGGTTTTGACTTCCTTTTTAACTTTTATTTTTGTTATGAAACAAATTTGTTTTTTAATTGTCAAACTTTCACCAATTTATATTTTCACCCTTGTGGGATTTGAACTCCCAACCTACAGGGAAATAAAATTTGATACATCAATTTGATATTATTTTAATCGAAGCTTAAAAAATAGTTTACATTATTTATTTTGTTAAGGCCTAAAGGTAAGGCTAGGGGCATAATTTTTGTAGCTCGGCTCGGGCACCTAAAATTTCAGGGCCGGCCCTAATTATTAAGTTTTGTGAACATTATATTTTGACTTATGTTTTCTTTTGGAAATTATCCTATTATTTTGTTGGTAGAAGAATTTTTTTAAAATTAAAAACTTTAACAGAATATTAATTTGTCATGTTATATTTTCTTTGATATTATGTTTTAAACTTTTAGTTTAACACTGCCCTTATAAAAATTGTTTAATTTTATTTAGTCAATAATATGTTTTATTTAAAAATGTCTTCACCCGTGAAGTTCACGGGTCTCTAACCTAGTAATAATAATAATAATATATTTTATTATGTCATATTAGATATTTCAACCCGGGACGCTCCCGGGATAAAACTAGTAATTAAGTAAACTGTAACATCCCGAAAAATTTGCGTATTATAACATTTAGACGAAACAAATATCTGGGACTAATCAAGTAAATTAATTGACGGGTTTTGGCGCATGGAACCGTATTTAAGTAAACCGATAATGAGGGACCTTTATGGAATTTACTAGTCACCCCCACTTAAACAAACCCTTATACGTTTCTAAAAGGGTGATACTATCTAGACATCCCCAAAAAAACCCTAGACACCCCTAGGATGGGTCATTGAGGCCTCAATGGGCCATTGAGGCCAAATCTGAGAAAAACGATGGGTCATTGAGGCCTCAATGACCCATCCTTTTACAAAAAAGTGAAAACGATGGCCCATTGAGGTCTCAACGACCCATTGAGGTTTGCCAATTATTTGTAATCATTGACCAATCATTGGGAATGATTGGTAATGATTGGTAATTGTAAAAAAGAAGTGTCTCAATGTCTCATTGAGAAGCTTTGTCTCAATTGCCCATTAAGGCCTCAATGGTCCGTTGGGGTTTATTATTTTTTTTTTAATTTTTCAATGATTGGAGAAGTTTCCTCAAGAAGCTTTGTCTCAATGGCCCATTGAGGCCTCAATGACCATCTTTGATTTGTCTCAATGGCCCATTGAGGCCTTAACGGCCCATCGCTTTTCAAAATCTTGGCCTCAATGGCCCATTGTGGCCTCCACGACCCATGTGTTCCATTTTTTTTAGTTTTTTAGTGTGTTTTATATATTTTAAGCTTGAAATTTGTGTTTTTTATAAAAAAAAATAATAAAAAGTACATTCTTATCATAAGTATAAATTAGCGTATACAACAATTTTTTTCATTAAATAATTCAGTATATATGATAAAAACAATAACATACGAAAAGCTAGGTTAAGTCAAAATACTCTGTTCTTATATGCACCCTTGGTAGACAAAGCTTGACATACGGGACTTACCATTCGAGCGGGAATGGTGCTAAGGACTTCGAAGAAGGTGATAACAATGAGAAATGTGCTTCTGAAGGTGGTGACATAAAAATGGAACTTAACCCGGATGTTTCGTATGATTTGGCATCCATTGAGACAAGCCTTGCTTCAACGATGTGTTAAAAATTAAAAAAATAAAATCACAACGGACCATTGAGGCCTTAATTGGCCATTAAGACCTCTCAATGACCCATTGAGACAAGCCTTGCTTCAACGATGTGTTAAAAATTAAAAAAAAAACAATCACAATGGACCATTGAGGCCTTAATTGGCCATTGAGACCTCTCAATGACCCATTGAGACAAGCCTTGCTTCAACGATGTATTAAAAATAAAAAAAAAAAATCACAACGGACCATTGAGGCCTTAATTGGCCGTTGAGACCTCAATGGGCCATTGATTTTCTCTGTTTGACCCTCAATGGGTCATTGAGGCCTTAATGAGCCATTGAGGGGGTGTTTAGATAAAAAAACCCTAGTGTGTGAATATCTAGGCTTCTAAAAGAAAAAAAGGATAAAGATCCAAATTTGTACTACCCTAGCGACGGCAGCAAGAAACCGAAGTAACAAGATCGTTCTTCATTTAGTCACGCGATTCTAGGTATCATCTCCTTCAAGTTCACTGATTGCATTGTTGTCGACAACGGTTCTTTGGTCTTTCAATCAGTTCTTTTGAGGCCATCTCAAATAACACGCGCAAAACAATTAAATTCCGTTTAGTTTGACATTTTTTGTAGGAGTTTGGGTGGTGTTGATGTTGGCGTGATAGGACGATGTGGTGCCGGTTGTTGACGGGGATGTCGATGGCAATGCTAGAGAGAGTGAACGGCGATGTTTTCGGTTGCGGCGATCGGCGTCGAGCTGATGGTAGTAGGCGTGGTTTCTTGATGAGAGGTGTGTGTATGGATTTCATGGAAGTGATGGTGTTGATATGTGTAGTTGCTAATACTTGCAGGTTCTTTTTGTTTGGTTGCGAAATAGTGATGGTGTTCCATATTAAAGATGGTTATGAATATTTTGGTAGCGTGGGAGATGATTTGGTGTTCCAAATGTGTGGAGTTAAGAGACTAATATGTGTTTTGATTATTATAAATCATGGTGAGTATTTGTTGCTAGGAAGCTAGAATGCACGTGAAGGGCATTTGGTGAAGAGCATGCATGAAAATAGTTGGATGGCATGGAGTAGTCGGCTTTTGCTTTGATATGGGAATTGATAGTAGCCACGGCTTATTTGGTTACAAAGTTCGTTTGAGGACGTTGTTTGAAGCAGTTTAATGTGTGGGTTGAAAGCTTTACAACTGGTGAGTTCTTGCGCCCAATCTTTTAGTTATTATTTTTCTAAATATTTTTGGTGAATTCAAGTTGAATTGCTACCTATTGCCAATACGTATTCATATATAGGTATATGACATGGTATTGAATACACGGGGATTAAAGTTGATTAGACGTAGCTGTTTAAAAGGCTATTTTTCTTAGTATACCTTCATTCTAAATGCTAATGAGCATTGAGTAATAAAGTTTGAGCATGATTAATTGCATTTCTTTTTCCTTTTGTTGTATAACTTTTTAATGATCATTAAGTTAACATGTCATTTTTACACATCTGCCCTGATTTGAACAATTTAGTGATGCTTATAGGATCAAAATTTATATGATTTTAGTTGTTTGAACGTATGCTAACTAGTATCGTCAAAGTTGACATGAATAGTTGAAATCCTAAAGGTGTAGAATGGAAAGATGCCATAACCCTTATGATATCATCGTGAATTTCTATTATTGTGGTTCATATTGTGTGTCTTTGTTGAATTGTTTTTATTTATATTTTAATACCTCGCCCAACACCGGTTATGAGCTTTGATTGCTTCCTTGAACATATAAAGTAATGCTAATTGTTTTTATTGCTAATCAGTTATTGTAGAACATTCGAAGACTTGTGGTCACAAGCTGCGAGAGGCAAGAATAAAGGAAAATTAAGTATACATGTTAAGCCATGACAGACAAGACCCTGATGTATGTTTTATTCTTTTTATACACAGAGCAAAACTATATATGTTCATTGTGCTACTAAACCTGGTTGTCTGGATAAATGTGAAATGAATTTTAGGCACTTCTTTATCTATGTGTTTTGCATTAGTTTGATGTCTCTGGATTCCATATGTATTTTAGGCGATAACCATTACTATTCAAGAATTAATCAGTTAAACTGGTGGTAATTTTCTGGACTAGAGTGAAATTGGTGAGAGTGGGACATCCTGCACGGCTACTACCCCAAGTATTAGAGAGTGCTCTTAATGCACAGGTTTGCTTTAATTCGGCTTTCTATATAAATATATATATATATATATATATATATATATATATATATATATATATATATAGGGTAGGGTTCAATTGAGAACCAACCCTTAGTTAGGAACTTTAGGAACCAATCTCATCCATCCATCTTCAATGGCATGATGGTAAATATGTTAAACATTAATTAACTTTTTAATTAAATCAAGGGGTAATATTGTCTTTTGGTATGTGAGTATTAATAGGTTATTTAGTATACATTGTAACTGACAAAAACCACAACTAAAAACATTATACTGTACGATAACATTAAACAACTATACGTCAGTGTATATTCATATTCCAACAATTATACATCAGTGTATAGTCCAATCATTGCTACAAAAACATTATGTTGTACGATAACATTAAACAACTATACGTCAGTGTATATTCATATTCCAACAATTATACATCAGTGTATAGTCCAATCATTGCTACAAAAACATTATACTGTACGATAACATTAAACAACTATACGTCAGTGTATATTCATATTCCATGCACTCACACGAAACTGATAGGTTGGTCTTATCAAGAGTAACCTGAAACAAAGAAAAAGGTTGTTTAGCATATACATCAGTGTATACATACAATATACATCAGACCCCAATAAAATTGATGCTATAGAACAGTGTTTAGTATTGTCATATTCAAACAATTATACATCGGTGTATAGTCCAATCATTGCTACAAAAAACATTATACTGTACGATAGCATTAAACAACTATACGTCAGTGTATATTCATATTCCAACAATTATACATCAGTGTATAGTCCAATCATTGCTACAAAAACATTATGTTGTACGATAACATTAAACAACTATACGTCAGTGTATATTCATATTCCAACAATTATACATCAGTGTATAGTCCAATTAGTGATACAAAAACATTCTATAGTATACACTGATGTATACGAACAATTATACATCAGTGCGACAAAGGACATTGATTTTAGCTTCATAAGATTTACAAGTTTTAAGACTATCTCAATCACATTTTAACTTCCCCTTGCTATCTAGGGTTTCGTACTCAATACTAAAATAAAATAAAACAACAATTTAGCAACATAAGTTCAACTGACTGAACAATAATCAACCGGTTAACAAAATCAACCAAAACGCAAATCAATTCAACAGATACATATTCAAAGCTATTACAAACACACAGGCTAAAATAGTACATAATAACCACAATCTACTCACATAACGAATTAATTATCTAACATTAAAAAAAAAAGATATAACAAAAAACATAGGAGAATTGTACCTTAAGACCAGCAGCTCCGCCTCCATAGGAATCATACTGAAGCGCGTGCATAAGCTTATCCGCCATAATCAGTTAGGTACAGATAAATAAGTAAATAAATAAAGGAGTGATGGTATGTTATATATATAGCAATGCAGCCGAATGACAAGGAAGTGTGAATGGAAGGGCAGGAATAGGGATTATCGTCGACGTGACGGTGGTTAGGGTTTGGAATTGGGGTTTTTTTTAGAGAGAGAAAGTATAGGAGAGAAGAGTGGTGTGATAATGGTGGAGAGAAAAAGATGGGGGATTTTATAACTTTTTTTTAAAATTAAAATATAAAACATAATTGTTCAATTACCATCCTACCCTTAGATCAAGATTAAAAGATGAATGGCTCAGATTGGTTCCTAAGTTCCTAACTAGTACCTTGGTTCCTAATTGATCTTTTTCCTATATATATATATATATATATATATATATATATATATTTCCTGTATTTTACTTGGTTTGTTAGATTTTTTTATCATAGTACACAAACAATGCTAGTGACAAAGTTAAATTCTTAGCAAGCAATGTGATTAATATATAGTCATATAAATATGGAATTATTTTACCAGCATTCTTTAGAATTTCTTACTTTTAGGTGTTACGTGGAGATAATAGTTCTCTTGCTAATGACATCCGCAAAGAGATGAAGGCAAATAATTTTTTAAGAAAGTCAGAACTTGAATATTCCAATCTTTTTTTTTTTCCTAAAATTTGTACTTCCGTCTATTGTAAATGACTTTACATGCACTGAATAGTAAACTGTTGAAGGTTAAAGACAGAAACACAAAAAGGGACATAAGGAAGGAGGTCAAGATGCTTTCTAAAGAAGAACGCTAGAGACAGCAACTAGCAGTAACAGATGTTATAAAAAAACGCAGATGTCGTTTTAACAACTCTCACTGGTTCATTGTCAAAAAAATTAGATGAAACTTCATTTGATCTTGTGATAATTGATGAAGCGACTCAAGCACTTTTAACATCAAGATGCTAGTTTAATTTTCTATCTCGATTTTTAGGTGTATTTTTCTTGTATGTAATTCATTAATTTGGTCGCTTATGTTTCTATAACTGTTTTTGTATATTTTTGTATACATTTAAAAATTATTATTTAAATAAATCGTGGTCATTATCCACACATTTGAATATTTTACCAACACATGAATATATATTATTTCTACACATGTTAAGATCAATGTTCTACACATGTTAAGATCAATATCTACACATCCTTTACATTTACCTACACATAATTAGCTGCCATGTTGGATGCCACATCAGCTGCCACGTCATACCTCAATCTAACAAGTTGCTATACTTTTACCAACACATATATATTAGTTTTAGCCACACATATATGCGTAGGTATAGCTTGCTATATACCTACACATAATAAATGTGTAGGTAATGATCAATATCTACAGTGCCGAGTCTACAAATCATAACACTTAATTTATGTGTAGGTAAACATAAATACTAACACATTATATGGATTTTTCTACACATACTATGTGTGGGTAAATACCCAAATTTCTTGTAGTTGCACTCAGAATAGCAATTGACACATGTTTTACATAGATTGAAAACCATACAAACGAATACATCTAACGGCACCAGTGTTGTTTGGTTGGTATTTTTTTGGTTCGTTACGGTACCGACAAGGTTTTGAAACCCGGACCGGACCGGCCGGTTCGACTGGTCGGACCGGGATCCGGAGGGTAAGCCGGGCCGGGTCACACCTTTAGACCGTTGTTGCAGTGGACCGGGCGGTCGGACCATGGGCCGGGAGGTCAGACCGGGAACCGTTGTTTATTAGACCGGACCGGAGTTTAAAAAAAAAAAAAACTTGAAGCCACCATCGATCATCTTCTACACTCCTTTGTTCTCTCTGTAACAATTCACAGAATCACAGCCTTCAAATCTTTTACGCTCCTTTGTTACACAGATCTACATATTGAAAAATGATGTCATGTTATCGCGATCGAAGGCCAAAATACAAGAAGCATAGAAGATATCAGTGTTGAATGAGTGAGAGTGCACTAATACTTGATGAAGCATTGAAGTATGACTGGAAAAAGTAGATAGCGGCTGCCATCTAGAAATGACTTTAGTGTATTGTTTAGGGTATCTCTTTATTACTCTATTTAGGTAAATGGGCACCTGTATGGGCCGATGGCTCATTGGAATTGGAATATTGAATAAACTACAAAGTAATTGGGCCAAAATTTTACAAAGGTGTGCCACTACTCATTATAATCATTAATTTAGCAAATGAAAAAGAGTTATTTTTAACACGCATATAATATAAAAGATTATATTAGAAAACATAGTTAGTCTACTTGTATAAAATTTTAAAATATAATATATATATATATATATATATATATATATATAAATGTTTATATATGACACCATCCGGTTCTTAAATCCGGTCCGACCGGTCTAACCTGTCCGATCAGTGAACCAGTAGAGCGTCCGGTTTGATGTCCGGTCCGGTTCTGAAAACATTGGGTACCGACACCTAGACTCGATATAGCATAGATACAAAAAAATTATATTATTGCAAATACAAATATGTGTTCACTGAATTTTATGCCTCCAAACGAGAAAAGCCATAAAACGAATACGGAAACAATACCAATGTTGACCCCCGCATTTCGAATGACGTGGGTGTCTTAAAAGCGTGCTAAGTAGTAAGCAAACGACAACCACAACTAGTAAAATCATAAAAAAAACGAATATACATCATTATATATGTGACGTAAAACACGGACAAACTACTACATGACGTAAAATTGACAGCAAAAAAAAAAAAAAAAAAAAAAACAATACAAGACAATGTACATAACAAACAAAAAAGCACTATTTACAAGGGACTTCAAAGAGTGGCAGGAGGGGTAGCGCTCGCTACCCCTCAACTTTTCTGGCTTAGTGTAATTTTATATTTTCTTTTACGTTTTTTTTTGTATTACATACCCCTGAAATTATATAACGTTACCCCTCAATTATCTTAAAAACCCAAAACGCTATCAAAGTTTTATTATTAACTTAACATAAAAAATAGAAGCCCGTAACCATTGACTCATTCCATTTGTTAGTTTTGAAATAGAATCTCATAAGGCTTTTTTAACGTTTTACATATTACTATACACCCGAAAATATTTTATCTACCCTTGAAATTTTATGTTACCCCTCTAAAGGGATAGGGAGCCTAATTCCTCCGCAGATGGCATTCCCTATCCCACTTTCCAACAAAGCTATGTGTCAACCACTCTGGAGCAGCCAAACAAAGCTAAACCTCCCCACTCCGAGGAGCCACTCCCGGAGTTAGCTATGCGCGGGAGGTCACTTCAAGTGGAACAACATTCACACCAGTACCTCAGGAAATTCAGCGCGTGTAATAACACGCGCCAAATATTCGCCCAGAGACAGCTTTTGGTAAGAAGTACAGAAGTTCAAGAATGAAAAAGATTCACTCAGAGATGGACAGACATGCCGCCAATCAGATGACCACACGTGTCTGCAGTGGTCCAACAACCACTAACGTGAACAACGACATGACTGCTCCCATGCTTCCACCATGCTGCCGTCCACAGTACCACACAGGCATGCTGCCCGACGTCACTTCAGATGCCAGCAGGTAAGTCAACCATGTTGTGTCAAGACAACATACCGCCGGCGTCCAGTCACAAGCCGCCACGTGTCTATCAATCAGACTGACCCCAACTAAAGCCTGGATCAACCAGGACTTCTTGTGGGCCCTTCCCTAGACCCGCGAGTTCTCCTATAAATAGAAGACGACACCTCCTTTGCAAAGGATTCGAAAATTATCATTATATACGAGAGCTAGGGTAGTCATTGTAACACTTTGTAATCTCCAAAGTAATAAATACTCGGCTCTTTACAGTGGACGTAGGTCACACACGACCGAACCACTTATATTCTCGTGTTCTACTTTCACCACACACACACACACTTAACATTATCTTCTTGGTTACAGTTTAACCTACGGTTTGGGCGAAGGATTGTTCCTGAGCAAACAAGAGTGTAAACCCCACGGTGATTAGTATTAATCACCGTTATACTCCTTGTTTGTTCACTGACGCCATCCGTACCAGCTAGAACACACTCCTTTTTCATCCGTACCACCTAGAAGACACCGTTATACTCGTTTAGCCCACCCATGGCTGAACCCAACCCAAACACTTCTACTGTCAACCCACCTGAGGACTGAGACGTCCAACTTGGTGGGAACTCTGGCAATCCAGCCACTATCACAAAAAAACCACGGCACGCACCAAGAGGCCAGGCTTCGAAGTGCGTGACGTGGAAAGCGAGAACAACAGTGGCAACACTTCGGAGGAGGACCCCAACGCGTGGCTTCTTTGACAAAATGCCAAAAGCACCGCTAAGTACCAGCGGATGCTACAGAAACAAGTAAAGAAAAAGGGTAAAACCCTGACTTATGACTCTCTGCCCAGGAAGAGTCATAAAGATAAAGAGTGAATTCCCGTTAGATCCTCATATGGGAAAGATGCTTGTTGTTAGCCCTGAATTTAAATGTTCAAATGAAATCCTTTCAATCTCGGCTATGCTATCAGGTGTGTGTATATTGGTTAATACTTGCTCATTCATTTGCATGGACCAAAATCTATGCATATGGTGGTACCACAGTTGTTAAAAGCGGTCGCCCAGGGCGCCTAGGCGACAAAATTCCTAGAAGCGACCCTGGGTCGCTTTTCCCACCTAGCTAAATTAAGCAATGATTTTTTTAAAAAAAACTTTTATCCTTTATCATTTTATAGCTGATTTTTTTAAAACTATTAATATCCTTTACCATTTTATCGCCTAATCATATCTTCTATTTTTGGTTATGCATTCTAATCTATATAAACAACCTCTAACCCTATGCCCTATTTACAATCAAAGTCACAAACACGGCAGAGAATCATTATTCAGCAGAGAAGTTTTATTATTTTTTACATTTTGAACCTTTTTTTGGTTTTCAAGCATGAACATCTTGTTATTTTGATATTTCCGTGGTTTTTAATCTTGGTGCTACTTTATTATATTGATCTTTATTGCTTAAAGTTGTTATTTTTTAGTGTTTTTGGTGTTTTTACCCTTTTTTTTAATTTGCGCTTTTTTTTTTCTCGGGCCCACGCTTTATTTGCGCTTCTCGCCTAGGCGAGAGGCAGTACCAAAGCGCCTTGAGTGCGCTTTACGCCTTTGACAACTATGGGTGGTACATGTTCATGAGTACATGGTGCTAAAAGAAAATTAGGGGGTGGGGTGCGGAGGTTCGTAAGGGTGATTGATTGTGTGCTTTGAAAGTGGTTATATGTTTTTAAATAACCTGTTGATAATCATCTAATAAAACATGGTGTTTTGGTTGTTTGAAGTTTTAATAATTACTTTTGATCATGTTAAGAGCTTGGCAAATTCTTAGTAATAAAAGAAAGTAATAGTCAAATAGTTAAGTAAGGGTATATAAATATTTTTCTGTATTGTTTCTGTTCTTTCGACGAAAGAACAATCCCTTAGTAATTCAATACAGGTGTTCGGTCTTTGCTGTAAAAAAAATAATACTAATAATAATATCATTCCATGTTTCTAACTAATTTGGTTACAGAACAATCCCAAGAAACTCACAAGATCATACAAATCGAAGAAGAAGACGATGACGATCACAAGAAACATGAATCATCTCCAAGAGGCGTATTCGAAATCCCCTTAACTGGGTCAGATTCCGACAACCACCACACCGTAAGCCGGAGCCTAAGCAGCCGTGGCACATCGTTCAATGAAAAGTTGCCGGAGATGGAAACAGACGAAGACTGTGCAACCGAATATGGGGGAAATGGGTTTATAAGCTCGTCTTCGATGGCTCAGGATATACACCGGAGGCATTTGGTGTGTAATTTGAAGTGAAATTCGTTTAAGCGGTTTTCAACGGTAACATTAAAACTGTATGATGACTTTTATATACAATACATATTTTAATAATGAATTTTCAATAAACCGGTTCACATGAATCACATACACATGGCGAAAGTTGGGTCAATGTAAATATTCACTAACACACACACAAAGCGTACAAACATACACTTTTATTAGAATTTTTATGTTCTTTTTTATCTTAATGATGAATTTAGCACATGTGAGATATGTGGTTCCATGGTGCAAAATGTTGGTCCAATGGCGCGGAATGCTGAAGTTCAGCAAACATTAGGTGTGAACCTTGTTGATGTTGAAATTCAGGCTCAACCTATCTGTGGACTCCACAGTGTGGAGAAGACCGAAGATACCGGTGTACTTGTGGTTCACTGCATGAACTCAATACATGTTAAGATAATTATCAAACGAAGGAATTTTGTCGACAAATTGTATAATATTTTTCTACATCTGTCTCAAAAGAATTGCAGCGTTTGAGACTTTTCTTCAAACTACTATTTGAGCAGCTTTATAAAAACTAACCATTTGATAAAGATTGATTTTTTGTACATATACCCAAAAATCTTAATCTAATGAAAACATGTACGAGTTTATACTATCTACAAAACATGAAGTCAATTTGATAAACTGTGATCCAACATCCATTCATAAGACGACACTTCGCAACCCCAACAAAGAAGATAACATATGGAAGCAACATGGCAATTTTTTAGCTCCAAACGCCATTGCTTTTACCCAATGGGAAGATGACATGTAGATTGTGTTACGTGGTGTCCTTAGGTTGGGTTACAATTTCGCATGCACTTTTGTAGCGGTCAAACAAATATGTTTAAAGCTTAGTCAAAAGACTGTTTGTATAAAAACTTTAGTCAACATGGACATTCATATGATTCGTCTCCCAAGTACTATATTTTTACAAATAATTTACACACCGATGCTTCATATAATCAAATCTCACTTTCTTATGTGTTGTTCATGTGCAGGCAACTGTGACTGATCCAATAGATGCAGATGCATGGAAGGATAGATGGACATGAACATATCTATTAGTTATTAAATGCAAAGGTGTAACCAAAGACTCCAAGCCCACAATTCTTGTTAGAAATGATGTGTTTTCTTTTATTTACTCTTTATTCCTTTAGTTGAATGTAGGTATAATTGGAACTTTTTGTACAGTTAAGACACTTAGAAGTGTAGCAATGTAATTTTACGGTGGTCTCATACCTCACATCCTGAAAACATATTCCATCCCTACCCTCATATGTATTGTAATCGATTGAAAACCTATTCCCGTAATCAATTTCTTCAATGTGATGGAAGGTTAAGTGATTCTCCTATCGTTAATAACCGACCAAAGCAACCTTCTATCTTTAATCCAGTCTTTTTATTTTTCGAATCGAAAGAAACAATCGCGACTTCATGTTGAAGAGGCTAAGCAATTGAAGCATCAACCCTAAATCGACACGTCCTAATTGATTCACTAGGTAAATTGTTTGTTAAAACCCTTATTTTCTTTTGGTTAGGGTGAGAAGTTTATCCTTTAACCCAGCAGAACCGTTAAATAATCATCACTAAAACCGTAATGATTTTGGAGTAGAACATAGAAACGGAGGTGAAACGTGGCGAGTTGTTATGTTAAAATATATTTGCTGCATTTGTTGTTGATTTTGTGTTTTTTATTAATAAAAACCGCAATTTTTGGATTGTTGGTTGATTATGAATTAGGTGTGTTTTTGTACTTTGGTTTGTTAGAACTAATCACTGAAATTTTTCATGACGAAGGCTTTGACGGTTGGCGTACTAGAGACAATTAGTGATTTATGGTCTCAGATGCTCTCCGACATCCAGAAACTACAAATCCCGTAAAGTGGTATGATTTGATCTCATCAGATGTTACTTCTATTCATTTGTGGTTTTGATAAATAACATTTTTGGAAAGTCATGGAAGTTTAATGCCATCGAGTTTGAGTTTAAGATTTTCTTGATTGATTAAGATTTGAATTGTATATAAATTGTGAAAAACAGAGAAGTAGATGGTGTCTTAAAAAGGAATCTTGAGTGAATTGCGTTTACTTAGGTATCAGTCAAGAGTTCAATTACTTGTTCTCTAAGTCTATCTAATTGATTTTAAACCAAAATTAAATCAGCTAAACAGTTAGGTAATATCTTTTGTAAATAAACCAAAACTTAAGTCAATATTGAGAAAAAAAACATTATTATTACAACCCATTTGTACTTTGGATAAAAACTTGTTTTTTTTGAAAAAAAACGCTCTCTCCATGGACCAGCACCGCCGGCGGCAGCCTATCCCGGAAAACATTCAAGCTTGTATTACTAAATTCTTTGTGTCTAATCTCCATGTGATTACATTTTCTAACGTGCATGGTAGAGCACTTGTGGTGAAGATGGTGAATGTTGAGGCAGTGATGAACATACACGTCACTTTAAATTCGATTTGCCCTGGTTTTGGTGTTGTTCAATATCTAGGGGGTTTGGATGTTCTCATTTCTTTTGAAGATAGGGAGAAGGCACATTCGGTTCTTGATGATGCCATCTTAATGAAGGGTTGCTTTACCTCCATCTCCTTTTGGGAAGGGCAATCTTTAGGCTTCGAAAGATTTGATTGGCTAAAGATTCAGGGAGTCCTTCTACACCTCTGTACCAATGCTGTGTACGATTTGATTGGAGGGATGTTTGGAACGATTGTTCATAAGGCCAATATCTCCAAGAATGATCGGGATTTATCTTTTGAATACATTGGTGTTCTCGTAGGTGATGGAGAGAGGATTTCTGATGAAATCACGATGAAATGGAAGACTCGCAAGTTTCGGGTTTGGGTGTTGGAAGAACAAAGTGATTGGGTTCCTGATTTCGTTGAAGTTGATAAGAAGCAGGTAAGTAGTGATGTTGATTCTGTTATGGAAGAAAGTAACTTCATCGAAGAGGATCTGGATGGGGAGGCAGCAAATAAGGGAAGTTTTGAGACGCCGGTTCATTTGCCGGAGAACGAGGGTCTCGCCAGTAATGGTCCTGATCCAATAATTAATGAGGAAGAGCAATTTTTGGTAACTCCCGTGTATTCTAAGGATAATTCCTTGAATTCCGCTCATTCAAAAATTGCCAATGATTGCACAGCGAAAGTTTCGGTTGACTGTGGGTTGTCACATGGCAAGTTACACTCAGGGACTGCATGTGCTAGAAAGTCAAAGAATAAGAGGTTTTCTTGTGCATTATCTAAAAAGAGAAAGATGTTTCGTTTTAAAAAGTCTGGGTCCAGGTCCAGCTCTGGCCCGAATAAAAAGAAGCATAGACTTAAGCCCACCGGTGGGGATCCTTTTGAGTTGACCTCTCTTATTGGGCCGATGGAGCCTTTACAAGTTTTAGCCCAACAAAAGTTGTCTGGTTCACCGTTTGTTCATAACCAAGAAGATATGTCCCAGGTCCCACGAAGCGACGGTGTTAACTTTGAAAGACAATCCACAGTTGTTTTAAAACCATTTGAGTAGCTTTTGGGAGACATAGAGGACGAAGGAGGGCTTTCGACGTCTGGGGGAGAATTGCAAGAGGAGACTGTGCAAGAGCTGGTTTCTACAGTAGGTACCAATGTTCCAATAGAGCCGATAGTTGTTGTTAATGAAGTTGAAGAAACTATTAAATTAGGAGTTTCTTTGGGAGCCCAATTACAAGAAAAAACTAAGATGATTTCCAGTATTTTAGTCAATGAAGGGTTACAAAAAGTTCAGGTATGGATTTGCTATCGTTGAATATCAGGGGTTTGGGTGGGAAAGGTAAAGATTCTTGGGTTAGAAGGTTAAAAAAGGAGAATGGAGTTTCTTTTGTCGCACTTCAGGAAACCCAGTTCAGTGATATGGCTGGTTTGGTTTTTCTAAGTTTCGGGGTAATTCGGCCGTAGAAATGGATTTTGTGGAAGCTAGGGGTCATTCCGGTGGTCTGGTTTCTTGTTGGGACCCTAGTAAGTTCACTAAAATTTCTGATTACAAACACCAGAACTTTCTTTTAATCAAAGGTGTTTTGAAGGAAGATGGCTCCCTTGTTAATATCCTGAATATGTACGCTCCTCACAAGTTTTCGAAAAAGCGTCCAATTTGGGATTTGGTGTCGAGTATTATTAGTAACAGTCCTGGGTTGTGTTGTTTGCTTGGGGATTTTAATTATGTTCGTTTCAGCGACTATCGAAAAAATTCTTTTTTTGACCAATCTGATGCGGATGTGTTTAATTCTTTCATCGACTCTTTGGGACTTTTTGAATATAGTATGAAAGGAAGCTTCTACACTTGTTTAACTAAGAAAGGGTCTTCGTTCAAGTTTAGTAAAATAGACAGAATATTGGTTTGTTATGATTTTTTGAATAGGTGGCCTGAGGCATGTTTACGTGCGCTTCCGAGGCATCTTACAGACCATCGTCCGGTACTTCTAACGGTGGTGAACGAAAATTTTGGTGCCCGCCCTTTCAGATGGTTCAACTCTTGGCTGGATAGAGAAAGTTGCGAATCCGTGGTGACTAAAACGTTAATGAATTTTCATATGATGGGGGCGGCGGATGTGTTTCTTTCTTCTAAGCTGAGATATTTGAAGACGGTTCTAATAGATTGGAAGAAACAGCTAGACATTTAAGAAGGAGAGGTGCTTAAAGCTTTGAAAGAAGACTTAGAACGGCTTGAAACAGATATGGAACAAAGAGATCTTCTAGAGGAGGAAGAGTGGGTTTGTTTGGAGTGTAAGAAGGGTATTGAGGAAAGCGAGTTTTTTCAAGCTAAGGACTTGTTACAAAAGTCTCGGGTGAATTGGGCCAAACATGGGGATGACAACACTGCTTTTTTCCATAGTGTCATCAATCGTAGGAAGGCTTCAAATACTATTCAAGGTTTGATGGTAAACGGAGAGTGGGTGTCTAAGCCTAATTTGGTTAAAAGGGAGGTTTGGAGATTTTTTAGTAATCATTTCAAAGAATCGGTTACTAACAGGCCGAAGCTTTTGTGTGATGAGATAAAAAGAATTCCAGAGAACATGGTGGAAGCGCTTACCATTCCGTTTACTAAAGAAGAGGTCAAATTTGCGGTTTTCGAATGTGGTAAGGATAAAGCCCCGGGCCCGGACGGTTTTAATTTTAACTTTGTCCGGCATTTTTGGAATTTCCTTGAAGACGATTTTATGAAAATCTTGTCAGAATTTTTTGAGACGGGCACGATTAAGAGAGGGTGCGGGTCTTCATTTATCACGCTAGTTCCAAAGATTAAGAATCCTCTTGGTTTAAAAGATTTTAGACCAATCACCCTAGTGGGAATTATCAGTAAGACTATATCTAAAGTCTTGTATGTTAGACTCAAGAAGGTGATTGGTTTTATTATTTCTGACAACTCATGGTTAACGAAGTTCTGGCTTGGTGCAAAAGGAGGTCTAAAAGTATTTTCTTTATGAAGATTGATTTCGAAAAGGCGTATGATAACATCAATTGGGCTTTTCTTTTGTCTATCATGGAGCAAATGGGATTCCCGGATAAGTGGCGTTTATGGATTCAGGGTATTTTGGTCTCTGCTAGATCGGCGGTCCTTGTAAATGGGTCGCCTACTTTTGAGTTCCAATGCTTTAAAGGGCTTCGTCAAGGTGACCCGATTTCTCCGTTTTTATTTTTGATTGTCATGGAAGCATTGACTTCCTTGTTTAACAAAGCTATCAAGTTAGGCGCTTTTGAGGGAGTGGCGTTTTCTAATAGTGACCCGGTTATTTCTCATTTGTTTTTCGCGGATGATGCGCTTTTAATGGGAAAATGGTCTAACAATAATATCTTGACAGCAGCGAGGATTCTTAGGATTTTCAACCTATGTTCGGGCCTTAAAATTAATATCAACAAGTCTTTTCTTTATGGCACGGGGTTATCGAATGAAGATGTGGTTTCTCTAGCCGATGGTGTGGGTTGTCGAGTGGGGTCTTTTCCTTTTGATTATTTGGGTGTGTTGGTCGGGGCTAATATGAATAGAATCAATAATTTGCGAAAAATAGTTGAAGTTTTTGAATCTAGACTTTCGTCATGGAAGGCTAGACTTCTTTCTATTGGTGGGAGACTTTGCTTAAATCGGTTCTCCAAAGCCTACCTATATATTTTTTCTCTTTATACAAGGCCCCGGTTGGAGTGGTAAATAAGTTAGAAACCATTATGAAACGTTTTCTTTGGTCGGCAATGAGCGAGAAAAACAAATTACATTGGGTTTCTTGGGAGAAGATCACTTGTGATAAAAGTAAAGGGGGTTGGGAATTAGTCGTTTAAAAGATGTTAATGACGCCTTACTTTCTAAATGGGCGTGGCAATTTAGAATGGAGGAAGGGGCTTTGTGGAAAATTATTATCTTGGCTTGCCATCATGGCAAACATCGTTGGTCGGGTCTCCCTCATGTTTCTGGCAACGGTGGTGTGTGGGCGGCTATAGTTAAGAATTGTGAAAGATTCAAATGTGGCAATAAATTTTTTCTAGAGCTACTGAAAGGAAAGCTAGGCGATGGCTGTAGTCTTCGGTTCTGGGAGGATGCGTGGATGTCAGATGTCCCATTCATGAATAAATTTCCTCGTCTTTACAGAGTTGCGAAAACTAAACGAGCGATGGTAAGTATGTTCAGGTCTAATGATACATGGTCTCCTGTGGATTTTTCGCAGCCCATGGGTATCCTAGAGGTCCAAGAATGGATTCTGCTTTCTGAGTTGCTGGGCCAGGCCCATCTGTCAGCTGTGAAAGATTCTTAGGAGTGGGCTGGTTCTTCTTATTTCTCTATCGCTGATGTCAAGTCAAAGGTAAAGGATCGTTCTAACAGTGATGGTGGTTTTAAGTTGAAATGGGTTGTGTGGGTTGCCTTAAAGTTTCATATCTTTGCTTTGCGGGCAGAAATGGATAAGATTCCTACCGTCGAAGCTCTTAGTAAAAGAAATGTGTTTATCCCTAATGACCGGTGCAAACTTTGTGATGTTGATCTTGAAACGTCGGACCACATTTTCACTGGGTGTGGTTTTTCTTATGGTGTGTGGTCAAGTATTTGGAAATGGTGTGGATTAAGTACAACCTTCGTCTTCCTTACGAGAGACCTTTTGGAACTATATAAACAAGCGCGTGGTGGAAAGTGGGGCAAGAAGATTGCGCATGGTATTATTTTGGTGGCGCTTTGGTCGATATGGAAAGCTAGAAATAACAAGACTTTCAACAAAGTGGATCCAAAGGTCATTCGTGTGATTGGTAATATAAAATCTATGTCGTTTTTATGGTTAAAGAATAGGTCTCAATTCAAAGATCTCCGATGGGAGGATTGGTGTATTAATCCCTTGTGCATGGTTTAGTTTTTGGGTGGTAGTCCTCGTTTTGAGAACTTCCCCTTGTGTTTAATGAAAGTCAACGTCCAAAAAAAAAATTTGTACTTTGGATGACATTCAATCCATTTGACCCGTTTTCTAATTAAACACTGCCCATACATTCAAAATACTTAGTAAAGCATTGGGTGTTGTTTGTCATTAATCTGACCATCCTTGAAATACAAGTTTAAATATGATGATTCGAAACGCTATGCCAATCTTGAAGTCATATTCAATGCGAAAAAAACGTGCAAATTATTCGGTTTGTTATCTTCGTGTACATATATATTTGGTCGATAATTTTGGACAATTCTTTTTGGTTAAAAATCATGTTTTGGCCGGTAATTTTGATCATATTTGCTCCAAAACATATGTGATGTATAAGTATAGGTTGGTGAAGACACTTTAATAGGTTGAAGGTTCATGTTCTTATGAAATCTTGAGGAAATATTGCGAGTCAACTTTGCCTGCATGAGAGTTGGCAAGTCAACTTACTCGGCAGGTAAGGACAAGGGGTCCAAAAGAACTTATATTTTTTAAATTGATCAAGTAAGCAATGGTTTTCGAGCGCAACTGAGTATGAATTTTAGAAAACCTTGTTCGAAAAACAATATTTGTACTATCAAATCAACAATTTTTGAGTTTTGTACATTATCACAATGCTTTATTGCAACCTGTTTATGGGTCCCGCCACAACGTGCGGGTAAACCTACTAGTATATTGGAAACCGAATACTTTAAATATGTCAAAAGTTAATGCAATTGTGACATTTTGGTGGTGTCCAGTTGATAACAGGATCAATCAGCATGTGCTACTCCTATGCGTAAGTAATAACTTTGATTTTCTAGAAAAAAACACCTACAATATGCAACACTGTCGACGCCTTATCCAAAATTAAGATATCAAAATTGTTTTAAACCACAAGATAATAAGATATAAGTTTAGGTTGTGATTTGTGAAATTGCGGTATAAAAGTTGTCACGTTACATCACCAAATATACAAACGCTGGTCAAAGTATGGATCACGGTATCCATATGCGGCAAACTGATAGTTGAAAAAAATGAATGGATTCATTTTCTTAAATAAAATGCCTCCGATTATCTATATATCCCCTCAATTTATTTGCACATCCCTATACGGGTCATGGAGACATCTACGGCCCATATAGGGATGTGCGAATGATCTCCAACTCATCCCAATGATTGTCAATCATTTGCACATCCCTATGATTGGCAATGACCCATCCAAACACAATGCAAACCACTTGGATCCTACCATATTCGAAAACAATGACCCATCCAAACACAATGCAAACCAGAGATCTCCCATCACAAACGATTAATAATACATATGAAGAACCATATTATGGTTAATCCTTAAGAGCAAACGATGGACATTATGGGGAATATAGACTCAAATGCATTCAAATGAATCTGGACACATGAACATTAATCCATCATCAACCATAAGGGCTATACAGTCGGATAAAACTATACATGATAATCCCACATACCCGGATACAAAGATTAAGTATGGTGTTTGATCTAATGATTAAGTGTGGACTAAGCATCAAGAACAAGTAGTTAGAGCCATACAAAAGGGGCGAAGGTTAAGAAGGGCCGGGGGTGGCCCTGGCCCCCTTGTTTTCTGGCGCAGTGGTAGAAATTTGTGATTTTTATAGGTAAATTGAGTTCGGGTTGAATCCGGCCCCACCAATTTGCCACTACCGATCGAAAAAAATTGAGTCCGGCCCCACCGTTTCGCAAACCAAGCTTCGCCACTGCATACAAAACCAGGAATAGTCGAATACATAAACAAAAAAATATTTGTTATGTTATTTTATATTTAGAATAAGAATTGCAAAAAAAAATTATAAAAGACTATAAAAATATGGTTAAAAATATAAACAACCATATAAAAAAAATAACAAGGGCTCGTATAGGACTTTATGGTCCGTATATGGGCCTTCCACGATCCGTGGAGACCTCCACGGCCGTGGACGAGGCCGTATCCATGGCCCGTGGAAAGCTGAACGACCCATGGAGATTTGTCGTTTTTTATGTGGTCCTATTTCCTTTAGAAAAAGTAAGCGATCATGCTAAGATAGTTCCAACTTTTGAGGTTATTTAAATTAGTTTATAATAATTTAATGGGATGAAATTGGACAACGCATGTGTACGCGTGGGTAAGGCCTCAATACATCTTTCATGCTTAGTTTGCATAGGTAAGGCTAGGGGTGCAAACGAGCCGAGCAGCTCGCGAGCTCACGAGCTAGTCGCGCTCGACTTGGGAAAATGCTTGAAACGAGCCGAGCTTTATCGAGCTCGAGCCGAGCTTGATCCTAAAACAAAGCTCGTTTATTAATCGAACTTGAGCTCGAGCCTAGGATGTGAAGCTCGTTAGGCTCGTCGAGCCTTATCGAGCCTAGTGTAATATTAGTTTTTTTAATATTTAATAATATTTACCACCCATTTAAAGTTTTTTAGTAAACGAGCCCTGAGCTCGAGCTTCACTTATCGAGCTCACGAGCCTAAACAAACTATTTGTATTTAACATATTAACTAATATGTTAAATAAGTGAAGCTCGAGTCAAGCCCGAGATCGAGCTTGAGAAATTACAAACGAACCGAGCTCGAGCTTTGAAAACAAAGTTCGAATCGAGCCGAGCTTGAATCGAGCTCTTATAAGTTAATCGAGCTTGAGTTCGAGCCTGATCGAGCTCGGCTCAACTCGTTTGCACCCCTAGGTAAGGCCTTGATACATGTTTGTAAATCATTGGGATCCATCTACGGCCTCTGGAGATCTCCAACTCATCCCAATGATTACCAATGGTTGTAAATTATTGGTACCCATCTATGGCCTATGGAAGTCTCCACGGGCCATAGATGTTTGAGTTTTAACCCTATACGGCCCGTGGAGACTTCGACGGCCCGTGTAGGGGATGTATGGAAAAAAAATTAGGGAATATGTAGATAATATCACTCAATAAAATCCCTAGGCGTTGAATTCTGCGCTTAAACGTCTATATAATATCAATATACTCGGTTATATCCTGGTTTCCAGGGATAGACAATTCTAATATAAACTAATAAAATGTTTGTTATGATGTAGCATAGAAATTAATGCACTATAATATGATCTGCTCTAGATGAAAACATAACTCTCATTTACATTTTCATTTAAAGTAAAATATTCATTAGAAACTTGTGTATCACACGAGTTATAACATTTTTTTTTGTTATTAGGTTAGAAAATTTAATATTAAATGGAGGTGGATCAATAATATATTAAATGATTTTTAATAAGCGAAAATACAAAAAGAATTAGTTAAGTTAATAAATATTATATAAATAAGAGATAAATATGAAATTATGATTTAATAATATTATTTTATATGAGAAAAAAATTAAGATAATCATAAAATTTTTATTTATTATATAGTAATGTAATAATAATGATAAAGATAAATATAGTAAGCTAATAATGTTAACTGTTTAACATACAATGAATACGTACGTATACATATGACCCGTGAAAATCATAGATCAGCTCTACTCTTAGATTGTCTCAAATGGAGAGCTTTCGGACTGTCCACTGGAATGGACGGACCAAGTCCAAGGAAATCAGGCATTGGAGGAGAAAGGAATGTGTTGGTCCGTCCGGTATACCGGATGTAGGATCGACTAACGTGTCACCCGACAATCACGAGGGCTATATTCAAGGTGCGGAATCCCTTGAATATGTCTCAATAACAGAAACGAAGATGAAACAATGAAAAACGAGTAATTACAACACACAAATGGGTCAAAAGATTTACGTTTATATCATTAAAACAGAGCTCGAGTGTTACAATGAACAAACCTAGCAATCTCAGACCTGGGGAGGGTGTTTGGAGAGTGTGTGTAGCAAGAACTAATGATTAGGGCAAAGATTGGGACTATTTATACCTCCCATACTCGTACAGACCTCTTTAGGCGAGTAGGAGGCTATCACACATTAACAACTAGCGAGTAGGGTCGTACTCGCTAGTAGCTTCATGCAAGTAGGGCTATACCACATCAATACTGATGTGGTATAGGCTGTAAATGCCTAAAGCTAATGTGGTATAGGCTGTAAATGCCTAAAGTCACACTGTACTCGCCTGAAGTGTCCCAAACGTCCCGAAACGCGTATAAACATCTCCAAACACCCCGAAATACGTCCAAACAACATATATACTAGCCTAGGGACATCATGCACTTACAGACTCCCCCTTGGACCAGGCTAGTATACGTACAAAGATTACATAAGACATCGTTTATAGCAACTACCAACAACTTTACAGACTCAAAATTGAAAACATACACAGCAAACATAACATAAACAAAACATGAAGCATTTTCAGTCTTCATCAAATCGACATTGTCTCGATCCTAGAAAGTCTTGACCAGTCGCATCCCGCATGAACTTTGTTGGCATGACAAAAACGAATCACCCGTTGAAACTTCAATGCTTAATCGGCTTCGGCCTTCAGATGTTGTATTGGATATAAGAACAATGTCTCCACGTCTTTCTCCGAGCAATTAATCAGCCACATTGGATCCCATATTCTAATTTTCCTTCACGGTTTTGGTGAGTTGCTCAAGACTATTACGGCTTCTGTTGTCTCTGCGTCATAATGCCAGTAATAAAACTTAGAGGAGAAGTCTTGTTCAACCGGAACCAATGGAATTTTCGACGCGGTTTCGGGTGGTTTGATGATGTGCTTCCAAATAGGATTCTTTGTGATGGGATGAATCTTGTTTGTCACAATGGATTTAGGGTACTGTGGTTGGAACTGGTCCCATCCCTCAACACTTTCTCTTCTCATAATGTTGTAGAAACCTTGAAGTTCAAAGAGAGACTCATGATACAAAGGAGGCTGCAATCTAACCAGATCACGAATATGCCAGAAGGGCAGACTGAGGACTTTCGTGTACGGCTGAAAGTAGAGAAGACTATCCTGCCATTTTACTCCCAACATCTTAGCATGCTTTATGTAAGCCCAGCTGATCACACTTCCTGACATCTTTACCAACTGTTTCTTGAATATTGATGCTTGTACAGGATCTTTCTTCTTCTCAGTCTCGCCTCCAGATGGAAACCACTCAGGATACTTCTGTCTGATCTTGTCATGTCGTTCTTTCACTTTATCTGGGACAGGTGTAGGATCAGACTTAAGCTTTTCTTTAGACTGATTAAGCATCTCCTCAGAGATCTTAGGTATCCCGCTGCTCGACTCACCAATCGCATACTCGGGTGTAGTGACATTGGCTCCATCTTCCATTTCCACTTCATGGTTGTCAGGATGCAGTTCTGGAGTAGAGTGGCCTGCACTGGAAGATTCTCCAGGTGCCAAGCCAAAGATCTTTTCCAGGTCCTCAGGTGTAACCTCAGGAGGTATTTCACCTTCTTCCAAATCATAATCAGAGGACACAGGAGGCACGTACAGGTTGCCATCATCATCATAGTCGAAATAACTGTTCAGAGGCTCGACATTTTCCACAGGAACTATAGCTCGCTTCAGTGAGTCTTTGAGTTGCTGAATCTTGCTCTTCCTTGGACCAGGCTCCCCCTGAGCAGAAGAACCTGCTGCGGGATCCTTGCCTGATTTGTCGTGACTCTTCTTTGTTCGCCGAGATCCAGATCCAGTTGATGATCCGCCACCACCTGTGGCTCCGGGATCACCACCACCACCCTTTCCAACATCATCATCACCATCTGATTCATCATCATCGTCGTCCTCATCATCATCTTCTTCATCATCATTATCTTCATCATCATCACCAGCACCAGTCGCTGCCTCTGAACTAGGACCACCAGTGAGTCTAGGTTGAGTTCCAGTCAACTCATTTATCCTAGCCCTCAGCTCGGTATTTTCTTTTTCAGTCTTCGTGATCCTTCGCTCATTGTTCACATTTATCAGGCGAAGTTCGCTATTTGAGGCCTCTACACTTGCAAGTCTCTCCAAAGTACTTTGGTTTGACTGTATCAGTTGCTGATGAGATTCCATCATCAGCCTGTTCGACTCTATGACCTGCTGGTTAGAAAATGTGAGCGCATCTACCGTCGTTCTCAGCTCTGTATTAGACTGGATAGATTCTTCGATCAGCTCAAGCATTGCGTTCTCATTTTCTTCTATGCTTGCATTCTTCGTTCGCAATTCTGCTATATCACGTGATTGCACAGCTACTATGGCAGTTAGCTCGCTAATCTTTCTTTGAAGTTGTTCATTTGTAGCAGAAGCAGACGAAGAGGTCTGATCGGTTGACCCGGAAGCTGTGGGTCGAACTTTCTGTCTTACACTTCGGATCCTGTCACCAATAGTATTAGGAACAATCTGCGAGCTTGTCGCTGCCTTGGTAACTGAGACTGGCTCAGTGAAGATTACCGAAGCAGGCATCGACATAGTGACACTAGCAGGCATCGCTGCACTAGCTGTAATAGGAGCCGAAGATGTCGTTGCTGCTGTTGTTGTTGCTTTTGTTGTTATTTCTGTTGTTGTAGCTGCTGCTGCCGCTTGAGAGGATTGAGTGACTGGATCCCCAAAAGCTTCAGGAAGGGTGAATCGTCTATTTCTTGGAGGTTTCACCGCTTGAGGTTTAACAGACATCGTCTTCTTACCTTGAACACTGTCCTTCTTGGCAGTTGTCTTTTGTCTCATTGCAGGAGGAGTAGAGGCAAGCTCTGCATCTATTTCTGCTATTTGATCTGCCTCCACAACATAGGTGGGATCTTTAGCAAGCTCTCTAATCGCAGCAGTCGAAGCTAAATCCTCCGCTGTCTTTCTCTTTATTCTTAGCTGTTTTCCAGCATCTGTGTCGGGGGAATCACTTTCTGTTTCATCAGAGTCATCATCTGCATCAGTTATGTCAACTGGTGCGTCTTTATCAACATGTGCTTTACCTCTTCCAGACTGAGAGGCATCATGTTCTTGTGCAGTACTAGAAGGTTCAGAGAAATCTAATAAATTCAGATCAAACTCCTCTTCATCACCTTCAGCCGTGTCAGAGATCCTGCCCGGGGCGTTCTCACACAACTCATCTGTTTTACGCCCTATATTGTCCCCCTCTTTAAACACCAACCTGTGGATACGGAAGTCATCCTCTGAATCACTATCTTCGTGTCTCCACCTGTTGCCTGGTGGTGACACATAGTCTTCTATCTTCAAGTGCCCATATAGTCGTCTATTTGGAGGATATTCAGACTTCGGTCGGCCTTTGTAACTTCTCATCCTGTTCATTTCAGCTTGAGTAATATCATCAGTCCCTATATACTCAGCAGGATGCTTCACCAAATCAGGTACTTCATTATCAATGATCAACTGTAAGAACCGGTGATACACAATGAAGGACTTCTTTGTCGGCTTCATCAGTATGATTTCTTTTAAGTGGTGCAGAATCATCTTGGAGAATTTAAATGGCTTGTTGAGTGTCAAAGCGACAATCGCAGAGGCCAATGTGTCTCTTATCGCATCAAAAGCACCTTTCCTCGGACCAAGGCACTTCATGACGACATGAGTAAGATATTTGATCTCAGGCGGAAGTAATCCTTTCTTCAGCATCGTCTGTTTGACGACTTTACCCAAATAATTCATCCTAAGAAAGCCGCCACGTATCAGAATAGCGTCAAACACTATAGGATCAGCATCAGAATCTCCAAACTGTAGCACTTCTCGAATTATCTGTTCGGTGACAATAACATCTTTTCCTTGAACCGAACTAGTAATCACGATCAGATCAGCCTTGGGATCAACCTTGGCGTTACGATAGAATTCCAGCAAGATATCCTTGTATGCAGCGTGCTGCTTGGATATCGCATAGTGTATTCTCGATCGCTTTAAGAAGTCGATCACGCCTTGAAAGACTTTGCCTTTATCCAAAGTAATCGGTCCGAGAAAAGCACAACAGTTGTGCTTTGGCGATGTCATCCAATTCTCCATCCTGTACACCAAAACACGTAATAAGAATCATACGTTGATCATATATTCATAAACAGGACAAACATGGACAAAAACGGACAATATTTGACAAAATTTGATGTTCAGCTAGTATTAGGCGATTACAGGTTGTAATCGCTAATACCAAGTGGCGAGTAGGGCAAATACAGACAAGTTAGACACGAGTAACATGTACTCGCTATAACTTATATGCGAGTAGAAGCCATGAAGCCCATACTCGCTTACAGGACAAGCGAATAGGGTATTCGCTATTAGTTATAAACAATTAGAGGACACAAGGCACGATTAGGAAGAGAATTACCCTAATCGCTACATGGTTCAGGCGATTAGGGAATTAAAACCTTCAACTCGTCTACATGTTCACACGAATAGTAACCCTATTCGCATGAACAGTACGACCCAACATCAATCTTTGTCGTTTTTGAAAGTTCACGATTCGAGTCCGTATTTCAACCCATTGAGGTCTATTATCACTCAACAATAAAACCCCTAACAATAATTATAACATTCAGGAACAAAACGAGTTCAATTGGACATTTTAAAAACTAGGGTTCTTCAAGTTTGAAATTGGGGTTTCTTGAATCTGATGGTTTTTAAACAAAATCTTTGTTCAAATGAGACCTAGATGTGCCGATTAAGAAACCCCAAACAACATTTTTCATTAACATAACCGTATTTTATCCCAACGATTAAGAACACTAGACTAAGGGTTTCGGCCATTTAAATCACGAATTTACCCCTTTAAATCGTGATGTTATGATCTGAAAGACTGAGAGTGGATTACCTTTGTTGTGTAGAACAAGGTTTCAAGATCAAAATAAAAAGGGTCGGGATTTGTTTATGCTTCGGGTATGGAGGGACGAGAGGGCAGAGGTGGGTTTTGAAAAGTGAAGACAAAACTTTCTAAGGGCTGCTTTTATATGGATTCCTACTCGCGTGACTTAAAAACGAATGGGAGTCTATTCGCTTTAAGTGACCCACGAGTACAGCCACTCGCTAGACACAACACACGAATAGAAGTCTATTCGCCATTCATGTTTAAGTATGTTATAAATAGCCAAGTGTTCTAATCGCTTATAAGTTCAAGCAATTAGAATGTACTCGCTTTAACCTATACACGAATAGGCCATATTCGCCCAAAGAAACTAGCGATTAGAACTCTAAATGCTTAAAGCCTTTCACATAAATTACCAAATTGCCCCTGCAGCACCAATTTTCACATTTTTGACTCGTTAAGGTTCAAAACATGCGATTTTCACCACGTTTAAACACATAACACATATGACGACTCATGACCTTGAAAAACTTTCATTTTCGACCCCTGTACTTAAGAGAAAGCACGGTTTTGACCCGGCAAAAACACAATTTTTCGACAAGTTGATTTTCGGCGTTTTATTTATGAAGAAGTAAGATTACAATGGATTAGGATTCCATCATCGGCAATCAAGAATGATTAATTAAGCTAAACTAAGCATAAATAAAACAAAACGGGAGATCAACTAACTGTACACTAACATATTTTTGCGAGTTTCAACGGTTAGGGAATCATATCAGTGTACGGACTTTACTAGAACCCTTATATTTTCAGTTTTTGCTTAAATTACCAATAAGCATCCTACAACAACTGTCAATATTGTTGTCCACCTAAACTCAAAATCAAGTTTTATTGCTAGGAACTTTAGATACGTTTAAGGTAATATTAAGACTGAGATACAAGGTGTTCCCCGCCACGCGACACATTCCCGTATCAAGTCATGCACAAAGCTTCCTCGTAACCGGTGAGTAAGCTGTTGTCATCCGTATTTTACAAGGAGTGGACTCAGTGGTGATTAGGTCTGCAGAAACGCTGCAACAGAGAGACCAGTGAGATCCAAACCAGGGTTCAAGTCAAATACCGTATATTTGATTTTTCACGGTACGATGCTTTAGGTATATGATTTGATACCTTAGAGAGAATTCTCATTGAGAATAGGGTTTTGGCATATATGAATCTTTTTGCTCTTTTAGGATTCCCGGACGTCTCCTGATCAGAATTTATTCTATTTTTTTGTTTTTTTTTTGTTTTTGTTTTTTTTTATTATTTTTTTCAGGAGATGACATAGGGGTGTCTCAGTCGTAGGCTGCGACCCCAACGTACGACACGTGTGCCATTCCTATTTATTCTGAGAGACGTCCAGTTCACCCCGGATGTACCAACCTCTTAAAGACTACGAAACCTCGGATTTTGGCATGCTATCAAACGAGATTTCGGTACCAAGACCATATGCAACGCACGTTGATCCACACATGATTTAGTTGATTTAAGTTTATATCACCGTGCCGCACTTGGAAATGATTTTGAGCCTACCGACACATCATTGTAGAGGCTACCTATCAGTTCCAATATTTTTAAGATGATAAGGGTCCAGACAGTCCGACTGATTGGTTAATATCATCTTCCCATTTTCACCAAAGAAACTCATTTTTTTTTTGAATTTTTGCATTTTCTGAATGTTTTTGTATTTTTCTGAAATTTTCTCACCCTAAAAATCTAAAAATTTGCGAAAACACAATATTTTTGGATTTTTCTGATTTTTTAAAGAAAAATATTTACAAAAACGATTACCAATGAGGATCTAATCCTGCTTAACTTTAATGTCGTTTAAGATTAACAAGTACTCAAAACGAGGACCGTCAAAAGCTTTGGTGAATAAATCGGCACGTTGGTAGTCTGTGTGGATTTTTACCATATCGATAAGTTTCTTTTCATAGCAATCGCATATGAAATGATACTTAACCAAGATATGTTTCGCCTTGTAATGGTTAACTGAGTCTTTAGCAAGAGCTATAGCGGACTCATTGTCACAGTGAATGGGAGTATTAAGAAATTTCAAACCGTAGTCTCTCATTTGTTGCTGTATCCAAAGAACCTGGGAGCAGCAGCTCGATGCTGCTACATATTCCGACTCGCAGGTGGATAAGGCGACTGAGGCTTGCTTCTTGCACTGCCACGAGACTAGTCTTGGTCCCAAAAACTGGCATCCAGCCGATGTGGATTTTAAGTCTGTCTTGCATCCGCCATAGTCAGCATCACTAAATGCGATGAGGTCAAACTTATCGTCATTAGGGTACCAAAGACCTTTGGTCGGACAACCCTTTAGATAACGTAAGATCCTCTTCACAGCAACCAGGTGGGACTGTTTTGGCCTTGACTGGTATCTTGATAGTAAGCATGTCGCGAACATTATATCAGGTCTTGATGCAGTGAGGTACATGAGTGAGCCTATCATAGCTCGATAGAGAAAAGGATCAACGGTTTGTCCTTTCTCGTCAGGCCTAATCCCGTGATTGGTCTGAATCGGTGTGCCTACTGGAGTAGAGTCTTCCATCTGGAACCGGCTCAAGATGTCAGCAACGTATTTTGTCTAGTGGATGAAGATCCCCGATTCTTGTTGTTCTACTTGTAGACCAAGGAAGAATTGCATCTCCCCCATCGAGCTCATCTCAAATTTATCCTGCATAAGCTTTTCGAATTCCCTACACATGACATCATTAGTAGACCCAAAAATAATATCATCAACATAAACCTGTACCAAATACGATCACCACCCTTTTCCTTGGTGAATAAGGTGCAGTCCACGAGTCCACGTTTGAACCCGTTGGATATCAGATAGTTGCTAAGCATTTGGTACCATTCACGCGGTGCCTAATGGAGTCCATACAACGATTTGTTCAATTTGTAGACTTTTTCGCGATGAAGCGGATCCTCAAAACCCGGTGGCTGAGCAACATACACCTCTTCCTTCAGGACACCATACAGAAAAGCACTTTTCACGTCCATTTGATACACCTTAAACCCTTTGTACGAAACGTAAGCTAAGAACATCCGGATAGCTTCAAGGCGCGCAACTGGAGCGTATACTTCGTTGTAATCTATTCCTTCGATTTGACGGAAGCCGAGGACAACTAATCGAGCCTTGTTTCTTATAATCACCTACCCTGCGGTCATCCCGTTTACACTTGTAGACCCACTTTGTTCCAATTTTCTTCGAGCCTGGAGGTAAGTCAACTAAGTCCCACACTCCTAGCTTTTGGAACTGCTGAAGTTCGGCTTGCATTGCTTCAATCCATGGTTCTTCCCTCAGTGCCTCTTGCACAGTTCTTGGTTCGGTTTGAGAAACATATAAGGCGAAGGACCAATCGTTCTGATGACCTGCTTTTCTGATTTCCGAGTAGAGTGCCAGAGTACCTGTATTGTCACTTGGACTAGCATTTCTGAGCTGACTGCGCGTCATGACTCTGCTAGCCGGATTACCAATCACATTTTGCATCGGATGAGTGTCGTGAATCCGAGATTCCGGATGTGCCGGCACTGGATCATCCGAATGCAAATTAAGGTTCTCCAAACCTTGAGATAGATTTGTCTCTGCGGCGCTTGAACTAGAGGGAGCAGCGGGTTGCATATTAAAACCGGAGAGATCGATCCGAAGACCTATCCCTGGAGCTGCTGAAGAAGAAGGACCAGCTTGATTGTTTCCTGTCGGATTAACTAGAGCTGTAGTGGTAGATTCACCATTTCCAGCTTGTTCCTCAGTGAGAGTTTCATGAGACTCTGCAAAATCGTCGTCGGAAGATGAAGATTCGAGAACCTCTGCTGACGCTTCCTGAAAAATTTCCTCAACTTCTGCTGCTGCGGTTTTATCAGGGGGACCCGTGGATGCAGAGGCATCAGATGGAGCAGGCGCAGGTGCATTAACCACAATCGGATGCATTAGCGGGGAGCTAGCTGCGTTTTCACATTCGTAATACATTTGCGCTACCGCATCATCCGCCAAATTCTCCACGTTGAAGGAATCAAATAGACTCATATAGTCGAACAACCAATCAGGTCCAACACCAGGTGCATTAGCAGTATAACGCTGAACATCGACATTAAGCCAATCTTCAACGTTGTTGGTTCTTTTGTTGTACACTCTTTTGTTGGGAGTGCTGTAACCAACAAAGAAACCTTCTTCTGCCTTTGCACCAAACTTCCCATCGGGATGTATCATGGTGCATGGAGCTCCGAAAGGTTCCAGAAACTCTAAGTTCGGTTTCCTTCGGTTCAGAAGCTCGTAAGAAGTTTTACCAAGCTTCTTTACCGTTAGAACCCTATTCAGAGTGTAACACATGTAGTGAACTGCCTCGTTCTAGAAGATCACAGGCAAGTTCGAGTCTGCGAGCATAGTTCTGGCTGCCTCAATAAGAGTCCGATTCTTTCTTTCTGCAACCCCGTTTTGCTGAGGAGTGTATGGCGCTGTGAATTCATGATGAATACACTTTTCTGCACATAACGCCTCCATAGCGTGATTCTTGAACTCTGTTCCGTTATCGCTTCTGATCCTACGGATCTTTAGCTGATATAGATTTTCCAGTTTAGTAAACAGATTCTTCAAGTAATCAAAAGTTTCACTCTTGTGCTTCATGCACACAACCCAAGAAAACCTAGAATAATCATCCGTAACCACTAAGCAGTATGAGTCACCGTTCTTGCTCTTCCGATTGACTGGGCCAAACAGGTCCATGTGCAGTCGTTCGAGTGGTAGACTAACTGAGTTTGTCATCTTAGGCTTGTGAGACTTTCTTTTCTGCTTCCCTTTCTTACATGAGACACAGACGTCGTTTAAATGAAAATTCTTAGCCGAAATGTGACATCCGTCACTTTTTATTACATATATATATATATATATATATATATATATATATATTTTTATATAATAAAAATAATAATAAATAGTAAAAATGATAATAAGTTAGTTCTTTTTAATCAAATACAAGACCCAACAACAACCCAACCATTTCTTTTTTTTTTTCGGAGCCCATTAAACCTGAACGCAGCCCAACTGCTTGATCAAGGCCCATCATCTGAGCCCATAGGTCAGGCCCAAGCCCCCTTCAGTTTAAATAAAAAAAACATATCTATTTATGCCAGGACACGATCCCGAGTCAAATGCCGGGTCAGACACACACACACAGGCTTACACCAACTGAGCTATGGTTCAGATCTGATGGTATCCCAACCTAAATTATATATATGCCCTTACCAAAGCTGCTAACCCTTCTGTCTGCTTGTTTCCTTCTTTCTCGCTGCAACAAGAAGCGACCCGGTCAACCTTATCTTTGACCAATTGATTGCAAACAATTTGGAAACTTTAATCAACTTTTCGCATACAAAGACGAACGACCAGGATTCTCGCACCTTTCCATCACATTAAATTGCTTAATTTCTTACTAATCGAGCATAATTGACGCGTTTATATAAACCTTGGTCAAAACTTTCTAAATCTTAAAAACGTATGCTTATTATAAATTGAACCTCGATTTACAATCCATATGTGCCGAAATACAAACCCTCACCTCCAATTCCAGTTAATAAGTCGTTTTTATTCAAGAACTAGTCGTCGGTTGACTTTTCGTTTGACCGGGCATTCATCTTCGTGCCGAACCTGTAAGTTACAATTCTTGTGTTGATTTCAATCCTTGTTCAAGTCCGGTCAATAACCCTATGATTTCAGGGCTTATTAATCGTTGATTTGATCGATTAGAAATTCTAGGGTTTATGTTCTTTTGATTTGGGGAAGATGGTTGCTTCATGGTGTTGTGTAAATAAAACTCGAATTCAAATAATCAACAAACAAAGACCCAGACCAGCTGGTCTGGGCATGCTGTCACGATGTGAGGGTCTAAGGTTCGAGCCTCACAACCAACAACAATTTTTTTTCCTTTCTTATATATATATATTTAACATATTATTTTTTTTAAAATAGTTTTTTAAATACTAAAAGTGCTTATTAAATTCTACAAAAATTACTATATGAACTTCTAATGGTAAAGTTCATTTTACAATTTTTAGTTTTTCAAAAATAATTTATTTAACATATATTATTAATAATATAAGTTTATTCATTCATATTTATTAAACTTTATAAAAATATCTAAACGATTTTATTAAATCTCACAAAAATTATTCTAAACTTGTATAGCCTTAAACATTTCAGAAATTATTTTTATTTGAGAAAAACCGTTCATTTTGTATTTTTAATCAATTTTTGTTAGTTTTAATCATAAATAAATCATAATAAATTCATTTTTCATAATTTTTGTACCAAAATTTTACATAAATTATTTCTATTCATTTGGAATAGAAATACAATTTTTAATTTAAAAATTATTTAATTTTAATATTTTTTAAATATTAAAGTTATATTTTGACAATTTGAAATAAATAGATTTAATATTCTATTTATAAGAAATTAATTTTATAAAAATTAATTTCACACTTAAAACTTTATATTGTGACCATCTTTGATTTAAAATTTACAAAAAGACTTTTGTTTATTTATTTATCAAATTTCTCTTATTTATTAAACGTTATATTTATTAATCAGACGAATACTTATCCCCAATTCGAAACCCTAGAAAATACTTATAGACTAGATAGACTTAGACTTATTTGTTACCTTATACATAGGGTGAAACTTGGCAACGTTGGATTACACTTATTCAATTTCACAAGACTTAACACCTTGCTAAGGTGAGTATTACTTATCCCCTTTTTCCGCTTTTACAACTTTTGGGGTGATTCATACACAAGTATACAAAACTTTCGTATTCACTTACACATACATTTTATTCATATACAATTCATATACGTGTCTTGTTTATCTTTGTGCTTATGCTTGAACATGAACGTAGCTTACATACAAAATCATACATTTAGACATAACTTATGTTATGGTGCTCTTTACACTCAGACGTAACTTATGTTACGGTGCTCATTTAGACGTAACTTATGTTATGGTGCTCATTTAGACATAACTTATGTTATGGTGCTCTTTTAGACTCACACGTGTTGAGGTGCTCATTTTCAATTTCATTGTACAGACTTTACATTTGATCTTTGTCTTGTTTGGTTACTTGCGTGTTTACATAATGCCTTGGTGATACTAGACACATGAATTGTACTACTTTTCAAACTTATACTATATGTACAAAACTAAGTAGTACTCACCAACATCATATGTTGACAAAATTATTTTCGTGCATGTTTCAGGATAAGCTGCTTGACGCTTCACATAGGACTTTGGACTTAGATTAAATCAATCAATTATCTTTATTTTTTTTTGTTGTCTTGTATTTAAATTTCACATGTTGTAAAACAATATTATATATATTCAAATATTTACATTTTAGTACCATGAGCTTTTGAACAATCGTCACTACGTGGCACCTCGATGATTCCGCCATCGGTTGGGGTGTTACAGATTGGTATCAGAGCCATGGTTATAGGGAACTAGGTTATTAGATAAGATGGCCTAGACTATAACCGAACTTCAACTTTCATGCATAATATTTCTTGAATTACCCTATCCCTCATTTCCTTCTACTTTCCTTCCTCTATCTTTCCCTTCTTCTCTCTCTCCATTATTCTCATCTTTCATCATGGTGCATAGAGATGATGTCCTACAGGGAGTGGAAAGTTTACATCATCATGGAACGGGAGCAATACCTTTCATGAAGACACTCTTAGGCATAATGCCTACTCTTATTTTGCTCCTTCAAAGTTGTTGAGCTTTAATGAGTGTGATGGAACACGTGCAATCTGGAAGGGTGGATGCCTGTACACTGGGTTTTCTGGCATAGGCAAGCATAGCGCATAAATCCATTTACGGACCTATTATGCTTACCTAGGGATTCCTGGAGTGAATATCCACTTATAGGCTAAAGCATGTCTTCTTTGATCACCATTGGGTTCAACTCCTTTAAAAAGTCAACGTTCTTGTTGGGCTTTACATCTAGACAAGGGCGCTCCAAGCATCTTATGCAAGTTTTTCAATAATACTCTCTCATTTCATATACAATATTTTGTATTACATGATTTTCGAATATTACTTACAAGTTCATACTTTCATAATCACCTGTACGGATATACATTTACATTTCCTAATCTCGTGATTATTCATTGACTGCCTCATAGATGTCTGCTCGCCGCATGCTCCGTAATGCCAGCCACCGCCCTGTTCGTGCTTCTGGACAACGTTCTGATCTTCGCCTTGCATCTTTAGTCGCTGAGCAAATTGCTGCAGTGATCCCAAACCTTGTCAGTGAGATAACCCAGAATAGTAACAGTGCCAACACAGGAAGTACGACTCAATTTCGGTGCACTTTCAAACACTTTAACTCCCGCAACCCCACAAAATTCACTGGTGAGGAGGGTGCTACTGGTCTCCTCCAATGGTTTGAAAGCATGGAGAGCACCTTTGTGAATAGTGAATGTCCTGATGAACTCCGTGTTCGCTATGCTACTAGTGTCCTTCAAAAGGGGGAGCTAACCTAGTTGAATGGCGAAAAGCGCAATCGAGGAGCTGATGTTGCTTTATCTCTATCTTGGGCTGAGGTTAAGGAACTCATGATCGCCAAATTCTGCCCTAGGAACGAAATCAGGAAACTAGAGGAAGAGTTCCATGGGTTGAAACAAGACAGTGGTGAGAATCTTGCGTATAATACTCGATATCACGAACTTAGCATATTGGTCCCACACATGGTCACCCCGGTCTCTCGAGCAATCGAGAAATATATCGAGGGATTACCTGACCTGATTCAAGACATAGTCACTGGAAGCAAATCTACTACGGTGGAAGAAGCCATCCAGTTTGCAGCCACTTTAACGGACAAACACATAAGGGAAGGAAACTTGGTTAGGAAGGACACCAAGACGTCTACTAAGAAAACCATCCATGTTGTTGAACAACCTAAGACTGTTTTAGCAAAGGCCGCCACTACTTCTTCGAACTCTAAGAAACGAATGGGCGATAATTTGAACCATACTGTTGTGGATCCTATGACTCCTAACAAGAAAGCCTACACGGGAATCCATCCTCAATGCAACACTTGCAAGTATCATCACCCTGCAAGTCTTCCATGTTGTCAATGCACTAGATGTGGAAGGTTTGGACACTTTGTCACCACTTGTCGTGTAATGGATAGGGCACGGGATAATCATCATACAGCTGCCCAGGAACCACTACAGATTACTAACGGTCAGGATGACGTTAATCCCACTGGTTAAGCCATGGATGGAATCTTCCTAAGACTCGAGAATCCAATACATGTGTTTTCATTCTCTTGACCCTATTACCATTTTGTACCCAAATTGTGTCGTACTCATAAGCATATAACATCTAGAAATTCCTTGCATACTATTGTGTACAAACACATATTGGAAATTTATCATATTTGGTTACATTTATTCTAATCATAGAAGTTTAAAGACTCTACCTTACATTTTATTGAAACATTTGGACTTGATTTCCATGAAAATCAAACTACAAAAAAAAAATAAAAAAAATAAACTTGATACTTGATTCTACAGGATTTTTTTTTTTCAAAACATCATTGTTTGATATATGAAACTTGATTTTCCCTTAATTTAACTATTCACTGGACATTTAATTATTCATGATACTCGTAAACATGGCTGGCCAAATATGAGCTATCTCTATAGGCCACTAAGATAACACTTATACTAAATGGTTGACGTACTTATAAACTTACTTGCAATGTGTGTATTATCAATTTGTATGTTGATCTATGAAAGACAATTACTACATTATCCACTCAACTCAGACAAACATTTCACTTAAAGGGCTCATCGAGTGAGTAGTAGCCCATACATAAATTTTGTTATGCTTACAAGTCGTTGCAAACCAATGCAATTGACCTCATTATTACATAGCCTCATTTCGTTGATAACGTCTCATTTGTAACCCAATGTGTTTGTTGTGTCGTCTTCTTGTGAAACTTATTTGCTGTAATGTGTGTTAGATTAGGATCATAGAAGGACATAAAACCCTAATGTAAGGTAAATTGATGATTCCAGTCCGGAACGTAATCATGAATTTACAGGTACGTTAGGGTAGTGTGAAATTCTATTAGAGTTTTTGGTAGGCGTCCAGTACGTTTTCAAGGTATCAAAGGTGTGGTGGGTTAGCTGCGGTACACCCTGTATACAAACACTAATGATGCATTGAAAGTGAGACCGGAAGTCGAACCAGGAACAAACCCTACTTACTTGGTAGTTCATTTGGTCTTTTTATAGTCAATCAACTCATACATTTACTTTAGGATTCCTAAAACTTGAAGTTTAGTGTTTTTACTAGGTTCTTATTCTCCTTATTATTCGAGACGAACCTAACCCAATTCTTAACTCACACCTATCAAACCTCTTACCCAAAATCATTCAAATTTTTCAAACCCCGGTTATCTTGATTTCTACCCAAACATCCATAACCTTAAGTTTCTAGCAACTTCGGGACGAAGTTTCTAAAAGTAGGGGATGCTATGACATCCGTCACTTTTTATTACATATATATATATATATATATTTATATAATAATAATAATAATAAATAATAAAAATGATAATAAGTTAGTTCTTTTTAATCAAATACAAGACCCAACAACCCAACCATTTCTTTTTTTTTTCGGAGCCCATTAAACCTGAACGCAGCCCAACTGCTTGATCAAGGCCCATCATCTGAGCCCATAGGTCAGGCCCAAGCCCCCATTCAGTTTAAATAAAAAAAACATATCTGCTTATGCCAGGACTCGATCCCGAGTCAAATGCCGGGTCAGACACACACACACAGGCTTACACCAACTGAGCTATGGTTCAGATCTGATGGTATCCCAACCTAAATTATATATATGCCCTTACCAAAGCTGCTAACCCTTCTGTCTGCTTGTTTCCTTCTTTCTCGCTGCAACAAGAAGCGACCCGGTCAACCTTATCTTTGACCAATTGATTGCAAACAATTTGGAAACTTTAATCATCTTTTCGCATACAAAGACAAACGACCAGGAATCTCGCACCCTTCCATCACATTAAATTGCTTAATTTCTTACTAATCGAGCATAATTGACGCGTTTATATAAACCTTGGTCAAAACTTTCTAAATCTTAAAAACGTAGGCTTATTATAAATTGAACCTCGATTTACAATCCATATGTGCCGAAATACAAACCCTCACCTCCAATTCCAGTTAATAAGTCGTTTTTAATCAAGAACTAGTCGTCGGTTGACTTTTCGTTTGACCGGGCATTTATCTTCGTGTCGAACCTGTAAGTTACGATTCTTGTGTTGATTTCAATCCTCGTTCAAGTCCGGTCAATAACCCTATAATTTCAGGGCTTATTAATCGTTGATTTGATCGATTAGAAATTCTAGAGTTTATGTTCTTTTGATTTGGGGAAGATGGTTGCTTCATGGTGTTGTGTAAATAAAAATCGAATTCAAATAATCAACAAACAAAGACCCAGACCAGCTGGTCTGGGCATGCTGTCACGATGCGAGGGTCTAAGGTTCGAGCCCCACAACCAATAACATTTTTTTTTCCTTTCTTATATATATATTTAACATGTTATTTTTTTTAAAATAGTTTTTTAAATACTAAAAGTGCTTATTAAATTCTACAAAAATTACTATATGAACTTCTAATGGTAAAGTTCATTTTACAATTTTTAGTTTTTCAAAAATAATTTATTTAACATATATTATTAATAATATAAGTTTATTCATTTTTATTTATTAAATTCTATAAAAATATCTAAACGATTTTATTAAATCACACAAAAATAATTATAAATTTGTATAGCCTTAAACATTTCAGAAATTATTTTTATTTCAGAAAAACCGTTCATTTTGTATTTTTAATCAATTTTTGTTAGTTTTAATCATAAATAAATCATAATAAATTCATTTTTCAATATTTTTGTACCAAAATTTTACATAAATTATTTCTATTCATTTGGAACAGAAATACAATTTTTAATTTAAAAATTATTTAATTTTAATATTTTTTAAATATTAAAGTTATATTTTGACAATTTGAAATAAATAGATTTAATATTCTATTTATAAGAAATTAATTTTATAAAAATTAATTTCACACTTAAAACTTTATATTGTGACCATCTTTGATTTAAAATTTACAAAAAGACTTTTGTTTATTTATTTATCAAATTTCTCTTATTTATTAAACGTTATATTTATTAATCAGACGAATACTTATCCCCAATTCGAAACCCTAGAAAATACTTATAGACTAGATAGACTTAGACTTATTTGTTACCTTATACATAGGGTGAAACTTGGCAACGTTGGATTACACTTATTCAATTTCACAAGACTTAACACCTTGCTAAGGTGAGTATTACTTATCCCCTTTTTCCGCTTTTACAACTTTTGGGGTGATTCATGCACAAGTATACAAAACTTTCGTATTCACTTACACATACATTTTATTCATTTACAATTCATATACGTGTCTTGTTTATCTTTGTGCTTATGCTTGAACATGAACGTAACTTACATACAAAATCATACATTTAGACATAACTTATGTTATGGTGCTCTTTTAGACTCACACGTGTTGAGGTGCTCGTTATCAATTTCATTGTACAGACTTTACATTTGATCTTTGTCTTGTTTGGTTACTTGCGTGTTTACATAATGCCTTGGTGATACTAGACACATGAACTGTACTACTTTTCAAACTTATACTATATGTACAAAACTAAGTAGTACTCACCAACATCATATGTTGACAAAATTATTTTCGTGCATGTTTCAGGATAAGCTGCTTGACGCTTCACATAGGACTTTGGACTTAAATTAAATCAATCAATTATCTTTATTTTTTTTTTGTCTTGTATTTAAATTTCACATGTTGTAAAACAATATTCTATATTCAAATATTTACATTTTAGTACCATAAGATTTTGAACAATCGTCACTACGTGGCACCTCGATGATTCCGCCATCGGTTGGGGTGTTACACGAAACACCTTCCACCAGTTGATTCTGAACCAGATGGTTCATTTTCCTCAAGTTGATGTGTCCTATTCGTCTGTGCCACATTATCGATTCCTTTTCTGTCGCCTTTGACAGAAAACAAGTGACTTGACATTTCGCTGTCATAGCTCAGTTCATATCCAGGACGTATAAGTTATTGACCCTGGGAGCTGAGATCATGACCCACTCTTTCGGTATTTTGAATCCAAGCTTCAGAATGAAACATGCATTGTCATCAAAGAACACCGTGAACTTCTTGTCACATATCTGCGATACGCTCAGCAAGTTGTGGTCTATCTGTTTGACAAAGCTTATCTTTTCAAAGCTTACAATGTCGTTGCTCATACTTCCTTCTTTTGTAATATAACCCCCTTTATTACCAGCAAAGGCAACATACCCCCCGTTGATATTCTTTATGTCAAAAAGCAGGGATAAATCGCCTGTCATGTGCCCTGAAGCTCCACTATCAACAATCCATAGGCTGCTGATAAGGCCCTGTGGAACTCCCTGCACAAACATTCAAAGTTCAGTGGTTAAGGGGGACCCAAGCCTTCACGGTCTTGGGTCTACCATCTTCATCTAACGTCAGAAAGTTAACCCATCTTCCATTTGGAGTTGGTGTTGTTTCCGATGGTACGGCATTGCTTTCTCCAGCAGATAATTCTCCACCTTTGGTTGGTGACTTGGGTCTCCAAATCTGTTCAGGTTTCTTTGGCTTGGGCTTCTTCTTCGCCTGTGGGCTAGAAGGTCCAGCCTTGGATTCCTTTGGAGGAACAGATTTTGGATCCACTTCAGACTTAACTGTACGTGGAGCAGCTTTGGGGTTGCCCTGCGGTTTAGCTGCAGCCTTTGCTGGTGGCTTAGGCGCTGCTTCAACTTTTGGAGGAACAGTGCTCCCCTCAGCTGTGGACCCCTGCCATCAACTGGCTTTTGGTTCATAGCAATCTTGTTGCGGTTATCATAAACGACCTGCTTTCCCTTTTGTTTCTCAGAGATTTTAGGGGAAACAGGTTGCTTGGGTTTGCTAGAACTGGGAGGATCATCCACCTTGATCCTTTCTCGTCTCAATTCAGGGCACGCAGCAACTAAATGCCCACGTTCCCCGCACTTGTGACAGGATCTATATTCCTCAAATCTAGGAGATTCGGGTTTGGTCTCCTTTTTGTTCCTTTTGTTAGATGGGCCGGCAAATGAGTTTTTGTGTTTTAGATCCTCAAGACATCTTCTTTGCTGATCGACTTGAGAATCGTCGTTTCTTTCATTGCCGCTCGATCTAACGAACTCAGTTACATGCTTCTTCAGACTTTTTCTTTGAGCATGATTTTGAGGATTAACGGTGTTCGACTTTTGATTTTTCTTGTTATTTTCATTAGGCTGATTACCCTGATCCTTTCTACCCTTACCCTTACCCTTCTTTTTATTCCAGGTTTCCTTTTCTACGGTAATGACAGATTCTTGCCAAATTTTGGCAACAAGACCAGGGGCGATACATCTGAGAGGGACTTCCTCATCAGCATGCACCATTTCAGATCCTTTTAGTTTATAAAACACCTTAATCCTCCTGCCATCCTCGATTTGCACTTTCGGTTCCAGTTCACTCAAGGTTTCAGTGGTAATGATATGATTCTCAAGAGGAACATCTTTAGTTTTGACCGGTGCATATCTAGGAGGTTTATCGAGCTCATCATCCGAAGAGTCAGTGTCATATACACTGATATCATCAGCTTTCTCACACAGATTGACAGCTTTAGCAGGAGTAGCAGCCTTAGTAACCTCAGCAGGTTTAGCTGCTTCAGTAACTTTGGCCGCCTCTGCAGCTTCTGCTGCCTCAGCTGCCACGTCCACTAGTTCCTCCTTCGGCAAGACATCAAAATTATGATTTTCGAATCTCACCGGAGGTGGATATTGTGAATATTTGGGACTGGTGGAGAAGCCTTCCTTTTCAGAGTGTTCTACTATGTGATCAAGGACATACTTGCAGTTTAAATAACTCTCAAGCTTCTTCCTGATCTTTTCATAGTCACAGTTAACAATGGCCAATTGTTTCTCAGTGTCTTCGACCTCATTGATGTAATTATTTATAGCAATTTGCTTATTAGCCAAGGTTTTTGACAGTTCAGAAACATCCTTCTTATAAATTTCAATTGTACTAAGAAAATTTTTCTCCTTTTGTCTCAAGGAATCAATTGACCTTTGCAACGGACCAACATCAGCTTTTAAATTCAGATTTTCTTCAGTTAATTCTTTAATTCTGAATTTTAACTGATTACACTCTACACAATCTAATTTAGAATCAGAAGAAGAACTTACCTTGTTCGACGATTCAGTAATGGCCATCAATGCATAATGAGCTGCTGTCTTCTGAGCTCCAAAGAATTCGCCGAAGTTCTTCTCTGTGCAGTCAGCATCCACAAGAAACGATCTTTTACCAATCAGCGCATCTGCTTCAGCTAACAGATCCTCCAAATCTTCTCCCATATCAGAATTGCACTCCGAGTCACAGTCAGACGCTTCGGTTTCAGAAGTGATGATGTCAAACTGACTCGAAGTTTCTTCAACTTCGGCTGGTGCTTCAGACGCTTGTTGAGCAAAACAGGCTACACCACCTTGAGGAGCTTCTTCTCCAATGATCAGATGGTTCCAGTTAAAACCTTCATCAGCTTGAATAACCAGGGCTTGACCTTGATTGATGTTTGCAGGAGGCCTCTGGTTCTGGTTCTGGTTGTTGACTGGGACAATATCACGCTCAGTATTTGGTTGTGCCTGAGCTTGCTGCCTCTGATTCTGATTCGCTCTGTTGTTGTTGAAGGGATTCTGATGTCCTTGCTGCTTAGGTCGGTCACATTCCCTTGCAAAATGCCCTTTTGTGCCACAGTTGTAGCATTTGACCTTTGTTTTGTCGAACCCAAACTTGGTGTTGTTATTGATCAAAACATCTCTCCTTCCCGTCCTGTCCATATATTCCTTTGCCCTTCTCACCACGCTTGCGAAGTGCCATTGTATGTCTATCAGATCCATGTCGTCTTTATCAATCTGCGAGTAATCCTCCTGTGTAAGATGAGGATTCCCGATCTGTCCAGCAACCAGTCCACTATAGGAGTTTACCAAGGTCGACATTAGAGCCATGTGTTCTTGAGCTAGCTCTACAGTCACCTTTTCTAAACCCGCGGTGTTCAGCTGCTCTTGGACTGTGTTGGTCCGATAGCCACCTTGATTAGAAGTTGAAGCACCTCCATATCCACCATAACTTGTAGTTGGAGCCCCGCCAAAACTTGAAGGAGAAGGTCCACTAAAGTTTGCAGTTGCCTGCGCTGGTGCTGCAAGATGAGAAAATGGGTTAACACCAAACTGGTTAGTATTAAAATTCAAAGGATACTGGTTGGGTCCAAAAGGATATGTAGGAGGAGGAACATCAGCTGGGGGACCATAATTGTCAAAAGCATAAATCGGGTCCGGGTTAACCACAAAAGCAGTCTGTGGTTTGGTACCACCCACACTGGTGTCCTGAAGAGGATTCCCATAATAGATGCTGGGATTCTGTGGGATGAACGCCTTGTTTGCTCTCCTGATCTCCTCAATCTCCTTGTTCTCTAGCTCGGTAATGAACTCGTTGATGGAGAGAGTTTGGTATGCATTGCTTGACTTTAGAATATCCAACCATTGATGCCAATGAGGAGGTAGCGCCTCAGCAAATCTTTCTACAAGGTCCGCAGATGAATATAAGACCCCGTACTGATACATTTCAGACATCAGATGGTAGTATCTAGCAGTCAAGTCCCTCAGTGATTCGTTCCCGATAGCATTGAAGTTCTCGAACTCCTTCTTGAGTTGATCCATTTTAACCTTCCGCGTCTTCAGATTTCCTTCATTCCGCTCAGCAAGTGCTAGCCAAAGCATCTGTGATGTAGTGCACTGAGCAAATTGATGAAGTATATCCTTGGGAAGAGCTTGCTTCAATGCTGCCATCGCCTTCTTCTCATAATTATACTTCTTCCTCTGATCTTCATTCATGTCTTCAATTGAGATCGGAGTTGTGGAATTCTCAACCATAGGCCTACTATACCCAGTCTCTATCGCTGACCACACGAGACCATTAATACCCTCAACATACGTCTGAAATCTGCCCATCCAACCATGGTAGTCGGACATGTATTGCAATTTCGGCGCCCTATTCGAACTACCCGTCTCTAAGTCACTCATGAGAACGGAAGACAGATGATTCGTTTGTGAGTTTGCAGCAGCTGCGAGTGCCCAAGGATTTGCATTCAATGCCTGTTGTTGAGCTGTTAGCGCCCACGGATTGATTCCGGCAACATTCGCCTGCATCTGCGCTTGTTGCATCCGTTGCGCGTTTCGCTCGGCTGAGTATTGCCAAGGGTTTGTGGGTATGTTCGTTTGATTGTTCATTTGTTGGTTATTAGGTTGCCTAGGTTGGTTCAGATGACCCCACGGGTTTGCCATATGTCAATATTTGTCAAAAGTCCGATACTTAGTCAAATTTTTCAGTTTCATGTCCTTTTAGGCGAGTAGGAACTCTATTCTTGTGATTATAGGCGATTAGGGTGTAAATGCTAGTGTATGGGAACCTTTCACGCGAGTAGGAGCTATACCACACCTGCTTTAGGCGAGTAGGCCTCTATTCGCTTGAAATAGAGGCGATTAGGGCTTTGTATGTGTGAGGGTTCTTGTACTCGCCTAAGGTATAGGCGAGTAGGGAGCTTGATGTGTGATAGCTTTGTATTCGCCTAAGATACAAGCGAATAGAAGGTATTCGCTTATAACTTCTTGTAATCGCCTATATATAGGCGAGTAGGGTTTCGTAAATGCTAGAATGTCTGGGAAATTGCTAGATCTGATCTGTAACCCCACTTTTGCTCAAAAACAGCCGTTTTTGCCTCAAAATCTTATCTAAAACAATGTGTTTGAACCCCAAATGATTGGAAAAGTTTCCAAAACACTTTTAGAACAAAACCTAATCAAAAACACACGTTTTAATCCATAAACACACACCAAGAATTTGAAAAATAAGGGTTTTTATCAAAAACTCAAAGTTTCAAACTTCAAAACAGGTTTTTGCTTAAAAATCAAAACTTTCCCATAAAAACCTACCTGTTTTTGCTCGTTTTTGCTATCAAAACACTCGTGATAAGAGCCTTGGCTCTGATACCACTAGTAGGATCGACTAACGTGTCACCCGACAATCACGAGGGCTATATTCAAGGTGCGGAATCCCTTGAATATGTCTCAATAACAGAAACGAAGATGAAACAATGAAAAACGAGTAATTACAACACACAAATGGGTCAAAAGATTCACGTTTATATCATTAAAACAGAACTCGAGTGTACAATGAACAAACCTAGCAATCTCAGACCTGGGGAGGGTGTTTGGAGAGTGTGTGTAGTAAGAACTAATGATTAAGGCAAAGATTGGGACTATTTATACCTCCCATACTCGTACAGACCTCTTTAGGCGAGTAGGAGGCTATCACACATTAACAACTAGCGAATAGGGCCGTACTCGCTAGTAGCTTCATGCGAGTAGGGCTATACCACATCAATACTGATGTGGTATAGGCTGTAAATGCCTAAAGCTAATGTGGTATAGGCTGTAAATGCCTAAAGTCACACCGTACTCGCCTGAAGTGTCCCAAATGTCCCGAAACGCGTATAAACATCTTCAAACACCCCGAAATACGTCCAAACAACATATATACTAGCCTAGGGACATCATGCACTTACACCGGACCGGTCCAATGGGATTTGAGGTGGGGCAGAATGTACTTTAATATTAAATTAAAAAAAAGATTTGGAATGATTTGTGATTATAGAAAAAAAGTAGGTCGTGGTTAGAAATGGTTGGAAATGGTGTAATATGATGATGTGGTAGTTTGAATTTGAAGTGGTTATTGTGAATAGAGGGTTGTGGCTTGTGATTTAACTTTTTAAAGTTCTATATATTACAAAACTTTGCAGTAAAGTGACAAAGGTTAGAAAGATACAACACTTGTTATATCCTCATTTTCTAAATTTAATAGCACCAATTTACTAAGATTGATTGATTGATCATTGGTCCTACTCTCCACATGAATTTGTTGCCAAAGTGTGCACGTCATGACGTGGTCCTTTCAATTTTGTCACCGCATAATTTGAAAATACAAACGAATCTAGTAGAAAGCATTACAACTCTTTAGAAATTTTGTAAAATGGATAGAAACAACACACTTTATAATAAAAACACATTAAATAATATTGTCCATATCCAATGAGGTAATGGTGGATTGTTTGGGTAAAAACTCGGTGTTTTTTTAAACCATGTTCGATTCCAACTCTTCATTTTATTTTTTATCGTATTCGGGCAATGATGGTGACAAACGTACCTGAAGAGGTATAAAACCTCACGTCCGGACCACAAGCCCTTTGGATGCGGCACCACCTAATGGGACGCGGTTCACCACGACACGTGATTAGAATAGCGACCGGAGGTCACTAGTTCCGAAGGTTAGTACACCTGACCGAAGGAAAGTACAACTATTCTGACTAGTATAAATACTCCTTCAAAAGTACGAGTAAGACACGTTCTGAAATACTCCGAACCCCTCTCTCTCTCTCTCTCTCTCTCTCTCTCTCTCTCTTTACTCTCTTTTCTTCACCAACAAATACTTATCCTCACGCCAGATGGTGGTCACAGAGAGGCCCTTCCTGCCCCCTTGTGACGAGCCTAACGGTTTGTTAAGTTTTGCAGGTTATTTACCCCAAGATCTAATCAAGCTAGTCATCTTCAACCTCTCTGAGAAGGAGTGTTCGATCCTGAGCTACACCCCAGTTGTTACTTTAGCGAGTTAACTCGTGTGGAGGCAGTACGGTTTTCGAGGGAACGTTGTAACCAAGTTTAATACACCAGTGTAGGCAAGGTTAAGACAACGTAATCTGGAGAAGACCTTGGCTAGGGCTGCCGAGTGTGACATTGGGTCACTCATACGAAAGTCACCGTTAAGAAAAATAATATTGTCCCATAACGTATACGAATATTATCCCATCATCAATGTAATCTTCTATAAATGAACATAAATGCTTAATTATCCGATACACCATAACAATTGTCCCCGTTAGCCATGGCTACTTATTCTTCTCCTCTTACGTTTATCTTCTTTTGCTTCCTCTTCCGATTATTCTTGATCTCCAACGCCGTTGTTCCGGCCAACGAAACCTTCCGTTATGTCAACCAAGGCGATTTAAGCTTCGGTAACGACTACTTAAACTTTGTTTCTGAATATGCACCAACTTACCGTCCACTTCCGCCCTTTACCTTCCCTTTCCAGCTATGTTTCTACAACACCACCCCAAATGCGTACACACTCGGTCTCCGCATGGGGACCATACGTTCACAATCAGTCATGCGATGGGTATGGGACGCCAATCGTGGTAAACCAGTTGGCGAAAACGCCACGTTCTCATTAGGCTCTGATGGAAACCTCATACTAGCTGAGGCAAATGGCCAGATTGTGTGGCAAACCAACACGGCCAACAAGGGCGTTGTCGGTTTCGCCATACTATCTGATGGTAACATCGTGCTTCGTGACTCTAAGGGTAACTTTGTCTGGCAAAGCTTTGATTATCCAACCGACACTCTCTTGATCGGGCAAAGTCTCCGGGTGAAAGGAGGTCCGTACAAGCTCCTGAGCAGGGAGTCGGCCACTAACAATGTTGACGGGGTTTATAGCTTTGTAATCGAGCCTAAAAGATTGGCTTTGTATTACAAGAACAACATGCGTTACTGGTCATCCACGTTCCCCGAATTAAACCGAGATAATGTGACTATTGTAAATGCAACGTTGGTAGTTCAAGAAACTGAGTACGAAGAGAACAACTTTAACTCACTCAGGTGTAATCTTCAGAACGGTCAGTCTTTTGAATTTCCTAGTTTAGATTTGGGACAAGTTCAGTACAATAGCTCGTTATCATATCTTCGATTGGGCATCGACGGGAACCTAAGGCTCTACACTTACCGGGCAAATGTGCGGGGAAACGCAGTGTGGACCTTGTTGTACACTTTGTTTGATAAGCGTGAGGACGAGGGTGGGATGATTTTTGAAGACGAGTGTCAGTTACCAAATCGGTGTGGCAACTTTGGGCTTTGTGAGGATAGCCAATGTGTGGGGTGCCCGACGCCAAATGGGGTGTTTGCGTGGAGCAAAGATTGCAACACGAAGTCACCTGGTTGTAACGCGACTGGTTTTAAATATTATCAACTCAAAGGTGTTAATCATTTCACTGTTAAGTATACGGCTGGGACTGGGCCGGTTAAACAGAGCGATTGCGAAAGCAAATGCACGAAGGATTGCAAGTGTATGGGTTACTTTTATCATACGAAAAATTCGAGGTGTTGGATCGCTTATGAGTTGAAAACACTGACAAGGGTCGGGAACTCGACTAGTTTGGCGTACATCAAAACACCCGTTACCTAAACCCGGGATTTGCTATAAACATAAAATAAAATAAAGAGGTTAAGGACATAAAAGCTAATGTTAAGTTTCTTACCTTCCAATGTATGTTTGTGTTGTATTTAGTAATATACTCCGTTATACCGTGTCATAAACGAAAGTAAATTAATAAAATGCATCTTTACGATGACCAATATATCTAAAAAGATCATTAGACTATGTGTCATGGGAAAGGCGCAAGCACTAGAAGGGCCACGCTGGACCTGTGGACGCGGAACACCACCCCCATTCACACTAAAGGGGTGTCGCGCCATCTCTCTTCGTAGCCCCACATACTTTAATGTCTCCTTTAATTTCTCCCTCTATTCCCTCTCTCATTTCCTAGACGTACCTAAGCGTCTGTCTATAGACTAATCGCCTTCTCACTCTTAGTTGTACGTCCGTAGAATTGTGCCAAACTAAAGATATCCATGGATGTCAACGGATGTGAACATTTATTCTCCATTTGTACGTTTCAGTTCATTTAATTTATGTTTAAAGTTAATAGTTGGGTACCGTTGATTAATGATCAATCAAGAAACTTCAACCCCCAAGAGCCAAGAATTAAAAGCAATGGGACCATAGGCAACCAAAGATTGTTTGTAGCTAGCTGGAAATCATAAATATTTACACTGGCTACTTTTTTTTTTTTTTTTTGAACGGCAAATTTCTATTCCTTGTGGTCCTTGTGGGACTTGAACCCATAACCTCCCCCTTAGGTGTTCCTAGAAGCTTTGCTTCTACCATTGGGCCACCAACCCCAATATTTACACTGGCTACTGTTTTGCTCTTTTAGTCTTTCGTTGATTGATTTACTCAAAGCATGCTTTGTAAATTGTCCATAGAGGAATAAAAATATAGAATAAAAGGATATGAATTATATTTAGTATTTGTGACATATATATTTATATCTTGGCTATTATTAAGGTAAGGAATGTGTTTTAAATACACTATATAATCATGATGACAATATCTGAAATATTATAGAAATATTGGAATCAATATATGTATTTGTAATATGTTTTGATCAACTTTACTACATGCCAAGACACGTCTATACATAGAGGTGACTGGAAGAGTATGAAAGGATAAATAGTGATCCATAACATATATGAAAAATGAATTAGGTGACAAGTCTAATGACTGTAATAACTCTCACATGTTACCTACAGCTTGACGCCGACAACATGTAGCTTGTAATGAAATGTGTTAAATCAAGCATACAATATAAACCATGAGTATATCTTCACAATTGTGTTTTGTACATATATTGATTCCAATATTTCTATAATATTTCAGATATTGTCATCATGATTATATAGTGTATTTAAAACACATTCCTTAACTTAATAATAGCCAAGATATAAATAAATATGTCACAATTGTGTTTTGAACATATATTGATTCCAATATTTCAGCCTTCACTGCCCCTTCCCTATTTTCCGAGCGACATTGGTGTGTGTGTGTGTGGGGGGGGGGGGGGGGGGGGGGAGTTTACCAACTGTGAGCAGAATAACGAGCGCTAATGGGTGGTCTAGGGGGCCAATGGGTCGTCTAGTGGGGCCCCCTTTAAATAAACCAATCATTTTTTTTGTTTTTCCTTTTCTATTTTTTTAATTAAATGAGCGCCATTTTATTTTTTGTTAGTTATTGGACGAGTGGAAAAAAGTATCCTTTTGACGTGGCGTTAGGTGACGAAATGGACCCCCCACACGATCAAGCCTTAGGGCAATCCATATTGGCATAATCTGCCTTCAAAAGAGAAGAATCCCAAACCGTGCCAATCTTCGCCTGACTTCACTTTCATCCGAGTAGTCGCCTATTGTAGTAGAAATAGGTGATTTGCAGGAGGCGATGCCTCCCCAACTCCACTCCAGAATCACTCATCTTCACCCCATTTGCTTTTAATCTTCATCATGCCTATCAATTTCTTCGTCGATGACTATTACTTACCCGTTTAATGTTACAGAAATAGGGCAGCATCTCTCTAGATATCGTGTTTAATATTGCTTCCATTGTAACCAAGGAGGTAACTAACGAAGTACATAATCTGGCCACAATATCTCATGCCAAAAAGCAAGCTGCCACCATTCTGTATTCATGTTCATTTCTTCTCTGCTCCTTCTTCTTAACCGGTTCTATTTTCTCAGATCCTGAAGCCAATTAGTAAGTACTTCTCACATTCCCCTGTTTTTTGTTTGATTATTGTTAGTCATCGATGCGAATTTGTTTCATTATTCGTAGTCTTCAATTAGTATATATCTCTGATTTGGTGTACATAGATATAGAAAACTTGTATGTATTGACGGCT